>JBAJHX010000024.1:17590825-17648584 GCA_037176925.1 Amniataba percoides | reverse complement strand
ACCACGGTAGTGATGAGTGTCAGTCCAGGTCACAGTAAACACTGTTCAGTTTCAGTCAAATGGATTTTTTTAATTTAAAGAAGCATGGTACTTTTATGGATTAATACTACATTCATTTGACAGATTCTTTTGTCAACTTACAGACAGAAGTATCTTTTCTGTATTAGAAGTGATTTCCTCTTGTCTTTCCCTGAACCTCAGTGCTGCTTACGCAGAATGACCAGCACCCTCTGCTGTATTTATGATGTAAAGCACTCCACTGGTGTTCTTGTGAAACTCAACTTTGTAAAATTAAAATTTACGATTTATACGATTTATTGATGTTAAAACGCTTCATCTTTGCATCTATTAACACATTTTCTTCCCTATCAGCCAAGAGGAGGAGTCTCCCACCTGGTCAGCATATGTGGGGAAAATGTTCACAGCAGCCAGCACCTACTTGCCCACCCAGGTGTCCGACATGATGCATCAGGACAGAGCCTTCGCCACAGTACGCCTCAACATGTTCGGTCTGAAGAACATCTGCGCCCTGGCTACGTAAGGCGGAGGGAGAGGGAGGCACACAAAAGAAAGATGCTTTTTAAGAAGTGTAGGCTCATTCATGTCTCCTGTGCGTTTCGTTTGTCAGGATTCAGAAGCTGCCTCGCCTACTGGTGGCGTCCTCAGATGGGTACCTCTACATTTATAACGTGGATCCACAAGATGGAGGAGAGTGTGTCCTGGTCCAAAAACATAGGTGTGTATGCCTTAGTGGGATGCAATAAACAGCAGGGTAAATAGCTGCATGTGAACAATATACTGCCATTTACACTTCAATAATAATGTTTTTGTTGATTCCCCCAATTAAATTGTAAGTTAAGTCTGACTTTTAAAACACATTTCCTGATCTGAACAGTAATTTAGAGATTTTTTAGGCTGCAGCAGTACACAGATGTTTTACTTTACTGGGCAAAATGTTCTTATTTTACAGAAATAAGATAGCCAAATCACTAAAATTATTTCCCTAGAAATGCAAAGTTATTGTCTAAATTTTACACGCATTTTAATCGTCTTTTTTAATGGTACTTTTATATTTTGCATAATCTATCAACTGTTATAAAACATTAAATTCATTGACAACACGCAACGCAAATTTACATTTTTGACATGCAGGATGTTTCTGAATTGGTCATCCATTTTGTGATTACAGTTTTAAAATGTTTTTTAAGATGTTGTTAAGTGTTTGTCTGCTCTGTTCACACAGGCTTTTTGAATCCAGTGAGGAGGACGGAGAGCAGAAGGACGAGGAGACATCAGAAAATGTCCAACCGCCCGCCCAATCATACGCTGCTACTGTGGCTCTCCCTTCCACTCCTCCCTCCTCCACCACTCTCATGGGTATAGTATTCCCAATTATAAGCTGATGAAAACATTACCAACATTCAACAATGAATAGTTAACAGTTATTCTTTAAATTCCATTTTGCTCCGTGTACTACATTTTTCCAACTCTTACACTATATCAGTGATGCTATAATTATGACTTGAAATCTGAAAACCCCTGAAATCTGTTAGAACTAATTTCTTTTGCAGTAAAAAAACACCATATGTATATCAGAGATACTTAAAACTAAAACCCTAAACAAACATATTCTCCAAAACACATGTAAAAAACACCTAACGACACAGCAACGGTGCTACAGAGTTCCTGGTGGATGCTGATGAGCATTGTTCTTAGCAGTAAGGAGTTATGAAAAACGTTTTCTCCTCCCTTCTCTTCCAGGATACTCCGAGGATGGGGGAGCCCAGAAAGGCGAGGTCATCCCAGAGCACGAGTTTGCCGAGGGCCCGGTCTGTCTGGATGACGAGAATGAGTTCCCTCCATTCGGCACTCAGAGTAACTGACCAAACCTTGACCCCGTGAGACAGCCCTGTGTAACAATCAGACCCACTGTTTCAAGCAGGGAAGGTGGACAAAAATATTCCTGTTTTGAGACCTTGTGGTACCTCCACACTACGCCCACACCCTTCCACATGTACCCCTGCTGGCCTAGGGTCAAATCTTGCCAGAATGTTACTTCCTGGTGTTCCTGTATTCTGCATCCCCCTCTCACATTTTTTTGTAAGGAATAAAGATAAAAAAAAAAACAAGAAAAAAAGAGTGGAAGGTCCACTCGTCATTAAAAAAACATTCAGAACATCTTAGGCTCTTTTCTTAGACGGATTAAAAGACTGTCTAAGTGCCCTACTGTTAACTCCCATATTACACCATTAACAAACAGTATTAAACTTTTTTTTTAAAAAAATAATGACTGTGCACGGCAAAAAAAACATAACCATTGCACAATATTATCATGGTAGCAAACGGATGAACATGTGACTGCTCCAGTGGAGAATTAGTGAACAGACTGAATATACAAAGGTAGTAGCAGAGGAGACAACAGGCCTGCAGCCGTTGTAGAGCGACCAGAGTCCTGATTTACAGAAATGTTCTTAAGATTAAGAGATGCAAGACGTCGCCTGGCAGGTAATTTGAGCAGCTTCTGAACAGGCCAATCGGACAATGACGTGGTAAAATTAGTCAAGATCATGTCTTTTTTTCTATCAGAAGTCTTTGGAAAATCTATCGTAAGAACATTTTTGTCCGTCAGGTTTCGGACATTTGGTAGCTTATCAATGGGCATTAATTGTGTCACGCTTTAAGAAGGAGGAGCAGCAGTTTTACTCAAGAGGGAAAAGATGTTGTAAGTGTGATACACTATTTAAAATCATGATACGTGCAGCAAGTATTATATGACTTGCAGATGCAGCTGTCATGCTAATTATGGTAGCGATAGATGAGACTAAAAACCTGCGGAGTCACAAATGCAACCTGATAATATATCTGGAGGAGTCGGCTCTGTGGGAGGAGCAGTTAACAGCTAAATGTGAAATGCTTGATGATGATGAGCTGTACATGACAAAGTTACAGGTCCTTGAATTTCAGTGATATCCTGAAGACATTTTTATTTACTACATGATGCTGAATATAGTATGTTAACATGTAAGTCATAGTCATTTTTACTTTGACGTATTGAATATTCTTTTGCAAAATGTTTTAAGCATTACACATCAACGCATAGACTTACCATGCGTAAATATATATTGAGGATTTTTACTGTGTGTATAATGTATATATAACATTTATATATAGTACTGTTGTAATAAGTAACATGGTAATACCATCTGATTTGCCAAAAGGTGGTGCTGTTAGGACACCCTTAAGCTGCATTGAGCTGTTCAATTCTGGACATTTACACCAGAGACTCATTAAAGCTGAGAACTGATTCAACCTCTTCATTGTGTATTGTTTATTAAAGACAATGCAATTTAAATGAATGTTTAAATCCTGTATTAAAACTCATATATGACACAAAATAACAAAGCTAAGAAACTTCAATTGCTCAACAAACAACACAACTCATATTCTGGTTTACACTGAAACAAACTGATTAATAAATTGTAGCATGGCTTTCCTGTCTGGTAGGTCTTGTTTTTCCCAAATTATTGATCTAACAATACCAACCGGATAAAGTTTGACTGCCTGCAGCTCTTTATCTGCTTGTTTGCACGTGTCCTGCTGCATCTGGACATTGAACTTCCCAGACAACACATTCTACAAACAAACAGCTGAGAAGATATTTGTCTCCACATCTGTTTTCTTGCACCTGTGTGCTTCTCTTTCAGCCTTTTGTATAAGAATTGGTGTGTGTGTGTGTATGATTTCCCACCCTCAGCCCAGCGTGTGGCAGCGGCAAACAGCCTGTGTGGGGTCACAGCAGGGCACTGCTGACTGCTCTGTGCTGTAATCCGCTGTGGACACTGACTTGTCGGTGGCAATGTCCCATAATAACTCCTCCCTCCTGCGGGTGATCCTCTCCACTACTGCCTGGTATTCAGGTGTCCCGACCTCCAGGGGTGTTTCCTCAGCCTTGTCACGATCCAGATTGAATATCAATGGTGGGTCATGGAGCTGCTGCTGTCCTGTTGCACCACCACATGCCTCAGCTGCACCTGCAAAGAGACAAGGCTGTGTGTATTTCTTTTCAAAGTTTTGCCTGACCTACAATGTAATGGTTAGACCTAATTTTCTTAGACAAAATTAAATACAGCTCAAAAACATGTAATGTTACAGTTTATGTATATAAACTGAGGCAAGCTGTGATATATGGAGGTACACATTGGGGTTTCAAAAAAGAATTTATTCTTTACTTAGATATTGTAATTTATGCAGCAAGATATGTATGTGCAAGAAAAATAAATTAGAGGCCTGAAAATACATCTGAACAGACAGGCAGGTCACTGGACTGGAACCACCATGTTAACATAACGTAAAGCGTATCATCAATAAGCAACACTGCTCAGCAGCATTGCCAGTGCAGCAGGTTTTATCATTTTACTGACAACTATTTTGAATTACAGGAAAAACATTACATCTGAAATAGGCCCCATACCCGTAATGTAGAAAGCTTTATGTGTCCTTGTTCGAACTGTCTGTAGGTCCCCAAACTTCCCTGCAGCACCACTGTTGGGGTGGAAGAGAAACTACAACGAAGAAGAGAAGAACTAATGTCTGCAAGAAGACCCTCATACACAACCTGCACTGACAACAGAGGGAAAGTTATGTGTACAAACTGAAGTAAGACTGATAACATCTAGTTAGTACCTCATGACCAATGTGTTCACCACGCAGGAGGATATTTGTGGCATCAATGCCGTCATAACGTCTGTCTGAGGGGGGACTTACACCTGCCAGGGACAGAAGGGTTGGAAAGATGTCCATACCACTACAAGATGACATAAAGAGGAAATATTAATAACACAATTCCTTAAAAAATTATGATGAGGCTTTCAACTCTCTTTTGGTTTTGTTTTTCACTCTGTTCAGACAGTGATATTCATAATCAACAGGACTACGCTGCTATGGTCTACAACTGTATTAGTGGCTCTGTGATGCTGTGCTTTGAGGGTAAAGGCTAATGTAACGGTGCCAAAATGACAACAAAGTTACCATACTATCACTATTATGATGATGTTTAGCAGGACGTTTAATGTCTTCACTGTCAGTCTGCACCAGAATGGAGGACCAACTGACCAGCAAGCTGTTGTTAAATAGATACATAGATACCTTGATAAAGTAAACAAAGGATCTATTAAAACATTTCAAGAACCTGAGCAGGTCAGAGCTGGTGGTGTTTGCAGGGATCCTCCCAGGCCAGTAAGCCACTGTTGGCACCCTATGACCTCCCTCCCAAGTGGTCCGTTTAGCTGAGCCTCCACCTGATGATCAAGCAAAGGATGACTTTAGGAATCTTTACAACAAGAAACTACAATACAGTGACTAAACTCCCCCTCATAAAGGAATTCATAATTGTGCATAATGTTAATCTTTTTATACCTCTGCTGGTCTGCCACTTTCCCATGAATGGCCCTACACTTCCTGCATACTGGCACTTCTGTTCCCAAGGACCGTTGTCACCTGAACAAATCACACACACATCAGACAAGATAAAGGCTTTTTTTAACATAATTACACTGGTCGTGTGGAAGAACGAACATAATCCAACCAGCTGACTAACCAGTGAACCAGATGAGAGTATTGCCTTGGTCTGCATCATCAGAAGCGCTCTTCACTGCCCCAACCAAGCTGTCCATCTCTTGCAGGCTGGCGGCGTACACTTGGCAGTCACCTGGTCGACGGGCGGAAGCATCTGGAGGGAGCGGGGGGGCTAAGGGAACATGCATGTGAGCCAGTGCTATGTAAAGGAGATAGGGCTGTCCTCGCTGCCTGCAAAGACAATTGACAAGGTGACACTTTGTCAGACAACTTACACTGATTTTTTGAAGCGTTGTTTGCTCACAAGCACATGTGTTTTTAACAAAATGAAAGGCTTTTTATTAACGAAGTACCCGATCACATACTGCTTTCAACACACATGCCACTGTTATCCCAGTGCATATTTAGCTTTGACTTGTTATAGCAACATGAGCATGAGCGTAACTAACAACAATAGGTTTGTTACACTTATCGTTGAGATACACACCCAAATAGAAAGTCGGTCAGTGTTATTGGTTACACATGAGCTTTCCCTGTTGTGGTGATATATCCAAATGTCTGCCGTGACAAAGTCCTATTAAGCACCAATTCACTCAAAGCTGGAAATAATTCAAATACCCTGCTCCTACGTCACAATTACCACATATCCTCTCATGGACAAGCTTAGAAAAATGGAAATGTCTGCACAACATAATGCTAGGACTATTTCTCACATATTGTCTACTGTTCAGTGGCTTACTGCCACCATTGACATCATACCATGTATTTTTTTAGGTTTAATTATTTCTTGCAGTATTTTAAAGAATTTTAAGTTACATGCTGCTGAAAAACAAGATTGAATTTATTTTGTGGATAATTACAGGTTTGAATGTACGCACTGAAGCAGGATTCCTACTTTAAAGTCCATGTAGCCATTTCATTTTTCCTGGCACGAATGTAGACTTTGTAATGTTTGGACGTAAGTGGAACACAGCATTAGTCAGTTAAAATGACGTCACTGAATGAAAGCCTGCATACTGTTGAGTTTTGACAACACATGACTGATAACCGCTGTGCTAGTTCACATGACCCTTTACTATAGCATGAAAGCATGTTGCTTTTCACAGACAGCTGCAAACAGCAGGGTTTACAGGCCTCCTCCTGTCTCTCACACGCACTCACTCACACACACATTGTGCACATTCTGCATTGTACTACTACAAGCATTCTCATGTCCATGTAGGAAAATTTACAAAGCTCCTCTTGTCTGTCTGGAATATACACAGACAGTGCAGTTTCAGTGAATGTTTCTGTTCATATCTGTGGCATGCTGTTTAACCAGAAAACATGGCGGAACGGACACTTCCTCCACATACTCAGCAACAGCAAAACAAATCAAGCCTTACAATGTTTAATGTGTTGTGTTGTTATTATCATTAATTAATTAGGTTATTAATACACTATCAAAAACAGGTCAGACGTCGCCTTTCCCTCGGCTTCATGCTTTATTGTCTCTGGTTGGTGTTTTGATGAGCCGTAAGTGCAGTAAGTCCTCATTTTCCAGCCTGTGGTCATGCATTCCTCTGAATGGCAGTGAACTTACAGATGGTTACAAATGTTAGCACCTGCCACTGATTTATCAGATCTGCCCTCCCCATGTTCCTCCAGAATAAGTGCAGTATGAGTATGTCCTCAGGTAGTGACCTCGCATGATGAAATACTGCTCAGATGTCTCCACTGATAACAGCTGCACATATTGGCAAAAACAGAACAGCCCCGACTGTCTTTGCTGTTGTGGTGTACGAGGTAATGAAGTGTAACCGAGCATGCGGGGTACTGAACTTTAACTGACCTTAACTTGCAATATCATACTCGTCAAAATTAGGTTGTTTTGGTCCTGACTTAACCAGTTTACCAATGTGTCACTTGACATGAGAAACAACAGTGCAGTGAACTTTTTCAGTTGTGTACCACATTATGTTTGGGTGACTGTTTTGTTCCCCTGTTGACCAACAGGTTTTACTTCCTCAGCTGTCACTTCTGGACCACATTATATCTGAGTGCTCAAGTTTCACCCTCATGCACAGCGTCTGTAGAGAGAGACATACGGAGGCCCTTGATAGACTCAGTGTCACTGGCTGCCCAGTCTGTGGACAACTTACTGACCCAGAAGAGAAGCTTACTCTCCATGGAGCGAGAGCTCAAACACAGAGGTTGCATAATTAGGCTCAGTAAAAGTCGTGCTCACACCCTAAAGGATTATTCATTCACAGCGTATTTGCACCGGCAGCCGGCCAACATCTATTACAATTCAAACAGAAACATTCACAGTTCCCTCTTGTCAATGTATCATTTATTGTCACTCGTATGAAGACGTAGATTTGAGGCAATCGGCCTGAGCCTCCACCCTTTTAACGGCTATTTTATGAACAAACACATTCGTGAAATCTGAGACAATGAGGGCCAGTACAGGAGGCCATATCAGATTTAAATGTGTTCTATAAATGGTTTGTTCCAAAACACAACAGCCTGCCTGCAGCTGTACTGTACCTTGCATCGCGTATAATCCTGGATGCTGCAGATTTGTATTGTTCTGTGAGTGTCCACAGGTCAAGAGGCTGCTCCACAATACTCCTGTTTTGAATCAGAGGAAGGCCCACTTTGGAGTAGCAGCCTCCATGTATGCTCCTCTTCAATCTAGACCATAAGAACAATAGAGTGCAATGAAATCATATATAGTATTCGTGTGTGTGTGTGTGAGAGAGAGAGCGGTTGTCAAGAGGTTTACAAAAAGTTAGGGAGGAAGCAGATTGTATGTACTATACCATAAGAAAGGATCTAAGTCTCACTAAGTGGGCAAGGTAGCAGAGTCTGTTTGTCTCTAATATGCCTTAAGGATCAAATGATGTAATCAAATTATGTCACTTCTTCCAGAGTAGTATTTCAAAGTGAGAAAATAACAGTCAGGCTATATAGGTTATGCTGTGCTGAATAAAAAGATACCAAAAGCTGGCATGATAAAGACTGTGTAAAGGCAGACTCAAAAGCATTCACGTACAGACTAAATAAGGTTAAAATACAGAAGTGCAATCACAAGGATGGATAGATGTAATGATGATATTTGAATTCCCTGGAGGACAATATCATGCACTCAGTCTTACATTGTTTAAGAAAAAGAAGAAGAGCAGCTTTAAAAAGAACAGCTCTCATTATGGGCTGAGAGTGTCATAGTTGTAGGGGTGCAGAGTCACACCTGAACACTTGTGGTCCAGATGGGTCACATGGAAGGCACTCTGGCAAATTATACCCAGGTGTGTCAGTACAGCCCATGTCATTACTGTAAGGGATACCTAAGTAGTAGTCAAAACCTGCCGAAGAAACAATAAAATTGGTGCAAATATCCATAAATACAACTGTATGTGTATGTATGTATTATTTGTTACCATAAGAACACACAGACAAAGATGAAATATGTTATGTAAACTAAAAAAAAAACCACTTATCAACCAATATTATAAGATATTTTATCACTATGAGTAAGAACTTAGAGTAGGGTAAACCTATTGGTACATGGAAATAATAAGTAAGGTCTTTTTATGTAGCCATTGTTGGTTACACATTGTTGGACTTTACTGGCAGTTTTATTTATTTTTTTTATTTAATTTACTTTGGAAAAGTTTAATACAGCTCTGACGTCTAGCGACTGGAGAAAAAGCCATGCATGTTTCAAAAGCAGAGGTTAAGTGGTGGTGGGTTAGTGGGTGTTGAGTCAGCTGTAGGCGGAAAGTCAGGAGAAAGTCTGTCATCTCACAGGACACAGCTGTGCGGAGTTGTGCTCTGTGTAGTCTGCTCCCTGCAGTGAGCGATGGATTTGCTCACACGCTCGTTGTGGCTGCAATGGCCTTACGCCATAACACTGAAGTGGAAAAATACAGTGTACGCTTGTATGCAGTGCGTGTGCTCGCACATATCTCACTGTTTTATGTAGCATATACAAATATTTTTACATTTTTTAATGTTTGAAATCCTTCAACTGTGTGTGGACGTCACAGCAGGTTTTCTGTCACTGATACTACTGCTGCAGCCGTTTTGCAGATCTGTAAGGGTGGACTGAAACCTATGAGCGATTTAGATTTTTTTTACCTCTGTAAGTGGGATTGTATGGTCCATTGTGACCAAGATGCCATTTCCCAATCATGGCAGTGTAATATCCCGCATTCTGTAGCAGCTGGGGTAAGGTGACTTCAGACAAAGGCAGGCCGGCCACAGAGCCCACAGCAAAATTATGTGTCACCCCGTTTCTTAGGCCATAGCGGCCTGTTAGGATGGCAGCACGAGATGGGGAACAGGTAGAGGCAGGAGAGTGAAAGTCTGTCAGTCTGGAAAAAGGTGAAAGTACACTTTACCTTGTTTAAAATTGGAAGTAAGTCTCACTAAGAGAGATAGTTACAACACATCCTGTCACTTATACTCAGGTTTCATACTCAGGCATGACAGATTGGGTGTAACATCTATTCATAAATTCTGTACCTTAGGCCTTGCTCTGCCATCAGGTTGAGGTAAGGCGTGTTGTTTGCCTTCTCTTCTGGTTGGTTAGCATCCAGGTCACCCCAGCCTATATCGTCTGCCAGTATGATGATGAAATTGGGCTTCTTGCTGGGCTCGACAGTGGCTCCATGTTGGGACACCGTGTGGAGCAGCAGGCCACACATCAGCATCCAAGCCATAAGGAGCAGGGTGAAAACGTCTGCCATTTTGAGTCCAAGTCTGCTATGGGTTAGGCGGGTTTCATTCAAACCTTAGCTGGCATGCACTGTTATTCAAAAAACACAAAGTTACATGATAAATGATATGACAGTGAGTGAGGGGACGGAAAGGGTGTCTATTCTGTAGATTAACCAACAGATTTATTAAATGTATGTAACTTTTGATGCATGTAGCTTGTTTTTAGAACTTCAGCCATCACCATAAAACACATTACTGTAAAATGTAAGAACACGCACAGTTTTTTAGGCTATGAAAAACAGCTCTATTAACTTGAATAGCTTCCAGCAGATGAGACTGTGCATGTTGACTTGTTAGTCTTGCAAAGTCCTTCAAACTTCAGCCTAGTTTAGACTGAAAAAAGGCTAATTTTATAATTGTATTATTATCAGTCTTATTTAACAGTTTATTACTGATACAAGAATCAGTCTGTTCAGTGTGTTCGAGCTTTATAAAATGATAAACTGAAAAAGATCTCTAACTGTCCTCAAGTTGTTATATTAACACACATTTGGACTGTGTGACCTGTTATAGTTTTTGACAAGTAATATCAGATACTAACAATATTAATATAGTAGTAAATATAGTAGTCATTTATATTCACTCCAAGGAAGCCTGCTTCTCATTTTGTCTCTTGAGAGTCAAGTCATCTCTCAGACAAAGGTATAGCTGTATAAGAACTTTCTGTGGGAACTATTATAATGGAAAGACTTTCACAAAGTAATCCCAGACATAATAAAGTGACCGCACAACCTAAACACTTCTTAAGGAACATTTCTGCAGTACCACAGTTTCGTGGATGCTGTAACGAGAAACCCAGTGTCTGTAATCATGGATGAAGTGAAATACAGACAATCTTTTCCACCTTTTCCTCCCAATAATCACACAAACATGGTGACAGTGATAAAAATTTGACAGGTTTATTGGAACCGTTCAGGAAACATGTAATTAGTGTTTCCCTAATGTGTCTCGCTTTTTCATCACATTTGTATGTCAAACTAAACGTTTACATAAGCCTTTTACTGTCAATCTAAATCGCATTCCTAGACAATAAAATGTGGAAACACCCTAATCCAGTGTGTACAGCATGAATAAAATCAACACAGAAAGGTCGATTTCCAACCACTTCACATGAGTGGGGTTTCTGTACTGACGCCATTCAGACAGTGGAGAGGCTGACGGTATTTGGGATCACTTGGACGTAAGAAACCTTAACATAACAGCATTGGACAATGTGGGTAACCTGCAATAAACTCTAAAACTGATGCCGTATCTGGACAGAAACTCCACATACGGAGACAGGATGTGACTTTCAGAACACAGTAAATGTAAATAAAAAAACAAAAAACATATATTTGTCTAAAATATTCCCCCACATATTATTGAAGCTGATTAACACTGATCCATAAAGTCTCCCTCTCTTACACAGTCATCACACCATCCCAGACTTTCCCTGAACAGCCCCTGCAGACAGACAGAAGTGGCTGGAGGGGGGTGGTGGTGGTGGTGGTGTGTGTGTGTGTGTGTGTGTGTGTGTGCGCGCGGGGGGCTGTACAGACGCGTTTGAGGAAAGAACTGGCTGGAACCAGATCTTTAACCCTTCCTTACACCCCCCCCCCCCCTCACACACACACACTCCCCCCTCTGCTCGGGGCTCGTGAGCGCGGCTTTGTGCGGGACAGCGTGTCTGCCCCTGAAGGTCTCCACGTGCGCGCGCGTCGTGCAGAGACACGCGCGTGACCGACTCCTGCGGGATTCTTTTTTTTTTTTTTCGGTCGCGAGCGGGTGGGGAGGAGGACTACTTCCGTTTGAAAGGCAGCTTCACACACACACACACACACACAGGTGAGACCGGCTGCTTTAAATCCAATTTATTTCACCGCATTACGAGCGCGTTGCTGCTTTTGGTAATTACGCGCGTGTGTCTCGGCGTTATGGATTAAAAACGTGACTCAGAAAAAAGGCAACGTACAAGTACTTACAAAGTGTGTTTACAGCGGTTATTAAGAGTCGCATCGTCCACACGAGCCGCTGACCGACTGAGGGCTCGTTGCGTCAGCCGCCCTGAGGACGGACCATCTGGGTGCGCCCCCACTGCTCTTAATGATCAAGACAAAGAAGGGGATAAATGGACGTGCTTTTATTTTGAAATGTGTCTCACGCGACAAGGAAACATAATCCAACACGTAAGTCTCGGATTAAGGACTAAATGATTTAATCATTGTTGAAAGGAAAAAAGGTGCAGGGGATGATCCTGGTGCAGGTCGGAGTCTGATTTATTCTGCTGTTAAATTTAAAGCCACAGTTGCCTTTGTGATTGAGGCTCTCCACACTGAAAGGTGTCTCCCACTTTGTTTGTTGTTGTTTGTTTTTGGGTCAGTGAGTAAGAATTAGATCCACAGTGAGAGGCTGCTGCGCAGGTTTGACTTGATGTACAGGTGTGATGAAAAAGTGAGACAGATTGGGGAAACTGCAGTCACGTGTCATCACCAGGCAGGAACAACCATCTGATTTTTATCACTGTCACCATGTGTGTGTTATTGGGAGGAAAGAGGCAGATTTTGAGGCTTTTAAATATTAAATGAACTATTCAGTATTATCAAACAAAGATAAAGGCAGTATGTACAGCATGGATGTTATCCAGAAAGTAAGTGGATATGATGGAGTTATTTTAAACTATTTTTTAAAACATCTTTTTTTGTTGTTGGATACATTAAAAAGTAAATGTAAAAGAGAGTAGAAACATTAGAAACTCTTAAAAGGAAATGAATTAAATGTAATAATATTTTGACATTACCTGGTCTTACAAGGTGTAGTCTGCACTTTTTTGTCAAATTCAGCAAATGTCTCCTCACTAGTTGTCTGAAGCGCGTGTGCTTTGAACAATAATCCGGTGTTTATACACGACTTCGCTCTGTAAAGGGGAAACAAACAGCGATTTGGACAGAGCCACGCACAGTTTGGACAACAGGGACTTTGACTGCAGGAGTTGTGTTTTTTGTGAATATTTGCCTCCTCTGTCTTTGGTGAGTGGCAATTTCATGACTGCTGTGTTGAAATATTCTCTGTATCTAGCAAATCATACGTCAGATGAGTTTATATATTTTACTACAGCAGTGTGATTCCATAATAAGTTGATTCTTCATCTTGTGATTCACTCAAAATCAACGGATCAAAATGATACCAAATTAACAATATCGTGATGCTATCAGGTCTGTCTGCAAGAAGACAAGCAAAAGATTTTTCAAATGATTGTTTTCTGAATGAAGTTCGAGATCAATCAGGGCAGATTGGCGAAATCTAAATGAAGCATAAATCCAGAAGTGATGATGTTTATGTCATTGTTTATATTATTTATACACATTATTTGCACACACAGATATCTACAAAATAATTACATCATGATGCTAGGTGTAGGCCTATAAAGTAGTGATTTTTATCCAGGGAGTGATATGTAATAGACCAATTTATTATAATATCACCCTGGATAGATAAAGGCAGTAAAAAAAGGGGGGGCTTTTACAGTATGCTTGACCTACCAGTGCAGCATAGCAATGCCACGTCCTCTTGTGAAATTTAGGATTACACAACAGGTTTTGCACTGTTGTGGGGTGAAACAAAATTCAGGGAATGTAATGTAACTAAGCTAAGAATCATTCACACATTTATGAAGTCAGGTTTAGAAATATTAATACATAGCCCCAAACTGTGCTGCACATTGGAAAGAAATGCAGTGTGGTTTTATGTGACCGGGTATAATGGCGTTTAAGGTGCCATGATGTGCATTAAAGGAACAGAGTGTTTATCCTCAGTTAACTCAACTGAGCTGCTGGCCGTGCATCACTCTGTTCTCTATTATTTATCATTTATAAAGAATTTAAAGCAAAGGGGCTGGCAGAGACAGACTGTGGCCAAAGTTGTGTAACATTTCTACTGTCATGGAGCTCAGTATACCTCACCCTAATGCTCAGTTTAAACTCAATCACGGCCAAAAGGTCATTTTAATGGTCTACTGCCAAAACTGCGTCACCCACTGATGCTGGACGTGTCTGTTTTGACCCAGTTCGTCTCAAATGTGCCTTTGCATTTAATAATTGATCAGGCTCAGCCCTCCTCACTGTTTGTATATTAAACAGTATGTAGTTAAAGGATGCACAGAAGCATTGTTTTTAAAGAAAAATGTGAGTCCCTGTACATACTTTTGTATGCTGGGCAGGTACACCCAGTGATACATATGTGGCATGTGGCAGCTTGTCTGCTTGCACATGTGTTAATACAGTTGAGGAGGGAGATGCCACAGGGTACCAGGTGGCAGAAACTGAAACTTTTTGATGCAAATGATGGGATTAATAAGGCGGGATGTATTCAGCTCTCTTGTAGAAGTGTCTGTTCTGAAGATCTTGCAGAGTTACTTGTGCAGTTTGCTGCAGACACTGGTCACCTCATGGACTAAGTTTTTATGTCTGACCTTGAGGGACAATAACAGCAGATTAAAAGAGTACAGAGTACAGACTTAATAATGGATAGATAAAGGATTGACATCAGGGTCATGTCAGCGTGGAACTTTGATTGCTGAGCTTCTGTATGACTTGGTAAATTCACAGTTGCTTGACTTTTTGCTGCCATGTTTTGTATTGACATCTTCTAATTTGGTGATCAGCCACTAAAAGGAGCATTTCTCTTTTCAGGGCATGGCACTGTGTGGAGTCAAGGGAACCCGATTCCTGGGCCCTAATGTGTACCCAGCGGCCCCTGACGGAGGCTGGGGTTGGGTGGTGGCAGGTGCCTTCTTCTTGGTGGAGGTTTTCACTTACGGCACCATCAAGAGCTTTGGCATCTTTCTGCAGGACCTAATGGAGGAGTTTGGGGAGACCAACAGCCGGGTCTCCTGGATCGTCTCCATCTGCGTGTTTGTCATGACCTTCAATGGTGAGAACGGCTGATGCGGTCAAGTGGGTGCGAGCCCGTGAAACCAAATGACGCACAAATTAAAATGACAGCGGAGTTGTTTGAATAACTGTTCACCTTATTCCCCGTGGGCCCTCAGGTCCTCTCTCCTCTGTGATGACTAACCGCTTTGGGTTCCAGTTTGTTGTCATGATCGGAGGGTTGCTCATTTCCTCGGGCACCATTGCCACCAGCTTTACCACCTCGGTCAACCAAATGTACTTTACCTATGGAATAGTTGCAGGTAATGAATTTTGTTCTTCATATTCCTAATTATCCTAATTTGTTTTGTGGCAGCTTGTCTTGCTGAATTGGAGTTTAAATGCTTGCATCTGTTCCACTTCGCAGGTCTGGGCTACTGTTTAACCTTCCTGCCCACTGTGACCATCCTTTCCCAGTACTTTACCCGTCGGCGGTCCCTGGTTACCGCTGTGGCCTCCACCGGAGAGTCTCTGTCTATGTTTGCCCTGGCACCAGGTGAATACAAGCTATTATTATACTACTATATTTCATTTTTTATATTTGTACAGAAATTTGTAAAACATGTATGTTTTACTTAGTGACAACAACCAACAATAAACTGATCATACCAACATGGGTTCCCTGAAAACCTAATGTGCATTGGTGCATTTATTTTATATAGAGGCAATTCCATATATACTGCCCTGTTGCCATAAATACTCACCAGAGTATGGGTGAAAATAATCCCTGACAAACACCTTATTTACTCCTGTAAATATAAAGGGTCACACCTATAGTGGGAACCAGTGGTCTTTTCATTTCCCCATCCCAGATTTATCATTTAATACAGAACTATATGAACCACTGACAGCACCAAGGTTGTGTCCATGTTTATCAGAGTTTATGTACAAGTCAGATCTAGTGGGAAAAAAAGCCCTCATTTATCACTCATTTAAGCAGTTTTATTGATGAACTTTAACTAAATGCCTCCTCTTGCCCCTCAGCCTTCTCTGCATTGAGGGATCATATTGGCTGGCGACACACTATCGCAGTGATAGGAGCTCTGCAAAGCACCATCATCATCTGTGGTGCTCTGCTTCGGCCAATCGTTATCAAACCCAGAGTGACCTGCGAGGCAGAGACCGACATGTCGTCCCCAAAAGAGCAGGAAGCCCTCAGCACACAGGAGAACACAGAGGGCACAAACCCAGAGGACTCTATGACAAACAATACCTCACATGCACAAAATACCTCCTACTGTCTGGACAGTGAGCTAAACGGCTCTGTGAGCACTGGAGACTCTCCAGACCAGTCTCTAAAGGACACAGGCAACATCAGTCCAGAGGAGAAGACTTTATTGCACAAAGAAGCAAGGTTAGAGACAGAACAGACATCTGGGGAAAACGGTTTGACAGACATTAGAAAGTCTCACATAGAAGAGAAACAGGTACTTGAAGATGCGAGCAAAATATCAGGCGATGAAGCGCTATCAGCAAAGAATTCAAAACTTCTAGATTTCTCCATCCTCAGAGAGCCCAGCTTCATTCTTTACTCTCTTTTTGGACTGTTTGCCACGCTCGGCTTCTTCGCCCCTCAACTCTACATCATTGAGCTGAGTGTGAGTCGAGGTGTGGAGCGGGAGCGCGCCACCTACATGCTCTCCACCATGGCTGTGGCTGAGATCTTTGGCCGATTCACCATTGGCTGGGTTCTCACGCGGCAGACGTTCAGGAAGAAGAAGCTGCTCGTGCTTCTGGCATGTGTTATTATAATGACTGCAGATCTGGTGGGATTTACTCTGGTTACAGAGTTCTATGGCCTGGCCGTATGCTGCGCTTTGTATGGGTTCTTTATGGGAACCCTAGCATGCACCCACATCCCCATGCTGGCTGAGGATGATGTGGTGGGCATTGAGAGGATGTCTTCAGCTGCTGGAGTGTACGTGTTCATACACAGCTTTGCTGGGCTGGCTGGACCTCCACTTGGAGGTAAGAGTTTACTATTAGCACTGACTTCTTAAGACATAAAAATGGTTTATAATTTTAATACAATATTTCTGTACAGCACTGTATTTCTTGTAAGAAAGAGATTAACAAAAAGAACAGTCAAACTGGTATAACAGATGCCAAGATTAACCTGAGTTTTAGTCTTTAGTTAAAGGTCCATTTCCAAAATCCCATAATGCAACTATTTCATCACTCTTCTTTCCTAGTGAATGTCTTGCAAACTCCACAGCTTCAGTTTGTGATGCAGACTTTAAGGAAAACCGCATGTAGTTTCTGTGCCAAAAATTAGATTACCCTGATGACATCATATTGGCATCATCTGGATTATTTTCTCAGCCTCCTACAGAGACAGAAGACATCACTCAACTGTTACCACAGGCTTAGTTGTAGTCCCCATGACAAGTAAAGTGAACTTTATGTGTAAAATGGTTGGAGTGCCCCTTCATTCTTTGAATTCTCTGTCCACAGGTGTGCTGGTGGATATGACTCAGAACTACGGGTCAGCCTTCTACTCCTGTGCAGTCGGCATGGCACTTAGTGCCGTGTTCCTGGGTTTGGTTAAACCTGCTAAGAGAGGATTACTCTGTAAGAGGGGGCCTTCAAAATGCACCGAGGACATAAATGAAAGGACAGGAGACTCAGAGGATCAGAGTGCAGAGCATAATCCAGAGGGAAAAACTGACAATCCTGAGGATGGTGCTAAAGGAGATGACAACTTGGTTCAAGACCAAGCGGGGTCCACCAGAGATGTCCAGGTTATAAGTTTTGCTTGAGCTGCTAACAGTATGATAAGGGTACTGTAAGAATGAAGCCATGTAAAGGTAAAAGGCTGTCTAACGACTACTGCTGGCAGGTTCCAAAGTGACATAAATACAATCAAAAGAAAGATCAATATTAAGTGTTTATGATCTGCCATTATAGATCTGGGCTCTGAGAGCAATCTTACAAACTTTTAAATCACAATATGCATGTAGTATTTGTGCCTTACATACCTAATATACCAAACAGTGTTTTTCTAGAGTCACCACCATCAAAATCAAGAAGAGTGCACTATAAAATTCAATTTAAATGTGTAAGCTTTTGATATACTCTTGGTTTACGGACAGTGGTGTGAGATTAGCTGGAAAATTTCGACCATGATTGATGCAATGCCAATGGAGTTGCCTCAGTTTTACATATTCCAGAGACATAACACTGATACTTGATGAACTAATTACCTACTGGTGATCGATACCATAATGAAAGCCAGACAAACTGTGACGCAAATGTTGCTACAAGAGCAGTAAATTGCACAGATTCTGTAACAGGTGTTATAGAAATTACATGAAGCTCAGGAGATAAAGCATGTGATTGAAAGTGTTTATTGTTAATCAAACTGTCACCAAGCTGACAATGGACTGTTATGTGGTATGAAATGTCAGATTCAGAACTATTTTTGTAATGAAACTGTGGTCAATCACAATAAAAAAATTGTGTGATTTGAATCCATCAATAAGGTCTGATGGATTTTTTTTGTAGAATACTACCACACTTTCACGTCAGTATAAATATTTTATGTACATATTGCATCTATCTATCTGTCTATCTATCTCTCTATAAAATAGTATTAAACTAAACTCACCATCTCATTCTGCCTGGAAACACAGGATGTGTTTCATACAACTGAATTGATAACTGATAGTTTTACTGTCTCCTTAAGCCTAATCCCCGTATAGTAATGCACCTTCCAGATATATTACTATATCATCTTTTTTCCAAAATGTCCAGGCACCTGCGGAGCCACAGTCTGGATGTGTGAAAGGCTTCGGTGGGTTTGTTAAAGACGAGCAGAGACTGGCAGGCAGGGGCTGCTTGACTCTGATCCTCCTCTATCCAGTGGAGCAAAGCCTGTTGAGCACAGATAAACTTTCACTTAAAGAAAGCACAAAGAACCCCAAATATATCTGATTGTGCCTGTGCATTTCGTTAGACTTGTTCTGAATGAATGTGGGGAGAAATCTGTTAAAAGCTGTGCTTTGATGTTGCTAGAAAATCTCAGTTGAAATAATCAGGATTATTTTGGCATGTGACACTTGGAGTGAACTCACTGATCCCGCATCAAGTCACCAACCAAATGCACTTGTACTATTCCTGTGGGGAGTATATCATGACTATGCTGTCTTAACTTAACTTATAATTATGTTTTTTCCACATCTGAGCAGCTCTATACTGTAAATTGTCTACTGTAAAAATACCTAAATGTCCAAATTAATCTGGGATTATTATCTAAATTAGGGTCCTGGCCCACAGGTCGACTGGGGCTCTTCTGTGTGGATACTGCATGTTCTCCCCATGCCTGTGTGGGTTTTCTACAGGTACTCTGGCTTCCACTCACAATCCAAACACATGCAGGTTAGGTTAATTGGTGACTCTAAATTGTCTTTAAGTGTGAACATAAGTGAGAATGTTTGTCTGCCAATACATTTCCGCCGCATCGTTAACTGCCAACTTGTCCAAGGTGTGCCCTGTCTCGCTCACAGTGCTCGGCTCCCTTGTGACCCCATGTGAGGATACGCAGTATAGAGGATACATGGCTATATGGATGAAGATCAGGATTCCTCCTTGTTTTCTACCTTGTATCTTTCACCTAGGTTGAATCCAATGGCGACCTGTAGCTTGCGGAGGCAGATGGGGCAGAAATCCAGGGGCCTGCGATCAGTCTCCTCTAGATGGTTCGAGCCCTGCATGACACATTCTAACCACTGGCAATGCTTGATTCCAAACATATGGCCAATCTCGTGGGTCATTACCTGGAAAGAAATATTTAACAAGGTGGTTTACTGATAACACAAAAACAAGCACAGCCCTGTGTTTTTACTGATAAAAGTAAAGGTCCTTTGGCAAGACCGCTGAAAAGTTCACAGGGACAAAAATGAATGAGTGGGAGGGCATGCTTGTTTGTTAGAAACCTTG
The DNA here is from genome assembly GCA_037176925.1 of Amniataba percoides. Classification (NCBI taxonomy): domain Eukaryota; kingdom Metazoa; phylum Chordata; class Actinopteri; order Centrarchiformes; family Terapontidae; genus Amniataba; species Amniataba percoides. The sequence goes on along the minus strand of JBAJHX010000024.1, from coordinate 17,628,401 downwards.
CAGGATCGAAAAAGCAGAGTGCTGGTGATGGGTGGGGTATAGTATCCCTCAAACACAGAGTAGTCCCCCTGCTTTGGCTGGAGACCTTTCTTCAGCCTACCAGCAAAACTTCTGCTGTAGAAGTTATCATCATACCTGGCAAAGCTAAAAACACCCATTCCTGCAAGCACAGTTCAGAGACAACAGTGAGGATATCAGTGATGAAAGATCTCCTGGATTGTATGAAAATCAATTTAGCACCATCTAGTGGCAGCTCAATCACATTACACCATCAGAGATAAAACTGATGATAGTTCCTGAAGCAATGGTTACTAAATCTCTCCACTGGCATGCTTTTGGGGAAAAGTTATATAGTGTGGTAGCATCTATCCTAAATAATCACAGAAAAGGTTGTACTTTCTCAGCTGAGGCTTTATGGTCATATCTCACCCATAGTGAGTGAAGCCTGTCCAAAGACAAAGTTCCAGGACTCTTCGGGGTAGAGGTCAATCATTGTGATTCCAACAATACAAAAGGCATCTCTTGGTTTCCTTTTCTCCAAGAATTGTAACAGGCTACCTTCATAAAAAAACAATAATAACAAGGCCGTATCATGCAGAGTAGAGTTGGAGATCAGTGCATTTTACCCATCATCATTTTGCATTTCTACATAGAAAGTGGCCAACCCCATCCAGTAGCTATGGCACAGCGAAGGCTTAGGAAAGACCAATGGACTCCCTCACTTACCGGTGAGGATCTGAAGGTTGTGTGAGTAACTGTTAACCCTGAAAAAGCATCTTGTATCAGCCACAGTGACGGCTGGAAGCAACTTGACAGAAAGCCCATTGAAAAAGGCCTGACAGTATTCTCTAAGCCACTCCAAGTACTGGTTTGTCTGGGCCCCTGCCTCCCCAAAGGAACCTATAAGAAACATAGTAGTAGAATTAACAGCAGCCAAATATGTAACCTGGCATCCAAAAAGACGCTGTATAACCTACTGTAAATGCTGCGTTCGTCTGAATCGCCCAAAATGTAGTTTGAATATATTTTCTTGCACGTCTCTGTTGTTTTTATCCTAGCATTAAGAAATAGCAAACATGCTGAAACTCACATGTCCTTTCCTTAAGAAATGGCAATCTCATCAGAGCTAATACTGTGAGAACATTTTCACAAACACACCCACACACTTAACAAGAACAGAGGAATGTAGTCTAGCCGCACTAAACACAAACATACTCACCTATGGTTTGAATATAAATAGTACTGTGGCTCGCATCAGGAGTTTTGCGACAAGGGTCTCTGTAGAAATTTGTGAAGTCTTGAGGTTCTTTAGGGTGAGCAGGTATCCAGTCTGAGTCAGAGTGCACTGTGATGGGTTGGAAAAGGGAACCCGGCTGCCCTGGATGGAATGCTTCCTCCAGGAGACGCCTTTCCTCTTTTGTGTACTTGCTGTAAAGTTTAACCAAGTCCTGACTATGAGAGACCAAAGCTGTTCTCAGCGTCTCTGCAGAGTGCTGGATCACCTTCATCTGCAGGAGATGTACAGCATTAACATGATAGATGCAGTCAAGACATGACAGATAAAGTCAAGGAGAAACTTACAACTCGGCTTCGCTATCACGTAGAGATTTTTTTTCCCTTTAGTTCCTTACCGACAGTCTTGCTACCTGACTGCCCAAGGCTCAGGTCTAAAACATGCATTTGAATTTACATACTTAAGACAAAGTCAACTATCTAAAAATTCACAGCAGGACTGTTGTATTGAATAGCATTAGATTATACAAATGTGCCTAACAAAGTATCCACTGGCTGGATCTTTTATATAGCATTAGATAACAAAATGAGGAAAATGTTGATGCAGTGTGAAAGTGAAAACAGTAAATGAACCCACATGAACATGATCAGAGGACCACACATGAGCACAATGTTAGAATATGTTAATTGTAAAAACCTGCCTGGACAGACCCTGTAGATCTATTTTACATTCACAGCACAACATATATGGCCTGATGCTATATTAAATGACTTTTATTGTGAATAAATGACAGTTTGCAACACTTAGGTTTAACAGCTGAAACACCTGCCCCCTTTTTAATAACTATTACCTGAGTTATTCGTGTACAAAAGGAGATTAAAATTGAAAAACGTCAAGAACTATAAACAGGCCACTCACCATGACACCGGAAGCCGCTTCCGCCTTGTGATTTTATATCTGATGACGTCAGGTAAACAGAGGGGCGGAGCTCCCACGTCAGGCGACATTGAAGACCAGCGAAGAAGAAGACGAGCCCGCTGCCATGGCGCACCTAACGACTCCGGACTGTCTCTCATCTCACCTCGGACAGCATTAAAATTTAATGAACTATTAACTTTACTTGGTGAGTTTCTCGCGTCGGACTGCGGCCAAGCGCAGGCAGCGGCGAACCGTGACCAACGGCAAGTGGACGCACTACGAAAGCGGAAGAACTTTCAGTTAGCATAGTTAGCTGAAGTAGTTAGCCGCACAGGGAGTCGATAAAGCGGCAGCAGCTAGCAGGCTGGCTTGCCCCCTCCACTGTCATGACTGCAGGTTCTCCGGTTTTCATAGCGTAACACCCAGCTAGGAGTTAGTCGGTTTATCTCTTCAGACACTCAGTGGTTCGTAGCAGCACCAGTGACAGGTCTGAACTAATACGCAGCTGTGGTTTTGTAGCTTCAGCCGCCTGGAGGCTGCTCGCTCACACATCCTGGACTTTTTTTTTCTGGTGAGATGAGAGGGAGCCTGCCGCACTGAGTCTGCGAAATGGTCGTGGAGCTGTGACAAAGCCAAAGCTTTAAAATAAGATCATCTCAAGCCGGCTCACAAGCAGTGTCAAGCTTTTTCTTCGCCAAAAAAAACCTCCGTCAAGACTGCAGAAATGCTGACTGACAACAGGTAAGGGAATTAAAACATTTTACACACCATGATCATTAACACTGGCTCTTCATTACATAACATACATTGAATCTAACACTTTAATAGTACTGCTGTAGTGTATCGAAATCACATATTACAGCAATCAAAAGCAAAGACAGTATCTCAGGCACTCTAGCATCAGAATAATATCTACAGTGTGTGTGGATCTCTTTGAAGATGTGTCAATCAATGTGTTCTCATGATAGGAGCGCCACATGTCTGATCATGTAACTGCCTGAGTGTTGAGTTGCTATTTTTGGTTCCTCTTCATGTTCTGATACTCTGCGTTTCTCCGCCCAATCTCCCTCTCTTCCCACTGTCTGTCGTCTCTCTCTTTCATGCTTGTTGTTCGCTCTGTTAATGTTCTCCCTTCCTTAAACCTCTGTTTCGGCACAGGAAGCGCCACCGTAGCTGTGACAGTGAGGACGACCAGCAGCTGAGTCCGCAGGCCAAGAGGTCAGGGGGTGATCCCAGCCTGCTTGTGTCAGATTTGGACTCAGAGGTGAGAGTGACTCGATCTTCTCATTGTTCTGTAAACCATCAAAGAAACATTTGACCAGGTTTCATTTTATTGTATGAAAGTCACCTTCACAGAGAGGGAAAATCTTCTAGCTAAGGCCATTTATTCTTTATTGTTGTGCTCATAACTGAATTCCCATTTATGTTTATGGTTAGAGCGAGCAACCTCCACTATGCATATAAATATATCCCACCCTGCACTGCATATGCAATGCACCACTATTAGGAAGAGCCCAGAATGTTTTATTTAAAACTCCTATGTCCATGAAGCTACGACTCAGACGCCCATCTCTGATCTGTATTTGCAGTCTTCCAGCAGCGACAGCAGTAACGGGATCAGCAGCCCAGAGAGAGCAATAGTGGTCACCGCCAGGCCATGCATACACAGCCAGAACAACTGCATCACCCAGCACTCCCTCAGCCCAAAGCCTGAAGACTCTGCTAGCTCCTCGCAGCCTGGTTTCCATGGTGACAGCAGCAGTGTCTCCTACGACTACATCAACAGAGTCCTGAGGGAGGCGCACTTCAGTAGTCTGCAGACAAGGGGGCGTCCGGGCTCGACATGACCGCGACCTCTGACCCTCCTGACCTTTTGTCCCTTGCCCATCAGTGCTGACACTACCAGCACAGTGGCTCCTTCTTGAAAGCCTCAAGCGACACACGGGTCAGGAGGAAAAGGGATGATGTGTGGGGAGGTTTACAGATTTTGGGCACAAAGGCTCATCCCCACCTCACCATGTACCATTTGTCAAGACCATAAGCACATCCGCCTTTTCATGGCCCAGCCACTGTGGTTTTCTGTGCAGTATTGATGTGTATGTCTGTTTGTGTGTGTGCGCGTGTGTGTTTGTGTGCACGCACCCTGTGCACTTTATAAAGAGGTCTCATTCTCTTTACATGCGTGCGTCGATGTGTGGACATTTTCATTGGTGCTAATCACAATAAAAGTGTGATGATCCAAAGTGCTTGCAAAATGAAATAAAGCTAGGCACTTTACTCAATAACTCCTCCTTCTGTTTAATCTCAACTGGGGAAATCAGTCATGTGTTTGTATCCCTGATGTGGAGTTTGAGAGATCCCATCCGTAAAGGAAGTTCATGGAGGCCAATGGATTCACTCTCAAGGAGCATTTTTAGAACAATTCAGTAAAATAACTTTCTAGGCGTTACTTGTTTTCATTAACCAAAGTGGTGAAGTTAAAGGTGTAACAAGTAGGATTTGTTGGTTGGTCTTTGTAAACATTAGAAGTTGACCCCTCCTTAGCAACTCAAAGCATACATGCTACTGGTGATCCTACATGGTCCATACTTGTTATACCTTTTTAAAGTTTAAAGTTTATTTGCAGTTACTTTCACTATCTAAATGAATCTATGATGTTTTGGTGTGGCAGGTCAGTGGGTTCAAGGTAATGGGACAGAGATTCTGCATGAGCCTCGCCACCAAAATCCAGCCTCAGATTAGACCCTGGCTAATAATAGAGCTGTGAGAGCAGGCACCGGAGTCTGCGGCTTGGGCAGCGTCAGGCTCAGCACAGTGCTTCTCACAAACAGCCTTGAGGGAAAAAAAGCTCTCTAAATCAGTTTGTAATCAGGTGTTTACATCTTTAACATACATATCGTGTGTGCGTGTCATAAGCCTGTTAGCCATACTTAGTTTATGTATGGTTTAATATGACCAGCACACTGTGTTGCAAATAGAACGGGAGATGTGAAAGTGACTCATATTTTATGTAATTTTCCAAATCACTTGACACTGGAATAAATAAAGCATTGCTGAAAGTGATGTCTGCAACATGTCACTGACCCCGATCAGAGCTGTGTTGAATACATCATAACAAGACTCACTTATCAAGTAGGTAGTGCTGTAACAAAAATACAGCATGTTTTATTGTTCTGCAAAGTATGCAACAGCATACCTTGTGTCCACTGAAATGAAATACATTAGTAGTGCTCACCATGCACGTCAGTGGGTTGGATTACCATCTGGGCTCCATGCTGTACTGCTGCATTCCAGTCCTCAACGCCACAGTACAGCATGTAACTGAAATAATGGTGACATAGTGACAGTAATCTGCTTTTTATTTGGTGACACGAGCAACTGTTAACAAAGTTGCAGCTATTTTGCATCACGCCGATAGCAGATGTTTTATCAGACACATTTCCACACCACATAATATCTCAGAAATGAATTAGTCCTGTTTTTAATCATAGACATGCACTCTACAGCCACTCTCACTGCCATGTATTAAACAATACAGGGTGGACATAATAAATAATGTAAACACTCCAGTAACATTTACACTGACTTAATAGCTTAGTACCAAAAAAATATGGAAGACTCTTATTTCTAGGATTATGAGTCCAAAAGCAATTGTAGTGCAAATTACAAATTGAGGGATTCCCCTCAGAGGTTTTAGGGCGTGTTGCAGAGGCGTAAGAGTTGTTTCAGTTAGCTAAAAGGAATCCTGAGATAAAGCAACTGGCAATTATAACCTGTAATTCAAGACAATCGTTCGTGGGGAATACTTTTGAGAAACGAGACCTCAGCCAAAAAACACCAACATATCTTATAGACAGATGTGGTGTTTCTAATACCAACTATCTCACTCCCTAAATCTCTGTCGCTTGACTCAATCTGCTTATTAACTGCAACTTCTAAGGAGGCACCATTCCAATAACACAAAACCCAAACATAATGTGAATCTGCTGTCTATATGTAGTTAATAGCCTTGCAGATCTGATCTTGGTTTATAAAATTAAATAGATTTCTGAGAGGATACACTGTACACGATGACATCATTGGTTTAACTGACAATCCCAGCTGTAAGAACTTGGTCAAAAGTTGAGAAATGAGAAGGCAGATGCTGGTTGGTTGCTATCTGATGCAACTGAGTTGCAAATCGAAGGAGCATCATCACTGGTTTTACTGACGCTTATACTGCAATGTGCAGCCAGATCCTCCTGTAAGCTGTTGTCCACTGTGTCCGTCTCTGTGTGGGATGCTTCTCTTTCACACAGGGGCCTTCCCTTGGTCACCAGCTGCATCCCGCTAAATAGCGACAGTCTGCTTAGAGAGAGCTGCTCTCTCTGGGGCTCAGCTAGAGTGGAGGAGCACCCATCGGTGTTCGACTCCAATTCTTCAGCAACCAATTCAACCTCGGCAGTCCTGGCTGGCTCTACCTGGTTATCGGCTAACTCTTGCTGAATGGGAGATGGTTTCTCCTCATCATCATTTATCAGCTCCCCTGATGAGTCTCTCTGGTTCAAGGCCAGGCTAGAAGGGGAGGATGGGTGATCTGGTGGTTGGTTGTCACCTGTGGGTGAGATGTCAGGCTGATAATGGTTGAGGCTGGTGCTGTCAGCAGAGTGTGTTGGTAGTAAAGGGTCTGAATATGTAGGTGTGGGCAGCTGACTGGTTGATGCTCCAAATCTGCTGTTTGCTGTATCCTGCCTGGGTGCATGCGAAGATCCACCCATCAGAGCCTCAAACTGTCGTAGTATCTGGTAAGAGGAGATAAGACAGTAAAGCGCACACTCGTTTAGCTCTTTCCACTCAGCCTTCACCATGTGACGTGAGAGCTCTTTACCTTGGTGGCTTTGTTGGCCACAGGTCCCGGAGCCCCCTCACTCAGCTGATTGAGCCTCCGTTGTGTAGCTCCAAACATTTGTTCCAGAGAGAGGAGGTCAGAGGTCATGAGGCACGCTACTGCACACAGTGCCCGCTGCAGGATTAGAGAACAAACAGTTTTTCAGATTACACAATATTGTAAAGAAAACCTGGATTTTCAGTGATTTATAACCATGGTTACCATCTTAACAGTGTTTGAGGGGTCTTGAAGCTTGTTTGTGAGCAACTCAACAACAACCTCACAGTTGAGAGTGGAGCACCTGAGGGATTAAATTAGAGAGAAATTACTCCCAACAATTATGAAAAAAATCAGAGAAATAATACAGATAATGAAGAATCAGCTCAAACAGCTGTCTGATTTTAAATGCACTGACTCTTTGATGAAGTGCTGGCTCTCCTCTCTGGACAGAAAAACTCTGGATCCTTCAGTCAATCTGCTGATGAGCGCCATCTCCTGGCCACAATCTCCCAAGTGCAAGGCTTCCACCCTGAAGACCAGACAGTGTATGAGACAGACATTCATGTCCTAACTCTAAAAATTCAACACAAAATTTAAAGGTTCATCTACCAGCTACGTGAGTGTTCGTATCTACGCTGATAGATAAACAGTCTGGTTTAAGCGGCTGACTTCGCCACTCACCGTTCGGACAGATCCCCACTGCTCTCTCTGCTGGCTCCTGATTGGCTCCCCGTACCAGCTGACTTGCTGCCCACAGAGGCCCTGCTGTTTGCTGCAATATCCTGAGAAGAGTTGTGAGAGGAGCTGTTGCTGCTGTCGGTCTCTTCCCAGCCGCCTCCAATCTGCCCCGGGTACCTCTGGGTCAACGCTGTGGTGAAACGCATGGTAATCCCAGGTGTCAAAACATTTTTAAATGCATCCAATCGGGTTTTAACACAATGACCTGCTTAATGGTTTGCACAGTCCATCAAACATATTTGAAATAAGCCCACGGCCCCATCAACAGCACCATCTCACCTTTTGGTCTGCGAGCAGGAAGGTTATAGGCACAAGCAGGCACGGCCACCTCTATGGGCGCAGACGGTGCGACTACGGCCCGATAATGGTTGTCATGGAGACGGATGCCTTGGTGTTCAGTTGGAGGAAGGACGGCACTGGCCACTACCTCTGCAGCTTTCTGGATCTTATCCAGCAGTGAGTCACTGCCCGCTGGGAGACACAGGTACAGACATAAGAAAATACAGAGATGTACATAGGAGAGGAGTTTGATCAGGTCTGTGTATGTGTGAGTGTGGCGGTGTGTCACTCACCTGTTCCCTGCTTCCCTGGACTGTATCCAAAGCCCTGCATTCCTGACCTGTGGGAAGTTGCTGATCCCATACCTGGACAGAGAGACATAGAGGAGCTATTGTACTCGAGGCTGACTGAGAACCTTATGTGACTGATTAAAACTGTCATTCAAACTCCTTATAGACACTCATGTTCCTTGTGATGTATGCTGCTTGTACTGTTGCATATGACACTAAGAATGTGACAATTCTGATTAGGTTTGATTTGAGAAGCCTATCTGGTAAAACTTGCAGTCTCTAGGTTCTCTTGGTTCTTCAACATCAAAAAGGCCCTGTAATCTCACAGATGTTTTAACTTGTGCCTGATCAGACCTCTTCTTTGGGTTGTATCTGCATAAAATTCTCAGTCTAGCTTCACCCAATTTCAATTACCTCTGAGCAGAAGTATAATTAGCCAGAATAAGTGAAAACTTGCGTGTATGTGTGGAGGGCTTTTAAGTGTTTTTTACTCACCCATTGTTTGGGGGGCAAGATTGAGCGAGGAGGCGCCACCTTTGGTGGACATTGTCTCTGTGAAAAGCAACCTGGCCACTTCCTGCAAGTAGGAAGAGCATAAATTGAATTTCCTGGCCTCCCTGTCACAGGTATGTGATCGACATGATGATTAAAATACAACCTCACTCTCACCTGTGCTGTATTCCTCACTTTCTGATACAATGCTGTGCCATGGATAGGATCAGGAGGGCCGCTGTAAACTTAAAAGGTAAAACACCCAACAGAAAGCGTTACTTTCAGGTGACAAAGAGGCAACACTCTGATGAGAGTTTAAACAGAGATAAAGGCACAAGTGAGCAGTGTCTAACCTGAAGCTTGCTGGATGAATGTGGAGTTCCTTCTAAGTTCTGTGAGGAAATGGTTTGAGCCATGACCACAAAGATGGACAAAGATCTTAAGCACCTGAGAAGAAAAAGATATGGAGTTACTCATAGAGTTACTCAGCCACATTTAAAACATTATTCATTATTGCTACAAGACTGAGCTCCATTTCACAGTTTCATATACAGTCAGAAACATGAATAAAATCACTGTTTTCACCTTGAGTTTGACATGACAGGACTCCACCTGCAGCCTCTCCAGGAGGTACTCCAACAAACACTGACCACACCCTGAAGACTCATGGGAGATTTCTACAGTGTGATGATGGTTAAGGATATTACCAGAGGGTAAAACACTCAATATATTTGACCCTGGTTAGAATACCAGAAGACAACAAGACAGCTGTGAAGAACACCGTTTTGCTACCATGTCTATCTCATTTACTCTTGTGTGGTTAAGTTTATTTGTATAAGAATACATTTATATATAATCATTCTGGATATAGTCATTGTCAAATGTACAACCATTAGTTCCTTCAACATTCAATAATTTCACTATGATAATATGTTACAAATAAACTAAACTCAAACTTGAATTATCCAGTAAAAATGTGTAGAAAGAATAAGAATGCATAATGAAATAAGTACTAGTTTTTAAATTGAACTGTACTTGTAGCAATTTTGAATAATAAGTCATTGAAATTGGTCTTAGAATTATCCTTAGCTAGCTTCCTCATTTAGGATTCTAGTTGTCTCAGGAACAGGGAGAAAAGGCTGTTGCTGGGTGGTCTTTAACAACACTCCTACCCTTAGTCTTCACTGCCTGGTGTCCTTTAGACAGGGTGGAGGGCACCTGTGATAAGTTCAGCTGCACAAATCAGATCAAATACCAGGCAGTGATGTCCCAATCAGGACACTGGTGCAGAGGTTAAAGTTCCCCGGTGCCTGAGGGGAAAGATCAAATGTCCTCTAGTGTCTGAGGAGATACAGCCTCTGCCTTACCTCCCACACCACAAAGTTATTGTGTGGTACCCAGGTCAGCCCTCTGTCATGTGAACAGGATCTGCCTCAGGCTCATATGCTTTGAACTCCGCCTGTGGATTCAAATCTATTTATTTTCACTTAAGAGTTTCCTCATTAGTTTAGCTTTACAATCCTTTATAGGAGACATATAGGAGACATCACGGAGCAATGGATTTCAACCTCAGACCACAATGTTCAAAGCCTTATAACTTCTCTTAATTTCTCTTAAATTCTCTTAATGAGAACTTTGAACCACTGAGCAGCTATTAGCTAAATCCAATCATCTTCATGTGTCACATATCATACATATATCCCCTTCAGGAGCTGCAGCTGGATAAAGGATACTTCCAATCTCTTGGAAAAGGTAGCCAGGACAGGGGTTTTCATCATCTGCTGTAGCCTTCATCAAAGTCGGGACCTTCAGATGGAGGAAAATAATGGTAACAGTCAGTTCAGACCTGACAGTGAGGGACTGTGTGTGACCCCACCATGAGAGCTTCATAGTCTTCAAACCACATAGTCAAACCTGACTAAGACTGGACATGGATGCTAACTTGGGATAACCAGGGTCTGAGTGCCTGATGAATTTAGTCTAAATAGACAGATAAATGTGTGTAATATGTCTGTCTGCTGTTTTAAGACATTATAAAATGAATTATCACTCAATTTGTTGTTTCTTAGTGCTGTTAGCTTGCAGGCTATTAGCTAGTGGTGGCACAACTCAACAGATTTTAAACACACAAGCTGACGTCTGTTATCTCCGTGAAGCTCCTTTCAGTTGTTGTTTATTTTCACGACTTATCATGAGTGCCAGCAGTACTTACTTTCTGAAGAAAAGCCAGTCGCTCCATAAATGTTGCCATGATTTAGCAGTCCTGGCTGCGGGTTACTCATCTTCCTCTGAGGGGCTACAATCGGGGGCGGGGATCTGGGTGACAGCTAGCCAATCACTGAACAGCAAGTAGCGACCCTGAGTTTTGATTGGGCGTCTTGCTGTTCCCCAGATCGAATGACAGCGAATTATCTTCAGGGACGCTGGCGATAATAATTTGATTGATAGGAAGATGAGCCAATCACAATGAGGAATATTCCGCCGGAGGTTTCCTTGATGACAGGGTCAACAACATGGCGCATGGCGTGGATCACAGAAACGCCTCACTTGGTTGTGTCTTACTCATTTAAATGCTTTAAACGTTTGCCGGTCAATTTAACAGACTGCTCTGGATTATTGCTTCACACCTGCCGCTCTCGTCCGCTGTTTAAAAGATACAAAAGTCCTCCGTTGACGCCTGAAGAGACACCATGTCTGGGTCAAATGTTTGGAGCCGCAGTCGAGACAAAATGAGACTTTTCCCCGAACTTTTCGCTCAGTGTGGAGGAGAGGTGAGCAGCACCGATTAAAGACTCTGTATAAACACGGAACTGATGTGTTAGTTTTGGAAACATCCACATGATGCAGATCACTGTCCTGCATTCTGCTGCAGGTCAGAAAAGCGTGCTAGTTACGAAACTACAAAGACAGATAAGATGAGTTATAAATCACTTGACTGTTTTTTATTTAATTACATTTCATTCTTTGTTTGGTTATATACTTCATATATGTGTCATTCTTAGGTTTAACTTTGGGTAACACAGCCCTATACCTTCATTTTAAAAACAGCACACATTGTTAATAGGTTTTAAAAAAAAAATATTCTTAAAATCAGAATAAAATGTATTGCCAAATAGGTTTCTACCATAGAATGTATTCATACATATACAATGTGTGACTGTGTGAATGTGCATGTGTATCTATCTGTCTGTACATATAAAGAGACATTCAGAAAGTTACTATATATGATATATATATTGATATAGGAATGTGCAAAATATTAGGCAAGAGTTCACAATATTGATAATAGTTGCTAACAGCCGAGCCCACCCAGTATCCTGAACAGATAACTTACTTGTCTGTTGTGTGTTTGTGTGTGATTCAGGCTGCAGTGTATGGAAAGTGTGTAGCAGCTACCACAGCAGGCAGACAGGAGCTGAAGAAAGACATGTGTGCCAAGGAGTTTGAAGCACTGAAGACCTGCTTCTCAAATGCGGTAAATGACGAATGTAATGGTCCTCCTGCTGCTCTAAAGTCTTGAGGTTGGATGGTCATCATTCAGATGTTACTGTTTTTATTGCAGGCCAAGAAAAAAGCCAGATGAAAGGAAACTGATCTGGCTTCGTTCGAGCAGGCCGTCCTCAACTGTTCAGTGCTGTGAGAGAAGACACAGTGTTTCACATGTCGAACACAGGACCTCTTCTACTTGACATTGTTTATTAACTAAATACGTGTGGACACCTTTTTTATATACCATTGTTAAAATGGAGATTGAATGTTGTTGCAATTTAGTAAAGCCATGTAATGCTGCTATATTTATTAATATGCAACACTGATACAACTCTTTAATATACAGAGGTGAATAAAATATTTCTGTGTGAACATAGACCCACAGCCATTGATGTCATACAGATGTTTTTATTTATTCTCGTCAGCCAAATGTACAGAAATACAATGCACATAGAAAAATAGTCATAAAAATAGCCTCTTGTACAAAGCGAAGGTCCATGTGTTGACGTGCTAATGGAGGAATTATCAGAAAAGTTGGATTACTAAGAAACACTACAAACATGTTTCCTGCTAATATTATATATCCTAATATTACTGCCCAGTTTACAGTAAGGGGTCAAGTGGAAACCAAAAGACCAGAAACTGAGAAAAATCATCCACATTTTATTTGATAAAATGTCACTACTGCAGCATATGGATTGGAAGGCACTGATTAAAGATATATTGAAGATGGAATGATTAGTAAGTAGAGTCACTGCTTTTATGTCTACAGTAAGGCTACACCGTATACCTCGTAGCTTCAGCATGAGGTTGTTTGCAGCTACTTTCATATTTGAAAATACAGTGAAACAACACTTGAACCCACATTACATCCCATATGTGGTAACTTTAGGTTCAAAGAAACCTTAAACATTGATCCCACAGCACATTTACAATATTTACATTTTAGAGTAACAGGAAAACAACAAAATAACCTGACCAGAACGTTTAACAAAAAAACAACACAGATTCTACCAAGAGGCAGACAGCAGAAAGCTGGTGAATAAAACAGAAATTAAGGTGACTCCAATACAAACATTAACATATTTATCCTGTCTCAGCACAACAGAATGGTGTTTGCATAGGTTTATATACATTGCAACATGAACTTTAATTCTTCTCCCTCTAAAGACAAAAATAAGTTAATATTTACAAACACTTTGCTCTTTAATAAAGACTTTGGGTTATTCCAGAGTGCACAATGTCAAGAGAATATATTCCTCTTTGTTTATAACATTTATGAAGGCAAGAAAGAACATAAGGCAACAATGTCATGGTCCACAGTATTAAAAGGATTCTGCTGCATGTGTTGAACTGGCTGTCCAATCAATTTGAGAGAATCAGTGTGTTTCTGATGTGTGTTATTTTGCTCCCTCATCCTCTGAGGCCTGCTTAATCTGCCGTGAGTGCACCATTGCTCCGGCCAGCAGCTGCTCCTCCAGGGCCGCATGCAGGTCTGAGCCCCCCAGCTCCAGCAGGGGCTCCAACCCCGGCACCCCCCTGGACACTCCAGTCTCTTCCGAGGGCCCTCCGGCCTCTCCGGGTCCCACTGCCCTGCGCCTTCGCTTTAGATCCATCTCTCCTTGGTCCCTGACCTTCTCGTGGGAGCCCTGGGGGCGAACCTCAGCTTTGACGGCCTCGTCTTCCACACCTTCTCTGGGGTCCGCCTTAGCAGCAGCTTTCTCTTTGAGGTCTCGTCCTCCTTTCTTCAAAGCTTTGCCGTCTTCTCCCTCTTCTCCCTGTGCAGCATTTTCAACGTTTCTGTCTTCAGCAGCTCGCTGCAGCTGGGCCAGTTTCTCCTGAGCTTCCTCGATGCTTTTTTCTTTCTTTGCTCTCTCAAGGATTTCTGCTTTCTGCAGCTCCTGCTGAAGTCTCTCTTCAGCAGCTTTCTCTTTCGCCACTCTCTCTTTTTCAAGCTCCTGCTCTCTGGCCAGCTTCTCTCTTCGCTCCCTCTCCAGTCGTTCTTTTTCTACCCTTGCCTGCACTTCTTTCTCTATCCTCTCTTTCTCGGCTAGCTCCTTTTCCAATTTTTCCTGCTTCTCCCTCTCCAGTCGTTCTTTTTCTAACCTTGCCTGCACTTCTTTCTCTATCCTCTCTTTCTCGGCTAGCTCCTTTTCCAATTTTTCCTGCTTCTCCCTCTCCAGTCGTTCTTTTTCTAACCTTGCCTGCACTTCTTTCTCTATCCTTTCCCTCTCTAGTCTTTGTTTTTCGAACTCCTGTTCTCTGGCAATCTTTTCCTTCATGTCCCTCTCTAACAGTTCTTTTTCCAGTCTTACTCGAACCTCTTCCTCTATCAGTTCCTTTTTAAGATTTTCAATTTTCTCTTTTTCCTTATCCAGGCTTATTTTTTTATCTTTAATTTGAGCTACCTCATTATCTTTATGTACGGGCAGTTGGTCATTAGGTATCTTCTTTCCCAGTGGCACTCCTCTTGCTCCCAGCTCGTTCAGCTTATGGGCTTCTCCTACAGGTGCAGCATGGACATCCTCCTTGTAAGCCGCTGGAACAACTACTTTAGGATCCCCGACCTCAACAACCTTATTCCCAGCCTCAGCTTCATTCTGGACCACAGCGTGAGGCTCAGCCACTCCACCCTGCGGAGCTCCAGCTCCAGCCACCTCCTTGGGCTGCTTCAGGTCTGAGGCCAAGCCAGACTCTTTGGGCTTTGCTGCTCCACCTTCCATCACCTCCTGGTGTTCCTGGATGCTTTTCTCTGCCTCACCTTCACCTGCAACACCTTTTTATTATCAACACATTTTTAAAATCAAACACAGACATCTTTCTGTGCTCTTTGTCAAGTCTCATGTCTCAAAAACAAGAGGCGTGTACGCACCAGCAGGTTGTTTCTGGTGGATTTCCTTGTGCTGCTCCTCTATGACAGCCAGCAGTTTCTCCTGTTGGTCGAGAAGCCTTTTCTGTTGCTCTTGCTGCTCCTTGATCACCTGCAGTAGCACGGCGTGGTCGAGTTGGCCCTCTACATGGACAGAAACGTTGAATTAAAATAACTCACAACCTGCTCTGAGAATATTAGTGAAGAGGCTTAGTGAGGCTGATGTAGAGCCATCTACGTGGCTTAGTACTATCTCAGTGCTCCATTCAAACACACATCTCTAGGTTGTATCCTTAAACACAACTGCAGCTGTAGGCACACACAAATTATGTTAGGGGGCATGGTGAGTGGGTGGATTCTACTCTGGCACTGTTATTTAGTTAAACGATAAAACACACATTCACTTTAGTACTGGATGTATATAAATCTATATGTATAAATATCTATTAACAAATCAGATAAGAGGCCTGCTGAGTGAATGACAGACCGAGATAAAGAGAGGAGGCAAGAGGGAATTCATACCTGCAACCAGCTTTTTTATCACTGTGATAGGAGTCCAGCAGAGAAAGAAAGAAAACAAAGGGGTCAAGATGGAGGAAGAGAGAGAGAGAAATAGGGCAAAAGTAAACAGAAGAAGAACGTCAACAAAAGCCAAAAATGTCTGCGTAGTGTAACAACCCAGGTCAAGAGGTAGGAGAAAGAAATAGATTTGAATATCTCTGCTGGGTTTTACACCACTTGTAGCATCAAAAGATAGGCACAATAAGCAAGAACAGCTCACAGAGGTCAGATCATGTGAGAAAAGAGCAAACTGAGAAAGGGAAAAATGAGGCAGGGGCATAAACAGCATGAAGCACACTGCAGCATATCCTTTGAGGATTGCCAATTAAAGGAGAATCCCACCCTCATTAATCATATTCAAGCTGTGAAGAAGTTATTTTGCAACTAACTGTACTGCCTTTTCCTACATTTTCAAGAATAGATTTAAAGTACTAAAGAGGTCTAATACAAAACTGATGCTCTCATTTTTCTCCCAAGTTAAGAGTCGTATGCCATCCACATTTCGTTTCAGGTGCTGTATTCTGCTCTATGGAGGCTTCTGTGAGTGGCTTCCCTTCCTCTACAGAAACATAGTGACCAACTCTGAGTTAGCTGGACAAAAATATTTTCAAGCAGCTTTATTTAAGAATGATACTTTTACATTTAGATGATACATCTGATGTAACTTCTTTTAACGTTTTTTTTTGTAGTATGTGACCAAAGACTGTTAACTCGCTACAGACAATGTATACACCCCCCTGAGCTTTTCTGCTCGACTTACCGTCCAACTTCTCGTCTGCTGAATCTTTGCCATCTGCAGCAGGAGCCTCGTCTGCAGCGTGATGCTCTCCCTCAGGAGGAGGAGCTGAGGGTTCAACAAATACCACCAGGTCAACGTTGCAACTGTTTTCCCGCCCAGTTTGCCTTTCACTATTACAGTTGTACAGGAACAGTGGCAAATACTCACGTTTCCCTGCAGCATCAGCATCTTTGCCCACATTATCAACTGGCGCCACAGGATCGAGCTTCTCAACTTTCTTTGGAGGGGGACCATCCTGTATTTTGCCCACCTCTGCCACCGGCCTCTCCTGCAGCTCATTGGACAGGACCTCACCTCCACCCAAATCCACTTCCTCTTTCCTGACGCCAGCCTCTACAGGCTTTGGTTTGTCTTCAACCACGTTGTCTTCTCTGTGCTCGACCTCCACGGCATTATCTTCATCTACTTTGGGCTCTGTCTCTGCGGGTTGTTTCTTGTCGTCCTCCAGCTCTGCTTCGTTCTTTCTCGTGTCCACCTTGACCTCATCATGAGGGATGGGTGGCTCATGGCGATGGGCCTCCACCTCTGGCACAGCGACACCTGAGTTAAGCGGCAAAACATTGCTTATTCTACATAGTTCATTAAGAAACCAGTTATGATTCGAGCTCTGCTCCAGTTTCCTCACCAGCATCTGGGCGGTCCAACTGCACCTCTTCCTCCTTCTTCCTCTCAGGTACTTCCACTGGTCCTTTAATCTGGGGGGGCTCAGCTGGGTCTCTCTGTATTGGCTGTACTTTCTCCACCACTGGAAGGTCAGGTTTTTCTATCTCCACCGGCTTCTTGTTTGGAAGATTGTCTGTATGCAGACAAAACTAAATCTATTACAACTCACCTTTATGATATATGATGTAATGTCAGGTACGTAACAAATACCCAAGATCTTTTAGCCAAACTGTGTTTCCTGTTAATGCCAAATGACTGAGTAAATGCATCCTTCAGTAGCAGATTTATACAACTATAAAAATAAGGATAAATAAAGGATGTTTTTTATTCCTGTTTAGTACTGCTGCTGGTGAGTGTTTTATTTGCCTTTGCACCATTTCCTCACACAGCCAGTGCATACAGTCAGACTGAAAAATATGGGACACATTACCGTGACTAAATTAAGAAACCATAAATGTGACACCTCATTTATTCTTATTATTTTCTCTTGACTAAGAAAAGTAAAATGACTGTATTCTGGTGCATTACTATTTAACACTGGCCTTGACATGCGCTCTTTATTTTCTGTACAGTTGTGTTTATTACACACATTAACTGCTGGCATTAAAATAAATTAACACCTCAGCATATCTCACATGAACTGTACCCACTGATATACTCAGCTGGAAATGATTTCAATTAATCGAACCACTAGGTGGCAGCAAACATTGCCAACGGGGAAACTGACACAATGGGTGCTGTATAATAAATGAGGGAGCGAGAGCAGAGAAAAGACAGGGTGATGAACTGAAATTGAAAGTGACAAATGGGAAACAGGAGTGGATGTTGGGTTTCACCTGGACAGGAAACGTGAGGAAAGAATGAAGTAAAATCAAAGACGAGTTTAGAGTGAAGGGGAGAAAGAATCACAAAGATGGAGACAGAGAGACTTTGCTGGTGTTGCTGAACAGAAAAACATGTTTTTGAATAACTACGGTGGAAAAAAGAGGAAGTGAAACTAAATTGCTTCACTCTAAAACTGAGAAAATTAACTCAAAGGGTTTCTCTCTGTCTCATCTCCATTTGCTTTAGATGCACCCCTCTACCCTCCCGAACCCCTATCACCCTCTTCCCTTCATACAACTTGAGCTTGCAGGCATTTTATAGCTGCCACAGGAGATATGGGGGGAAATGGGGGTGTAGACAATGTATTTTGGGGGGAGGGGATGGCAGCAGAAATGAACAGAGGTAGAGGGGTGGAGAGAAATTACTCGAGTTTGAAGGGCATCACTCTCGCTCCATCAATGTCAAGCACTCAGTGCAGCACTCAGATATTATCAAGAGGTTATCTCCTCACTCTGGCTGTCTGTCTATCAGTCACCCTGTCTGTCTCCATCTTTTCTTCTCACAAAGATGAAAGAAAACCATTCTCTTGCTGAGGCTTTGTGCTTTTGTCTTAGTCTCACTGGCCCTTTGCAACTACCTCATATCCTCTTTATGTTGCTGTTTTAGGGCGCTGCCCTAGAAATAAACATGTCTCTCGTGCTGCCGGTGCCTTTTGCATGAAATAATTACACTCTCAGACACTGCAGACAACCATGGCTCCGGCCCATTGAGGTAAATGTTTCCATGGCTCATTAGTAAACCACTTTAATCTACATTCTGTCAACTAGAAAAGCCAGCCATCGGCTCATGTCATGATCTTTACCGTGTGGTTGAGGGAGGTCCGGTAGTGGAATGTTCTTCACAGGTGCTGGAGGAGGAGGAGGCTGGACCCTGATCCCGGGACTTCTGGCCGAAATCGAGAGGGTGGTGAAGGTGCTGATCAGCAGGATGCCCAGACCCACCCAGAGCACCAACTGCAAACAGAGAGAGAGGGTATAACAGGTCAGAGACACCAAATAAACATAATTTCACAGAGCAAATGATGGGGAAGGTACTAATTCTGACTGTAACCTGAGCAATGATGCCGTTCTTCTGGATCTTTCTGTAGATGAGAGCAGGGCATATGAAGCAGATGAGGCTGCCCATGGTGGCTCCAGTCAGACCAAGAATGGTTTCCACTACAGACAAAAAAACAAAGGAAAACACTTTAGAGATGATCTCTTCTTATTTGTAGAGGAGTTTTTGTGAGGGTAGAAGTAAATTGACAGATAGACAGATAGGTGTTCGTTCAATGTGATAGATAAGTGGTTTAAATACTTTGTTCAAAGTTCAAAGTAATGAAGGAGCATTTTAAATATTTAACTAAATATAATAGATTAAATAACTCTGTAAACTATTAACATTTTATGACAATATTGACTGTCAGTTTTGTGGATAAAGTCATAAGGTGGCATTGATGATGGGTACTTGAACCTTATTTGGGTTACGTGGGTGACTGCCAGAGTTGAGGGGTTTGAGCACATTTTTTCTGCTGAAAAACACAGCAATTCTCCATATCAACACGCTTTATCACTTGCTCCATTCATACCTGCCTCTGCCATTCATAACCGGCACCCGCCCAGCCCCAGGCTGCCATTCATGGCACCCTGCTGCTGGCAGCAGCGAGCCCTGGCCCCACCTCTGTCTCTGAGGACCAGGCTGAGCTGGGCGTCGGGCCTGGAAGCTCATCGTTTATCCAGAGGACGGACACCATATTGTCTCCCTCAGATTTAGTGTCCATTCTCCCCAGGGTTCTTACCTCCCTTCTCTTCAGTCTATTAGTCTGATTAGATACACAAAGAGCCAGCCAAACCCGCTGTGTGTGTGTGTGTGTCTGTGTCCACCCAATCAAAAGTTTAACAAACAGCCACCATATAAAAGGATGAATAAAACATAAACTCATGCTAACCTTTACATCTCCACCATTTTGGAGCCGTTTCTGAGAGGGACGGAAAGACTCAAAGAACCTGACAGAGAGCCAATATTGGTGTGTACTTGGATTTGTACATGTGTGTGTGTGTGTATGTGAGACAGAGTCTGGGAGAATAATAGCCCTATCTTCCCGTCTGCCCATCTAAAAGGAGATAAAAGTTAGGGCCCTGATTTAAGGACTGTGTTAGAGTGTGACAGTCACTGACTCGTAAAGTCACATTCACACACGTCGTAAAGCTCCCCAGCTACTCCGCCCACATAAAGGAGCACATGCACTTTAAAGACCAGCGAGTTGTACGCACACACACACATGTGCGTGCACACACATACAATTTTAATACATTCAATCCCTGCCATGTTCCTCCCCACACACACATACACAGGATGTACCGTTAGGGATAAGAATGCCTCCCAGCATGGTGCCAAACACAATGCAGAGTGTGATCATCTTGAAGCGCAGAGGTGGCATGTATCCCCCAGCAAACGTCCCATCTTTCTGCTGTAAGATGGAAACAGAGAGAGAGATGAAGGAGAAGGAAAGACTAAAATAATTTAAAAAATCACAAATCTTTACAACTTCAAAATGCATTCTGAGTGTCCAGTTTAATCTTTGTTCCTTGGGCAACTCTTACTACTTAGTGCTTCAGCTACATTCATTCATGTGTTTTGGCCACACTGACTCTTGTGTGCAATATACAAAGTCATTTTTTCACCAAAAGAGCCAATAAATGGTTTCCTGTGGTTAAGTTTGAAATAATAATCCATCATTGAACAGAATCAGAAAATGAGAGTAATATTATATACAATTCTTCTGCTTAAAGGGGAGGAGAAACATGGAGGAGATGTTGAATTCAGCAAAGACCTGCCTGTGTGGAGTTGTTTTCATACATCACACACTGACTTTTTTTTTAAACTCATATCCAGACCATCAAACCATTTGCATTCTCCATATAGCTGGTCTATTTGCAGCGTTGACGCTCACCTGCTGCTCAAAAAGCATGGTGTTGATGGCCTGGCGGCAGGGCAGGATCATCATGGGGAACCCCACGGCCACAGACATCATAAAGCCAACGCGGATCATCTCTGTCACCAGGTTGGACGGGAAGTTCATCAGCACGTTGCCTGCAATGTTCTCTGTGAAACTGACGTATCCAAAGAACCCCACCTGGTCCGGTGAGAGAGGGAGGGAACGAAACCGAAGGTTGGGAGTAAAGCACAGGAGATGTCAATGATGATGTGACAGAACATGTTATCTTTAGTGTTAAGTCCTTCGCTGTTTTCTAAATAAAACTGCATAAGATAAAAATATCACCTTTCAAGACACTTTTGATGTCAGTTTTCAAAGAAAAAACACATTTACCACTGATACAAGATTTGGAGATGTTTGAAAAAGATCAGGACAAGAAGATGCTCTGTAACATTCGAATAAAATCACAAGGAGTCCACGTGACAGAAGTGACGGTGGCGAATGCAGCCAGTGTGAATGTCTGGTGGGCATGGAAGTGTGTTTCCACTCACAGTGATGTAGAAGATGGTGACCACGTTGAGGGCCGAGGTGAAGATGGTGCTCATGCGTTTGACGGATGGCTCGTCCAGGCTGTCGTAGGTCGGCAGCACCTGCCTATGAGAGACAAGCAGCCGGACAACAACACACTTTGAACACACTGCTGCCGTGCATTCGTGTGCTGTCTGCACCGTCAGATACACAACTTCTCAAAACTTACCTCTAATATAATCTCACAACACAAACAAGCGAATAAAAAACTAGGTAGGTCAAAAGGAAAACTTGAATTATATTCTTACAGGGAATAAATCATTATTCCCTTACAAATGTGCTTGTTGTTATTTTCACTAATTTCCCTTTCCCACTCATCTAGCAATTGTTTAACCCTTAATTAATACGTGTAGTCATTCAACCATTAAGGGATTACTTTGACCCATGATTTATCAATTGATCAGTTAATAAATAACTGCACTTGTAAGTGCATACAAGTTGTGTGTCCACAAGTACATCTCACATGCACATGAATGCGACAGGTTTTTCAGCATGTGGAATTTCTTCATATTAAGAGGATCATCTCAATATTGAATTAAAAATTCTTGTTTCCAAATTTTTAAATAGCAAATTTATTGTCAAATTTCAAAATGGCAGTAGATGGAGGTAATGTCATGGCAGTGGGGGTGACGTGTGTAGGGAGCGTTTGTCTATGTCAGAGTGTGTGTATGTATGTGTGTGACACAGAGTGGGTGACAGTAGTCAAGGCTGGCTGAGGCTGAACCTGTCTGTCCACCTGTAAACTCAGGTATTTCTGTCCCTCAGTGCTGTGAGAGAGTTTGGCGGTGTGGCGGGGGACCATCAGCACATTAACCAGTGAATTTACAGACTTTATATATAACAGCTAGTGCCTGGCAGGTTTTAGAGCATTATAAACTTTCCTGGCTCTTTGTGCTCGCCTCTCTTTCTCTCTCTCTCTCATTCTCTCTCTCTATATATATATATACACGTGTGTGTGAAGGGAAGAAACAGTGAGATGAAATGAGAAAGAGAGAGCAAGAAACCATAACTTTCTCGGGCTCTCGTTCTCCGTTTGCCTGTCTCTCTTTCACACACTCTGGTTTTATGAGCAGGCACTGTCCCGTGGTGCTATTCCTTGATGCTTGTTTAATCCACAAACCAGTAAATCTCATGGCCAAGGTTAAATAAAACTGTAAGTGGGGTGCTAAAATATCTAATGGTCACTCAATAGTCCTGACTCAGAGGCTAATGTGTTTTTGCTTTAACACTGCCTTTAAATGGAGGAAATATGACTATGTGGGGATGTGTATGTGTTGGGAGGGCTGGTGTGTGTGCTGTAGATAATATCATTAACTTGGAGTTGAAAGCATGCTGACAGTAGCATCACAGAGGGACATTTTCGCTGCACATGTTTTTCTTATGTCCCTCTATTATGAGCTAACTGCTCCTCGCTATTCAAACGCGCAGCCAAAAAACAACAGGGCCAGCTCCCATCCTGTCATAATGGTGATGTTAAGTAATGTTTTAACTGAAAGTAAACACATTTCATGAATGTAATAAAAATCCAATGTGCTGAGAGCTGTTTAATCAGCCTGTGAATACATCAGTGTGTGTCTGTAAGATGGCGGCAGGCCAATGTGTTGATTAGTGGTTTGGCTTAAGCTGCCTGCCGCCTAACGGAGTGCTTGCCTCGCTCGGCCTGACCACAGGCCAAGAAATCACCCTGCCAAATATCACTCAGCGCTGCTAGTGGGAGCCGACGCACAAAACACACTCACATAAACACACACAGGCGCGCGCTTTCTTCTTCTTCTAAAATATGCACACCTCACTTGCTAATGAACGCGCCCGCCATACCATAATGTTATGTTGGCTTTGTGCGATTACACTCATTAAAGTCCTGTTTCAGTCTCGAGGCTATAGTCAGCCACTCCTGCCACTTACCTCACTTTCTCTCTCTCGCTCGCTCTCAGACACAAACAAACCCATACAGTACCACCAACCAAACATCTGGCTCCTAATGACCTCACCGTAACACTCCCTACATCGCTCCCCAGCGCCGTGTTCAAATCAAAGATAAGGCTTCGTACACGCGGATCCCATTAGACCTTCACACGTTACCCTTCACCCGCTCAACTCACTGCGAACCCAGAGCAAGCGCTAAAGTGTGGAGGACAGGACAAAAGAGGCAGTGACAGAGCATGCAGATGGATGAAATTGGAGAAATAAATGACTTGGTGACTCAGAGAAGCTCTGATTAAGCTGTGATAAGTGACATGTAGATGGTATGATGTCTGCAGTCACTGGGAAAAGTTAATGAAATGCCAAGATTGTGGTGAAACCCCTCTCACTATCTGGTAAAAGAAAATATCTCAATGTATATGCAGTATTCGCCACACTAATTTGGTCTACATCCATGTATATTTTTTGTTTGTTAGAACTTAAAAACTTTAAATTAAAATGAAAAACCTTATTTTTCATGCAGCAAATTCTTTTTTGCCGTTTTTGCAGCATTTAAATGTGATTTGACAACTGCATGACACTATTTTCTAATAAATGCTTCCTTTCAGTCAAATTAGGTTTTACTCTTGTCATGTAAGAAAAAACAAAAGTAAAGTGGTGTGGACAAAAAGCAGTATACATCTCAGATTCATTCCAGAGAGGGCAGAACAATGGAGCAGAAACGGTTCAGCTGACTGTGAAAAGCACATTAGCAAAAATGAGCAGCCTCCCTTTGCAACCAGAAATCCCTCAACAACCACCTCACCTCCACCACAACATTGTGTCTCTTTGTATGACTCACCCCAAACCCTCCACTGTGGCTTAAAGGAATGATGCGGGTGTACATGCACTAATTGTGCTCAGTTTCTACATGCAACAATGAAAGATTTCATTCACTGTGCTGCTGCATTAGTTAGACAGTTTGAGCATCTATCCACCAAATGATTGTAGGACGATTGTCAGATTTTTCCCTGTTCTCAATCTTGTTTCGAGGCTTGTTTGACATTAGTTTCATTACATGGTCCCTGTGCGGGTGGAGGGGTGGCAGGAGTACTTACGACTGACAGGCGAAGGCCATCCCACAGATGGGGAGACAGCGAAACACACCCTCCCAGCGCACCATATTGACCTGCCCTAGCCACCAGCCGCTGAGCAGCCCGTGTTTGAACGAGGACAGCACCATCTGAAGGGAAGGAGGGGGGAGGGGAGGGGGTTACAGCCTAAACCAAATGAAGACAAGTGGGGGAAGAGGACGGGGCGAGGGGGCTGCACCCATGCTGATGCATCACAGACAAATAATGAAAGTAATGAATGAGGAAAGAAAACCAGAGAACATGAAGAAAGGGAAACAACAAAGAGACATGACAAGAAACCCCATACTGAACAAAAAAAACCTGTAACAGCTGACGAGACTAGTAATGAAGGTAATACATAGTAAATAAAAGTGAACTCATAACTCTGATTTAAAAAAAAAAAAAACAAGAGACTTATGAAAGGGTAATCAAGACAAAAACACCCCACAGGTTTTCGATCAGGATGTGTTTCTTGCTCCTTTAATTTCCTGATTAAGTCCCAAAGGACAGCAGAGCACTCCAGCCTCCCCACTCCGAAGTTGCTCGTCCTGGGCGTGGGGTGGCGTTGGGAAGGCAGCTTAAAAAACTTTCACTAAAGTATCTTACGCACCTCTGCCTCGTCACTACTGCCACCAAGCACACACACACACACACACACACACACATATATACACACTCACAGAGCTCAAATGGCTCAGACCAAACCCGAATCGAAGGTGAAAACATGGGGATGGTTGAGAGGAGTGGGCGAAAGGTTCAGATAGCTGGGAGGTGAGGGGGGGTTTAAGGAGCGTAAGGTTGCAGGGGAAACATCAGGCTTCCTTCACTCTCCACCCCCCGCCCCCACCGCCCTTACGGTGGTGTTATTTTGGGGGTGGTTTTTCTGTGGGTTTACTTACGGGTGACAGCAGAAGGTTGTGGCGATAATGGGCAGGCACTGAATGACGCCCTTGAAGCGCCACAGGTGAACCCGCTCCACCCAGGAGCCCGAGATTATGCCGTAGCGCAGAGACGACAACACTATCTACAGCACCAGCAGCAGACACAGTGGTGGGACAGAGGGGAGCGAAACAAAGGGTGCAGAGGAGGAAGGAGAGGAGGTCATCGAGGGGAGAAAAAACAGGAAGAGGAAGATGTAAAGTGGTACAATGAGCAGAAAGGAACAAGAGGGAAAAACGAAGGGTAGGATGAAAGGAGAGAGGGAAGGAGATACATCACTGTTAGAGGGTTAGAGGTCTGGACTGGGCCGGGCCTGGATCTGAAGCCAGACACACACCACACTAACACTCCAGGTTATCGCCATGCTACACAAGTCACATCACACACAGAGAGACCGTGAACGGCAGTGGGACGTCTGTGGAAGCACTACAGGTCAGTAAAACAGAACTACACACACACACACGCACACAACTCAGTGTGTGCATTTAAAAAGTAAATTAACTGAATCACATGAGGCAGAAAAGCTGCTGCTGGACTCACACAGGAGTCAAACTTTGGATTATGATGCACCTCTGAACACAATGCTGTGAAGTCTCAACCTTGAACCTTCTCTTTTTTAAGGTTCCTGAAGAATAGCTGTGTCCAAGTAATCGTTGAGGACAGCATAAGACATGTTTAAACAGCCAGCTGCCATAGTGCTGTTGATATGGTGATTTAGGATCAGAGAATAAATGTCTCTTTCCTAGAAGAAATAAAAGTAATATGTCAAACACATGTGGATGAATGAGCTAGAAAAACAAGTCTAGAGGAAGTCTGAAATCCATAAAATGCACTTGACATATTTATACCTGAGCAGAGTGCGAATATAGAAAGATAATTCCCTAAAGTTGCAAAGGTTTGTGATTTAGTGGAGTTGATGAACTGATCTCAATTTATGCTTAAATCTCTCTAGTGGCCATTTCCAAGTGCTGTCTTCTTCCCGAGGGAAAGCCTTTGTTTCTGCCTATAAAGAGCAGTGCAGCGATTGTTTTCTGCCTGATGTGATTCAGTGTGAATTTGCTCTTAAAAAAAAGAAAGAGGAGCAAGATCATATCTTGTTTTTAAGAAAGATACATACAACAAATACAACAAAGTAACATTTCTCCAAACAATATTCTGCAAATCAAGTTAAAACAGAGAGCAAGTAAGTGAACTATGCTGAGAATGAACATGAACATGTATCAATAAAAAAAGACATTATAAAGTCATTTAATACTAAAGACATTATAAAGTCATTTCATACTAAAGACATTATAAAGTCATTTAATACTACAAACGTAAGAAAAACTGAAGAATTGATTGCTCACTGTTACCTTACACTTAAACATTTCAACAAGAGTTCTTGATGTAGTTGAAACATTACACCTAGATCCTGACAATTATTAATTGTTCTGCAGGAGCCAGATCATCACTGTGCTTTACAGTGAACTTGATATGACCTACAGTGCTGTGCAGCTGTACAGCTAACTTAATAAAAGCCGTTTATCTTCCACAAGGGGAGTTATACCTCATGCATTTTGGAATTTTGATTGCCAGTTTTCACAAACAGAGCAAAAGTGTGTTTCCCCTTGCAGTCTATTCAGATCCAATGCAGCCACCTGCGTGTTTGTGGGCTCACCGTGAACATGAAGAGGGTGTAGAACATGAGAGCCATAGCGGAGAAGGACTGGATAGAAGACATCATGTTCCTCTGCAGACTCAGAGGGAGGACGATGAACAGAGACACGGTGAACAGCAGCACCACACGGAAACTGAAGGTCACCTTTAGAGGACAGTGTGACATGATAATACCACATTGTCCCTTAAGAACTAACTCTGCTTACTGTTAGCTTATTGAAATACATCAGTCTTATCATTTCAATATTTACAACAGCAGGACCATATCTCAATAATGTTCAGAGATATTCAAAGCTCTAGTGATAAATATAGCAAATACTGATGTCAAACCTGTAAACCTAACAGCTGAGCAAAGAAATTTGAGCCCAGATCAGCTATCACAACGTAGAAGGCAATACAGGTCCCCAGCATCAAACCGATCATACTGCAGGGGGAGACAGAAGGGACAATCAGAATCTTTAGCAGTGGCTGTGGTTTTGGAAAAAACATTTTTTTTCCAATATTCAGTCTATGAAAATATGTAGAAAATCAAGTCATAAGTTGGATGAATCAATAACAACACTTGCCTCGTCTCCACCAGTGTTTTTCCAGGTTTCCCGTAAGCATGGAAAGCTGCGGAGACAGGAACGACACCAGTGTGAACAACACGTGGATGAACAGATGGCGGTGCCCTAAAAATACCTTCTGTTTTAATAATGCCTAAGATCAAACTACCATAACTGTGTTTATCTGAAAGCTCACTAGTTATCCACTGTGTGTACTACAGTTCAGAAGATTAAATTTAAAATCTGATCATCGTCATTTGACATGATTTTCTGTGAGTGAACTTTAAGTTTCTGTTGCTGACACAATTTTGTTTCATGCCGTGGAGTGCTTTTTGTGAAACTATGAATTTCCTCTGAAACAAAGTGTTTATCTACAATGGTTCTGCCAGAAACTGTACACTGATAACACTAAAAGTAGAAAATGGAAAACCTTTCTTGAACTGCACAAAGGCAGAATCACTGTTCTACTGTCAGCAATAAATTCAAAGCAATTCAACATTTTGTATCTGTATCATGTATCTGTCATTCTTTACAATTCAAACTGACCCAATCCTGCATAGGTCCTTCTTTTGGTATTGCTCGCCGTATGGACCAGGAACATGCAAGACTTGTGGGTCATCCACGAACAGAAGAACAACAGGATAGTTCCCAGCACTATTCCACACTGTAAGAGAACAGAAGGACACTTGACATGAAAATACGAAATGGAAAATAATCTCTCTATCAAATAATATCAACACCTGCGTTCAAAGTGACCTCAAACCGGCATCTAACTAAACTAGAGTGCCTACGTTTAGTACTTAAAACTAAACACCAGCCTGAGGAGGAAACATGCTTGCCAGTTTAACATTATGCATCTGGCTCAAAGTCCTGAATGCCTACAGAAAGGAAAAGTCTGAGACAAATTACACACACACTTTACGATATAACAGAACAATGGTGGGCCTGTCCATGTACAGGATATCCACGACATTCAATATAAATAAATATTACAAATATTCTACCATCATCTAGGGGAAGATAAAACTGCAGTGTACACTTTAGTTGACTTCTGGGAAGGTAGTCTAGACTTTATCAATACACTTGAAAATGTGTAGAGGTGTATTGCTCTTTTTCAATTCATGGGGAATCAAAGGCCCAATAAAAAATATTATGCTAAATAATGATGGGCAAGCCTTTTAAAGAAGTCTCTTCAGTATAGAAGTACCAACAAATATTGTCCTCATTTCATCTGTGTACAAATTGGTTCATGATTGCACACAATGAACACAGAGAGGCAGTGAGGCAGGAAGTAGACTGAAACTCTTCAAAGCAAACAGCTTCCTGAGATCATACCATGGTGACAATGACACTTGACTATGAATCCCTCTCCCTCTTTGTCCAAAGAGTTTTGGAGGGTGTTGTTTGTCCTTCTGTATTTTGCCAGAGGGGGCTTCAGAAGAGCTTTTGCAAACATTGCAAACGTTTTGTATTTGTGTGCACAGAGGGAGATGTTGTTTATGTTCAACATGTTGTTAACGGATCTCATGAGGAAATGCTAACACACTCACCTACTAAGCAAATGTTCCTACACACTGATGTACAACAACCATACAAACACAGCAACGCCAAAGTGACACAGAAGCTTTTTGGTGAAAATGCATTTTCAACTTCCTAGTTATTCTGGTGTGCTACAGTTAGTGTTGCTGTCCAATTGTTCAATAAATATTAGAAACACCTCTCCATATAATGAAACACCACCCAAAACCACAACAAAGTGGATATAATTTCATATCAAGTTATGTGTTGTGCATGTGATATTGATCAAATGAAATAAACTCATTCATCATCATTTTACATTTTCAGATTAATATTTTTAACAAAAGATATAAGATCAGTTTAAAACATTAAGCATTATTTAGGATTAAACTACCAAACAGTGTACAACACATCTCCAGCACGACAAACAATATACAGGTACTTCTTACATTTTAATATCCAATTCAATAGCAGTGGCCTTATAATATAATCAAACACAGACATCTACATAGTAAGAACATTTTGCTGCTAATACTTCTGTTGTGGTGACATTTCAAATGCATTATAATAGATTACAATGAACTGCTGTATTGAGTATAAATAGTGAGAAATTCAGTTTAATCAGAAGTATAAAAAGCAGAAAAGTACTATGTAGATTTCTTTGGAGGTAATATATGAATAATAGTGAGGAATAAGACATATACAGTATTATTATGTAAGCAGTGGTGGAAAGTTACCTTGTTTATTTACTCAAACGCTCTACCTAAGTAGAGCTGGAGGTAGTTTAGGCACTACTTTTTTCAAGTATTTCCATTTTCAGTTACTTTATTCTTTTACTCAAATAAATTTCAGGGCCACACATTGTTCTTTTTACTGTGTTACATACATACGCCATTTGATAACCTCAGTTACTCTTTACTTTGGAGAATCAGAATCATAATACAAAACATTATCATAGTCAAATAAAAACTGTGATGTAATATAACAGATCAAGAGAAAACATTATTGGCAAAATCACAGGCTACCCAGCAGATAAATCTTTCTATATATACTCTTTTTTCAATATTATTATTGGATGAATTATCTTCCAATAATATAAAATAATTTATTGCGAGAAGAGGCTACCTGCACACTGAGTCCTTACGGTTTAATGTTAGTACTTATACTTACAGAAAACTTTGGACACAGAATTATTACTTGTATTATTTTGGCACTTGTGGTATCAAACACTTCCTCTTTAGATCTTCGAGCTTCCTCCACCTGTGTGAGTGAAGTGACCTAAACCGCGCCACAGTCTGCATAAAAAGGGCGTGGTTGCGGTGGTAGTGTTTTTTTTTTTCTTTTGTTCCTCGGCAGGTGACCCACCTGTTTGAAGCAGAAGGGCATCGTGAGCACGCTGACCCCGACGATGCTGTTCACCACGTTCATGATGAGACCCCAGTTGGACGCCGTCATCTTGAGCCCCTTCTCGGTCCTCCTCCGGTAAGACAAACTCGTCCGGTTCCTTGGTTTGGGGCTGGGGGGTTCACGGTGAGGAGGAGCCGGGCTGGTGTCTCCTCCGAGGCCGGGGGTCGAGGCTTCGATCCGGGCGTGTTTGTCTTTCTGCTCCGCTGGTCAATGACGTGGCGCTCTGTGCGGGAGAAAACATACACACAGCTGCAGTTCAACACAACTGAGCCTCAAGTCTTTAGTTGTAACACACACACCAAACACAAGCGAAAATGTAAAATATATTAAAATATATCAAAATAAAACAACAGGTTGACTATACTGAACATTAAAGGGGGCAGGGGTAGTTTCATTAACTCACCTTTCTCTTCGCCCGACGCCTCTCTCCCCTGTTTACGTTATCATCGGTACTTTGGCGGTATTAAACGCTCATTTGCCGTAAAATAAAAGCGCCTTCGTGTGTGTTTATAAGCCGCAGTGTTTATAAACTCGGTGAGATGCTAACGCTCTGTCCGAGCTGGCTGGTTTTTTTTCCTCTCAACGCGTATCCAGGAAGTGGCAGTCACAGTCGAGGAAGAGCGTGAAGACGGCACAGGCCGCTGCGCTCAGCGCGTGTGGGCGCGGTGGAGCCCCCTGGTGGTCACACAGCGCAGAGTCACAATCCAGCTGAGACTCTTCGGCTCATTCGAGCTTCAAGAGTTTATTTATCATGTGCACAGCAGTTAACTGGAGCAATAGTTGACAGTGAAATACTTAGTCGCAGATATTCTTTAAGCTTCATACTGTGAACTTTTACTCCGCTACATTTATCTGACAGCTCTGATTAGTTTTCAGACTAACATTTTCTAACACTTAAATACATAATGTAAAGATTATAAAATATAATGAATTGTTAAAGAATAAGCCAGTGGCTTTCTGGCTTTAGGCTTTTAACCTCGTATAAAAACTTACGTCTCAAAGTCCCCAAAAAACAAAGATTATAAAATATACATTTATGTTGTTTTAATTTTCTTTCTGTCTAGCCTCAATAATCATCTCACAGTCACTGAGATCTATATGGTAATCCTAGTAGGAGTAGGTGTGAACCTTACAGTAGGTTTGGGATTGGACAGAAGCACAGAACTGTTTCAAAGCTAAGACCTGAAACTCTTGGCCAGCAACAGCAAACTGCTTCTGATGCATCAGTGACCATCTAAAGTCATATGTGCGAGCGCACCAGGCATGGAAGCCATTTTTCTTTTACCTTTGATAATTAAAGCCCAATTTGTAGGTACAATTTCTGTGTTCAGT
Source organism: Amniataba percoides (assembly GCA_037176925.1). Lineage (NCBI taxonomy): Eukaryota > Metazoa > Chordata > Actinopteri > Centrarchiformes > Terapontidae > Amniataba > Amniataba percoides. The sequence goes on along the minus strand of JBAJHX010000024.1, from coordinate 17,596,380 downwards.
GGGACTTAAAATCAAATACTTTTTCTTGTAATTGATTATTTCCAGCTTGTTTTATTCTTAACTGGGGGGACTGTCTAGGTCGTCCACCACTGATGAGCTCTGTAATCAAAACAATACCAACAGACATGCATGAATCCTGTTTTTCCAGATGCCTCAGGAAAGGGAAACAGGCAACAGAGGGATATGAGGGCTAAAGGTGTGTGGGGGGAACAAAAAAGACTAAAACAGACCAGGCCAATCACGGATGACGTCAGAGAAAATAATCGTCCAGAGCACCTGAAACGTTGCTGGCAGTTGCTGGGTTTATTTCCTCCTGCCCGGTGCCCTCTCCCTTAGACTATTGTGTCGTTTGAGCAGGAAAGAGAAGAGGGAGCGAGGGGTTGAATGGGATGGGAGGGGTTGGGGTGGTTGACCTGGGAGCTTTCCCCCAGCTGGGTGTGCTTTCCCCATGAGGACGGAGGATTTTCAGAAGCAGGGATGTGACGAAGCTTCTAGAGGTGGATAGGGGGAATTTTGAATTGTATACGTGTGTGTGTGTGTGTGTGTGTGTGTGTGTGTGTGTGCCTTCGTAAGTCCCGTCTGAAGAATTACATTCTTTCCGTATATTTAACAAGCTCCTGTGAAAACACACTTTTAAAGACTTAAACATGTAATAATTTATAATCTTGTGCATTTTTTTATGGTTTCCATTTGTACAGGGTTTCATTCCACTCACTAATTCAGTCTTTAGTTTGTTTTTTGTGCTGTCTACTTTTACCTTTTATTGTTTACTATTCTCGTATTTTACCCTCCCATAAAGCTCTGCCTTTTACATAAAGGATATAAATAAAGCTTATTGTCATTATGTGTGTGTGTGTGTGTGCGCATGTGTGTGTGATCAGAGAGGTTAAGACAGGAAAACCCTGGCCATTGTGCACCAGTGACCCCTCAAAATCAATGTGACAGACCGGTTGATTGGCTGGAGGGTCCTGTCTCTCTGCACCTAATCCCTCAAGGTAGACCCTCAGCCAGGCCTGCTGCGCTCATAAGTGTGTGTGTGCATATGTGTGTGTGTGTGTGTGTGTGTGTGGATGTATCTACGCTTGTATGTGTGTCTTTCTGCACCTAATCCCTCAAGATAGACCAAAGGCCATGGGATGGGGTATTAGTGCAGTTACAGGGGGTCAGGCCTGTGTGTGTGTGTGTGTGTGCGACAGAGAGAGAGAGAGAGAGAGAGTTTGAGCTTTAATGTGAGCACTACTCCGCAGTAGTCCAATTAGACTGCAGAGTACCAGTGTATTTCTATGGGACTCAGCCATGTGTGGAGGTAGTAGTGGGTTTTAGTGTGGGGTAAGAGGACGAGGGGGGGCAAATTTTAGGGCAGATTTGGACGGATAACCCAGTCGGGGCGAAATTGGACGCAGGCATCTGGATTTGACCTCGGGCCCTCATCGTGACCCCGGGTCACTCGGGGGTCACGGGGCACAAAGCAGAGCGCTGACCCTGCACAGGTCAAGCATGCGGGCGGCTGAAAGGACGCCTTTGTGGGGCCTGGCATGCTCACTATTTCCCATGAGCACCAGGGGACTGTGTCTGCCCAGGAAACTGGACCGGAGAGCACGCCAGACAAGGTGTGTGTGTGTATGTGCGTGTGTGTGTGTAAACCATAATTGATTTCTGTTTATATTTCTGCTTGTTTGCTTTATGATTATCACTGACTGAAGGTCATAGTTTACCCTGATTTTTATTTACTGCTACATTACTCGGCATGCGTTTGTTTGTTTTTGTGCTTTTGGAGAGACTTTGGTTGGCGACAAACTGTCAGGTAAAAACTTTGCAACTTCAACTCATGTTTAAACTTCAGTTGAAGGATTACATAGTCCCTGGGTTAAAAAAAAATCATTCCCTTTCAAACCCAATCCTGCTTTTCTTAGCGCCTGAAAGTTGACATTTCAGAGATACTTTTTTTTAAAACTTCTGTTACATATTTGTGTGTGTCCGGGAGAGAGAGATATGGCTCCGATTTTTAGGTATGCCTGTGGTCGTTGCTTGTGTACATCTGTTAGCGCCTCCTTAATGAGCGCATGCACGCTGCCTCCAGTCCTGTGTGTGGCCCTCAGAGAGGGAGAGAGAAGCCCTCTGCTCCAGTAATCACATTTAATTACGCACCAGCATTAGACGGCCTATGAATAGGGTTTTTAGGCAGGCCTCTCACACAGAAATTGGCTGCATCCAGCTGAACATTGCCCACCTTTGTCCTGCCGGTCCCACTATATTCTATTAAGACTTTGTCATTTGACCATCAGCAAAGCACTATGGTCCAGCACTAACAACTGCTGGACTAATGCTACACATTAAAAAAGGGAAGGTAAAGGGAACAATAGGCGTTTTCTTGGCTGAACGGCTTGTGTCTGCCCCATTAATGAAGCAAATGGACCACACATTAGACTCCATCCACAGTCTCATAGCACCTAGAATCACAGATAAAGGATGCATAGTCTCAAGAAAAATCCTCCGCGTCTGCTTATCTGAGGTTTAAGCTAAAAGAAATTTGTGGGCGCTTCTCGTGGAGAGCAGAAGCGGAATTTACTTTGTCACTCTCCAGGGGGGTTCTCGCACTGTGAAATCAATTTGGGAGCGGAGCGTTTTTTAAGATGACGTGGGATTTCATGTTGCACACACACAGAAAGAGAGAGAGAGAGACGTCAAGTAGCCATCTGCACCGCTCAGCCCTGTATGCGTGTGCAGTGGGTGTGTAAGTGTTAATATCGACATTAATCATTATGTTTACACGCAGGGAGGATTCTGCTCTTACTCAGATAACCTGGTTCGGGGTCAACGTGTGTAAACATCACACTCTGATAGTTTACAGCCCAAACTAAACATGCGTCCATGAAACTATGAGAACATTTTGTGCTTTTTCTTTATTAATGTTTGAAAGTCCACAAAGTGTGGATCATTTTCTCTCCCATTATAGTCATTTTTTGTTGTACCAATCTGATGTGGTCAGAAATGTTTATTTCTCCTTGTACTTAAACACACACACACACACACACACACACACACACACACACACACACACACACGTATAAATCATAACTTCTTTTTCACACATTCAGAGTAACAGCGCTAATAACCCTTTCATCACTTCGACTGTTTATTTGGTTGGTATTTGATTTGACAGCAAACAAGACTAATTTTCTACATTAGTGTCGGTGTTTAGAAGGGAAAAAAATTTTTTTATCGACTCTCACATACAGACACACATGCACACTCTCCCTCCCTCACACACTTACACCGTGTCTGAGATAGCGCCCAAACTGACCATAAATCCAGTGTGTTTTTAAAAGGCCAGACTCATAAAGAAAAGAGGTGACAGAGCAGCACTGATGGGTCAATATGGCCCCCATCCTACCACATCCTACTACACACACACACACACACACACACTCATTCTCTCAGATATTGCAGAAACAGTGCATGCAAATGTACTCACATACACACACACACACAGTTTGTTACATTTGCATGAGAATACACTCACATTCATATGTGCATATTGTACACATCAATCTAACCGCAAACACACTGAAGCACATGATGTACAGTACGTAGGGACACACACACACACAGGCCCAGTGTGTAGTGAATGGTGTGTTTGACTCGAACAGAATGACTGTGGGGATTCATGCTGGCTTTCCTCTATTAAACTCTGCAATAAGGCTCACTGTGTATGGAAGTGCTGACGTCCCTGCCCACCTCAGTGATATACAGCCTGTGTATATGTGTGTGTGTGTGTGTGTGTGCGCGCATGCTAAAGTCTCTACCTGTTCCCAATGATCTATAGCTCCAGGGGATTTTTATATACCATATACGAACATTTGTGTGCATTTGTGTGTGTTTAAATCAATGTTTGCGAGTGAGCGTGTCCACATGGGCGTGCAGCTGCACGCTCCACAGCTCCGGTTTGCAATGGTTTGGGGTTTGGCACACAGAGGGAGGGAATTCCTTCAGATTCGGACTGAGACAGAGGAGGGTCTCACTGGTGACTCCAAACTGCTGCAAACTTCGGACGGGGGAGTGATAATTTACAGTCTGAGTGGGCCGCAACTGAAGGGGACTCAGTAAAGTGGTGGAAACGGGCCGGCCCGTATATCTCCCAGTAATTGACGGTGTTCAAGCCCTGTGCAGAGTTCAGAGCCAGGAGAGACGGTGTTATCCCAGGTTCTCCTCAGGCCCCTCCACTGCTCCTTTCTCTTTGGCCGTCTGCGGCTGCTCGGCCAAAAACAGGCCTTTCATTTGAAACACCGCTTTATATGGCTCTCTGGTGCCAGCAGCATCATTAGGATTTTAGGAGTGGCACTTATCACATGAACAGCCAGGTCCTTACCCAACGAATATTGGAATTATTCCTACTTTTTTATTGCTTTGCTGATTTATTATAGACAGAGACAGAACAGACAGCAGCCTGAACGCCCTCATCAAACCCAGTAAATATCTTTGTATGATACAGTCTCTAACAGCACACACTAAGAAGCTTTTATTAAATGTTTTGTGATTTTTTTTTTTTTTTGAGTACTCAATTTAGAAAGTGAGAGACATTTTCCCAACCACTAAAGGATTACAAAAAGCATGACAAGAAACAGACAGGCTTGACATTAAAGTAGTGAGGTGAAAGAGTCTGGATCTCTGGGGTGGACAGTTTGCCACATTTGCTTTCAACTCTGTTGACCATTTTCAAACCCTGCAGAGGTGTTTTTTTCCTTTTTTTTAAATCTTAAAGTAAATTAAAAATACATTTCTTGAAGTCTTTTGTGCATCTTGCCACATGGAGTGCTGCAGGATCAGCAGAGAAAGAGGACGTGGAGGTTTCTCAAATGTTTCCAACTGATTTTAGCAACAATACTGTCAAGTCAAGTTTCACATTTAAAGAGTAGGTTTGCCCATTTTACAGTTGTATTTGCAGTCATGCTGTTGAGGTGTTTTTTTTTTTTTGTCTATTTTACACACGTATACACACACACACACCCTTATGAGATAAATTGAAAAAATGACCAGCATTCTTTTAAACTGATCTCTAACAAAAATGTCCATGTATTACCGAGACAAGCACCTGGGCTTTTTTTTTTCTTGAAAGACACACATGCTGTTGACACTTTTAATGCACGTGTGCTTTAGTGCTGAGAGCCCCACAAACAAAATCATTCACCTCTAATTCATCACGGCGGAGGCTGAGTTCTTACAGACGGTCTCAAAACTCTGCAAGAGCAGCAAAGCAAAAGTTCAGCTGGACCTTGACGATGTTCAGGCTACACGGTGACGGCAGAAAAACTTGAGCAGAGGTCAGAGGTCATCTCTAAACCCACAACTCTGAATACATGTTAACTTCTCACCTTATAACATCACACCAGGATGGAAAAGAAGTTGACTCATGATACAAATCTCATCATGCAGCTGCTTTTTTTCTGCCCCCCATCTCTATTTTCACATCTCTCTTACCACTTGTGTGTGTGTGTGTGTGTGTGTGTGTGTGTGTGTGTGTGTGTGTGTGTGTGTGTGTGTGTGTGTGTGTGTGT
>JBAJHX010000024.1:17555001-17579888 GCA_037176925.1 Amniataba percoides | reverse complement strand
TAAAATATCGTATATATATTATCAAAAATTTCTAAATTTAGGCTTTTAAATGGCACATATGTGATTGTTTTTTGGTTTAAAAAAAGTAAAGGTCGGAGTAATAGGATCCCTGGACACACACACACACACACACACACACACACACACTCACACAAAGGATCTCAACATGGCGAATGTGGCTCGTCCACCCCGCCAATGATCCATTTTTAAAGGCTTTTTTTAGGTTTTGGTTTTACGTCTCGAACGCACCACCGATAGTTTCAAATGTTTTTTACATAAATGGAAAACATCCAGAAAATTTCAGATATATTAAATAATTGATATCAAATTAGAATTTAAATTAATTACTTAAAAATATTTTTTTTAAATATATTTTTTTATGCAAACATTAATTGTATTTTGTTGTTACAATCACTTGTTTTTAACTAAATATAGATTTTATGTGAAGATTGACTCACTTTTAATATTTCTGTTCAAAACTGAAACATGTCCGCACTTTTTCTTATTGTTTAAACAGTAAATGCGATTTGTTAGCTTTATTTCCCACTTAAATAAAATGCAAACGCTACGGAAATGATTAAACAACAACCGATAACAATCACATCACTGCTCTACTACACACAGCTGCATGTGCAAGTTTCCAGAAATCACCAAAAATGAATAATAAATGTTCTCACCTGTGCTACTATAATGACAATAATAATAAAAAAACGTAAAAAGAAGAAAAGGTGAAGAGTTGTGTCCAGCTTTCCCGTGATCTTCCTCTTCAGTCCAACGCTCTCGTCGCGCAGATAAACGTGTAACATGAGACGGCTGCAGCCCTCCTGCAGCAAAATAAATCTCATATGCAAAGAAGGCTTTTGAAAATGGCGCCCTGCAGCAAACGCCTCCCTGTCAGAGTGGAGGAGGGAGGGAGAGAGAGAGGGAGAGAGAGGGAGAGGGGGCACAAGGGGGCGTGCCATGAGCGTCGCGTTGCGCGCAGAGGAGCTGCTCCCGTGTCTGTTTTAGTGTCTGGATATGAAACCGTCCCCGGTATTCGCCGGTAGAGCCTCACACGTTGAACCCCCCCCCCCCTCCCTCTCACTCCCCTCCTCCACCTTCCTTTCCTCGTCAACTGCACGTCGGTACAAGCACCGGAGAGACGCGCCGTGTCGTTACGCACCGAATAAAAAGCGCACTTCTCGCTCCTGGCCTCCCCCTCCCCCCCTCTGCTCCACCTAATTCCAGCCCTCTCGCCGTCTCCCTCTCCCCGAAAACACGGAGCCGTTTCCCGTCTCTTCCGCGCGGTAAACGCACGCACACACGCGCCCTCCTCTCTCCTCCGCCCGGTCTCCGTCCGTCCGGTCCGCTCCGGCGCAGGACGGTCGCGCTCCACGTCCACATGCCGCCATTCCGGCGCGCAGGCAGGCAGGCAGCCCAAGCAACCGCGCAGTCTATCCAGCAGCTGGAGCTTCCAGGGGAGAGCTGTGAAGAGGGGATCTCTCTCTCTTTCTCTCTCTCTCTCTCTCTCTCCTTCCCTACACGGCGGAGCGGCAGCGAGGGAGTAGAGGAGGAGGAGGAGGAGGAGGGAGAAGGAGGGGGAAGGAGGGGGAAGGAGGGGGAAGCCCACGCTGATAGCTGGAGGGAGCCCCAGCGCGTTGAGCTGTGTGTTTGTGAGTGTGTGTGTGTGTGTGTGTGTTTGTGTGCGCGCGCATTATAATCGTTGCTAGGAAATCCTTTCTGTGGTTGTGTGAGGGAGGATCTACAAGCAGGATGAGATCGCAGCTGCAGTGAGGAAAAAAATCCTCAGCAAAACGAAATAAACTTTTATCCTCTTTCAAATATAAGTTTGGTTTTGTTTGTTCCCCTCTTTCTTTAGGTATGAAGTGTGGGTAGCATGCAGGTGTGTGTGTGTGTGTGTGTGTGTGTGTGTATTGTGCTTCTCTGTGTTTGTGTACATTAGTGTCATGTTTGCATGCATATGTGCAAGCGTGCAGCTGTGAGTTAATCTACACATACTGGAAGTGAAATGGGCTACTTCATCCACAGTGAAGGAATTGATTCAGAGCAGTGTTATAGGTGTGTGTGTGTGTTTGTGTGTGTGTGTGTGTGTGTGTGTGTGTGTGTGGTTACTGGTGGTATTTTCAGATAAATCACTCTCGGCTTGCAGAACAGTCAGTCCTCACCTATGTAAACGCACCCCTGAGGGCAACAGATTTATCTGCAAGAGGACGGTTCACCTCTCTCTCTCTCTCACACACACACACACACACACAAACGTGCACACATGCACCCCTCCCCCTTTCTCTCCCTCTGTTACCCCCTTCCCCTCAGCGTGGAGATGGATGGCCCATGTCCCTTTTGTCTAGATGCAAATGGACTTTAACCCTGAATTAATGGATAACTCCCCAGAAAGGCCTAATAATGCTCCGCTCACATGATGTACACACACACACAAACACACACTTTCACTGCCGGGCTCTGATTTAATAAAAAAATCTGTTGAGTTTGTCTGCAGAACATTTAGACCACATATATAAACATATATACATCACGTTTACCTGAGCAGGAGCACTAAAGGAAAAAAAAAGAATCTTGCTCCAACTTGCTGCAAATGTATTCCCCAAAAGTATTTTTTATGTGTTTAATCTTTGTGTATGACTCCTAAATTAACCACCGCTGTGACCAACCTCTCCTCCACAACAGCCGCAGAGTCCCTCCCAGCGCTCTTCACTCTCCCCACCTTCCTTTTTTTACAGCCTCTATAACACAGAAACATCACATTGCTGTAATTCTATTTTCCTTTTTTTTTATGTGCGGACATTTGAACTTTCCGGGCCTGCTGTATGGATGATGACAGACGCCGGGGTTTAACGTGGAGCTGGGTGCAGGAGCGGGGATGTAGATATGATCCCACCATTAGCTGTGGCGCCATGCTGCTCCGCAACATTACCATGGCACTAAAATTTTATTTGAGCAGCCCGCTCGCTCAGGTTGATCAAGAGGAGATGGGAGGGGAGCTGGATGGGAGAAAAGCAAGATAGAAAGCCTCAAAGTGTGTGTGTGTTTAGGTGCAAGTGTGTGTGCATGCACTTGTTATATTTTTGTGAACAATAAACCCACTTCCTCCATGTATACCTGTCACCCCTGAGCACAATCAATGAAACGCCCCCATTTGCTGCGTGTCAGGAGCAGACTGCATTACCACGGATGTAAAAAAAATCATCTGGGGAAGAGGCCACTTGTTGCTGGAGATGACAATAGCTGGCTGGGGAAGAGGAGAGAGACAGACAGAGAGAGTGAGAGGGAGAGAAAGAGTGTGAGAGGAGGGGGTGAGAGAGGTGGGATACTCTCATCCAAGTAAGATGGATGTTTTAATGCATCTGCTCCATGTAAAGTCCTCCACAACAAGCCACATAAACATTTCTGTGCAGATGATATCAGCGGAGAGACAGTTGTGCAGTATATTGCGCATAGTTTTTCTTCATATGTTTCTATTACATCAGTCACAGATTGCTCCCTGTCTTTGTATCTTAGTGCATTCAAGAACAATTGACTAGTTTTTTTATATTTTCTGCTAGATGGATTAGCTCTGGGCTGATGAAACCAAAGAGCAATTAAGGGGTTTCTTCCAACCACATTTGGTCAAAGTAAAACCAAACACAGAGCAATTATGATTATAGTAACTATGAGACTATAAACTATCCCTTCCAGTCCCCCACCCCGACTCCATCCCCACCCCACCCCCAAAATGTTACTGAGTTCCCTTTCACCAGCTCATTAAATCCTCTGAACTTTTCCACTCCGCTCGTTCCTCAGCCCCTGGTATCACCACATTCACTCAGTCCCATGATCAGCAGAGGGTGTATACACAAGCTATTGTTGTTGGGGAAGATGGCTGTAGCCGATGAAGGAGCTTTGTCAGTGGATTACAATGCACCCATACTTCCTGAAACCGCACCTGTGGCAACATCGGTTTCAGTGGTGGACTGTGACTAACTGCATTTACTCAGTTACTGTGCTGTACTGTATTTACAAATGTGAGATACTTGTAATATTCTTTTCACGGCACTTTCTGCTTCTACTCCACCACATTTCAGAGGGAGATAAAGAACTTTTAACCCCACTACATTTATCTTATTTACTTACCAGTTAAGGTTTCTGCACATAAAACACAAATACAGTTTGCACAATAATGTGTTATTATAAATTTAAACTACTCAGCTCTGTAACTACAGCTGAAAACATTATGATGCTTGATTAGCCAATTAGTAAACTGACAAAAAATGTTAATAATATAATATAAATAATAAAATAAGTCTTTTTTTATGCCAAACATTTCACATTTCCAGCTTCTCAAACGTGAAGATTTTCTGCTTTTCTTTTGAATTATTTCATAATTTTGAGAAGCACCGTGAAAGTGTAACTTTGGGCTCTGAGTAATTTCTCATTATTGTCATCAATCCTACAGTCAGTCAATCAATGGAGAAAATGATTAGAAGATTAATCCATAGTGAAATTAACTTTAGTTGCAGTCTGATACAAGATCATTTAAAAGTAGCTCCACCTGCAGCAGCTTAAACAGTAAAGGGTCTTTTACATCAGTGCATGAGAAATATTAATTGAATGAAAATCATAATTTTCTCTGAATTGAGAGTTTTAACTTTAAATACTTTAAGAATGTTTCTTTGATTATAGTCATACTTTTAGTAGTAAAGTAGTAAAGTAATATTTTTAGAGTATTTTTAAGAGTATTTTTTCAGTGTGATATTTATTATTTTTATGTAAGGGGGACATATTCAAATTCGAATACGTCTTCCACCTCTGATCAGTTTACAGGTACATTTCAGCACCGCGGTGATGCTGATAGCAAGTTAAATGTTGAAGGCTTTCCATTCTGTCCTAAAAATATGACATTTTGATTTCTCTCAAGATGTGGAATGAAATAGCTCTAGACCCTTCACAGTACATTTAATACTGAATTCACCACTGGACCATTTTTATTTTTTAACTACAACCATGACATCAAACAAGGTCATTCCAAGTTCCTGTGGATATTTTTGCAGATTGAATCTGTAAATTGACTCAACTCAAAATCATACACAATACAGGATTTGTTTTGTTTTATTTAGTCTCACTGTGTGCCTTAAAGCTCAACAGTCTGTTGCTAATTTCACACACTAACATTTTATGAGGACAGAATCAGGTGCTTATTCCTCAGACAGCTGATGTCCAGCTCTGGGCCTAGTTGTGGTGAAGCGCCTGATATTCTGGTGATGTTTAGATTTACTAACCACATTGGCGCATATTTAATCGTAGTCAACCTCAGGCTTTGAAGAGAGATATTTGGGTCAGACCAGAGGCTAAACAGCAGAAGAGAGAGGAAAGATAGCATTAGAAACCGCAAAAACAAGGGACAGAGTAAAAGTGAGCCGACCCTTTTGTGGCTTGAACTGATTGGATCGGGGTTGAGTTGACCCCTGACCTCCCAGCTGGGCCGTAAGCGGGTTCTGACACACACTTCCCTTTTCTTTACCCAGGCAACAGTCGCTGCGGCGATCACATGACTCCCTGGGACGGCCATGCCAGGCCGCGTGATGCTGCTGCAGATGTAGGGAGAAGGGGTAAAAAAAAAAAATTATAAAAGGAAGAAAAGAAGTTTTTAGTGAAAGATTGGAAGGGGAACAAGGGCTGGGGGGGTGACATGGAGAACAAGCAAACACGTCAGAAGACAGCGAGGAGGGAAGGGGGGTCACAAAGCTAGCTTTGTTTCTGTTCTGGCTGCTGCATTAGCAGCTGCAATAAAAAAAAAAAAGCTCAGAGGGAAGAGGATGGATGAACGATGGCATGGAGGGGCGAATGGCCTGGCATGACGTTTTTAGAGATGTCTCTGTTTGTCACTTCAGCACACTGTGGTTTAATGCTGCTTCATAGAACATGCATACACCATAACTCATAGAGGAAGATGAAGACCTACAAGGCGGATTGAAGATAAAGGCACCTCTGTGTGTCCAGTGATGTAACACTCTTTTATGACTGATATGCATTACAATATGAGAGCAAAGATGAAAGAATTTAGTGCTTTGGCAAAAAGTCATATCCCAGGATGCTTTGCTCTCTTAGCTCACCCTTTTGTGGCCGTCTCAGCTATGTAGCTATGCTCACCTATGGGGTCACTGGGCCTCTATAAACTTGAAGGAGTGCTTTGGTGTGTGTGTGTGTTTCTGTACAGGCTTGTGTGTGTGTGCACGTGTGTGTGTGCTCAGTGCACTTGCCTCTGGGGCAAACAACGTCCGTTCTCCAAAAATCACATGACCATGTAAACTCCAGAAACTGACACTGTCTTTAGGTCCGGTGGCACCTTGAAGTGTTTTCCATTTGCCAAAGAGGGAGCTGGCCTCAAATTGGAACCAGAAACAGGTTTAGCGTCTGATTCTTAACCTATTGCAGCTGTGTCACACACACAAATATCACGGGTCCCCACACACACACACACATGCAGTCACTGAACAGGGTTAAGATTGAGTAACTGTATTACACCAAAGCAAATGTGAAGCATCACATCTAGAGAGCAAATCTCAAACATTTGTCCACGTTTATCAATACTGCCATATGTGTGCAACATCACGATCGGCTTAAAAGCTTGTCGGAAACACACGCGCCAAATGTTCTAAAGGACGAGAATTGTCTTTTCTGCAGCTGCCGTGTTTTGGAATGAATATTACAGATGTTTCCTGTGTAAATGTGTTACATAATGACACACAGCACGACGTGTTGGTAAACTACTTACTTTCCAAAGAAAGTGCGCCGCTCACGACGGAATGATGCTTCAATGCCATGAGACGTGACTTTGTTCCCACAGGTGCTGCATATATAAAACTGAAGGAATCCGGGAGTGAAAACCACCTGACACCTCTGATAGTATCTCACCGAGGTGTGTTTACCCAACACAGGCAGAGTGTGGAGCAGAGAGGGCCAGAGCTGGCCGAGGGTTGAGCTGTAAACCGGCCTTGTTTGGGATTGTTCTAATGAGGAGAGAAAGGGTTGCGTTTCAAGCTGCAGGCGACAACTTGAATGCAACAGGATTGTCCTTCGTCAGAGTTAAAGTAGATGGATGAGTGAGTGCGTGGATGGCATCTGTTTAACTGTTCGGTCTAAGGCCATTTTGTATGTGCAGTTGAAGCTTTGGTTGAAAGACGAGGACCAGGGGCATCACAGCTGTGACAAGAAGTAAACCACAGGGTTTCCATGAGGTCTTGCTGAAGAATTTAGACCCATTTCCAAGGAATTAACTGTTGCGTGAGATATAAAGCAGAAAGGATCAGTTTTAAAGTGTTTTAAAAGTGACAGAGATGTGTGCATAAGCTGCAACATTTTATGTATTCTTAAAAAATGAAGAAATTCTTACTGCAGAAGCACAAAATGTGGGAACAGAGTCTGTCTGTTGAATATTCAGGAAAAGTTGTGGTCATAAGACTTCATAAGATGGAACAAAGAGGCCTGCTTTGTTCACTGGTAGAGACACATTTGGTAAGAAACAAAAACATTTCATCATAAGTTACATAAATTGGATTTTGAAATAGAAACACAAAAAAAAAAGTCACGTAATTCTGTAAAATATGTTGCAAGAATATGAAAAAGTTTGAGACTGGAATTTAAATAGGTGGTGATTTAAGTGAGAATATAACATACATCCTATATCTACATCGTAAAATAAATCACAATCAACATCAGTGCTGTAAGGTGAAATGTCCTTCCTTACTGTGACTGTAATGAAAATGGGAAATGGGCTTTGAGTATATAGACTAACTGCAAAATCCACAATGCAACAGTAGGCCATTACAGAAACAAAAAAGGTCACTTTCCTGGGTGGGTGGGGTCTGCCGTGACCCTCCCACTTCCCCTACCCATAAATCCTTTCAAAGGCAAAGCCAAAACCAAACTAGAAGGATTTATGTGTGTATTGTTGCTTTTGGTCTTGAAACTAGTTTCTATTTTTCAACACTGCAATGGTTTGGAAAAAGTCATAATAGAATTACTTAGCTTGAACTCTGTTGAGTTTGTTTAAGTGGATTCGCCTGTTGGGGCCGGTGATGCATATTTCTTGTTTGATGGAAATGTCTGATGTCACTCAAGTCAAATGTTTTCCTGCTGCTCCATCCACTGACCCTCAAAACAGACAACATACCCGGGGATGACTTTCGACTTAGATCTTTGCTGCAAGCTTGTTTTGCCATCGGGGCATTTGGGCTATTATGGGTCTGTTTTCTGCTGCCACAGCGATAATTCACATGCTGTTGTGTTGAAAAATCTAATCAGGAATGTGAATCATAACATCTGGAAAGGGCTGGTGTGAATTTGCTTCACAAACAAACTAATTCAACTATTTTTATGTACTGAAGATGGAAGACAAAAGAGAAAAAAACGAATTTAAGAGAGTTTGGACTTTTCCACATTGTTGTTTCTGACTTCACTGAGATTTTAAATGGCATCCCTTTCAAACGTGGAAAGCGTGTGTTTACAGAGAGGAAACAATGGTGAGCAAACCCATGCAGGCCAATTACAGCAGTTATTCTAATATAAGCTGCAGAAGGGCGAATTTCCCCCGAATTGAAATAAATTGAGAGAAACGTGTTCCTCATTTCGCCGGGGACCCCATGGACCCGCCCTTCAGTGCGCCTGGAGGTCCCCGCACCCCAATTTGGGAATCCCCTCCTCGCTCCCTCCCTGTGCCGGCCGCGGTGACGCAGGGGTTAACGTGGTGACGTGGTGCTCCTGAAGCGGTGACCCACAGGGGCAGCCGGCGGGGGCTGCAGGGGGAGAAGAGGAGGAAGCCGAGGCTGAGGTCCCGTTTGGGGAAGAGGGAAGAGGACTGCCGCGTTTCTGCGACGGTTCCCAGGCTGCAGCTCAGCTCAGCTCCTTCCGCGTTCACCTCCAACCTGCAGCGCCTCACTTTTACGCACCTCCAGTAAATCGCCTTCTCTCCGATGGAAACTGTTTGTGCTGTTTTTTTAAACAGCACGATTGCTTTTAATAATTTCTTTGTCTCCGTAGTCCAAGTCGACCCACTGGCTCTCTCTCTCTCTCTCTCTCTGTCTCTGTGCGAAGGGGGAACAGGAGATAAATCCACTTTTACGCGCAAACTTGTCCGGACAGTTTGGAGTTGATCAAAGCGCGCAGACACGCCGCGGACTCTGAAACGCCTGAGCTAAATGTTTACAGCGCTCTCACAGCTGAAGCCGTGTGTGTGTGTGTGTGTGTGTTTGCCTGCCTCGGCCGGTCGGTCATCTCACAGCTAAAAAAGCCGGGCACTGATGTGAATTTTAAAAGGTGGGTAAACTGGCGGTAATTTGGGGGCCATCATTTGGCATACAGCCGCCACTAGAAACAAATATCTACTGGAGAAGAGCTGGTTGCTCCTTTTCATGCTCGGACTCGAACTGCTCCACAAATTAAAAAAAAACGGAGCAGTCTGGTACGGCCTGCCCTCCAACACACCCCAAAAGAAAAAGAAAAACATGGCTCACTTTGATGGAAAAAAGAAAAACTTGTAGGGGGAGAAGAGAGGGGGTCAGATCTCCTGTTATCAGAAAGATGCAAGGCCTCGTTCTACATGCGCAGACTCGGTTCAGTACAATCACAAACAAAACAGAAAAGTGTGTGTGTGTTGGTGCGTAAATGTGTGCGAAGCCTGCCTGTACTCCACATCTTCGTCTGCGGGGATGGAAGTGGGTGTATTCCTGGTGTCTAACTCACAAGCATGCTTGATGATGTCCCTTTGCCCCCTCCCCTGATTAAAAAAAAACAGAAAATACAAGAAAGCTCCCTCTAACCCTCCTAGAGAAGACGAAAGAGAGAGAGAGTGTGTGTGTGCATGGGAAAGCCAGAGAAAAAGAGAGAGAGTTTCTCCATCAATTTTCTGTTTAATGTCAGCGCTTCGGCTCCATTGTGGGAGAGAGGACGCGTCATCCTGACATAAATTTGCTCCTATGCAGCCTCATGGAGATTCACTTTGCGCAGGATCCGGAGCCTGTAGTCGGGGAAAACTCCCTCGGTGGATAAACTGAGCAGGAGAGCAAAAGTACGAGGAAGCGGAGCGCTGTTTAAGTCCATACATCTGAATGCGCGTTTGCTTTGGATAAAGCGTGCGGGATTTTTTTAATCCCCCTCGAGTTGTCAAGCTTTGGGAGGAGGAACGACTCTTGTTTATTTCTCAGTTTATATCCGTAAATACTATTATGTGCCATATGGTGACGGCCCTCTCATAGGTAGGTGTTGTTTTTTATGCTTTGTTCAGTCATTGTCATTTAATGGAAATTAAGTACGTTTTGCTTTATTTGAATGAGTTTTGACACTTTTGTACTTTTCGAAATCTTATTTTTTTAAGAGAAGGCTGTTCAGCTCAAGAAAGTTTTAAATGCGTATTTTGACTCACGACTCCAATAAGTGCCTAACAAATGCGTTTATTTATTTATTTAGGCTATATTACTTTTTTATTCATGTATGTATTTGCCTGTTCAAATAGAGGCGATCCTGTTGTTTCAGACACTTTTTATTCACGACTAAAACACGAGAATAAGTTTGCGTAATCTTTTATTTTAAGGCTTTCAACAACTTTCAAATCACTGCAGCCTTTTTTTAATCCTCTGGTGTTAAAGGACAATATAAACAAAGCGGGTGGATGGATTCATGTCTGTGAGTGACAAAATCACTGTGACTTTGTTGGGTATTAATGTACGATGGTTCATCAGTTGGGGTCTCTCGGAGTAGAGTGGAGCACGCGCACACACACACACACGCACACACACACACACACAGATTCAACCATGTAAAGCGTAGTTCCCTTTAGTTGATCGGCTCCACAGTTGGGTATCATAGTTTGTCAAGCTTACTTGTGTTATATTAAGTTACAAGGGTACTGAGTTGCTGTTGATCTCTCTCTCTCTCTCTCTCTCTCTCTCTCTCTCACTCACACACACACACACACACACACACACACACACACACACACACTCTAAGCTTTTGGCAACACCGTTGGCCATTCATGTGAGGGGACACACGTCTTTTTCAGGTCACATTTCTGATTTCTGACTTAGTTTGAAAAAGAGGGATTGATCATCGATTTAAACTCTGATTGACTGAAACAACTTACATTATTAATCGCAACGTTCTTACAATACAATGCATAAATATGTATTTATTTATTATTCATCATATATTTTTTGTCACATTGACTAAGGTATAATTGTGTTCAATATGCTGGAGTCAAACCAAACATCAGTCCACTCACACAGTTTCTTCATTTTTTTTTTTTTTTTTTGCGTCTGAAAGTACACATGAGCACTTTGCAGCTGCAGGAAAGAGAAGAAACACATGCATTACTTCTTGGAGTCGTCGCTTTAAGACACACATTTATTGTGAGTTTATTTTATTTCATTTTTAGGGACGACAACATATTAAGAAAAAGTTCCAGAATCAGTTAAAGAGACACATTTAATTTTATTTGATGTACTCTGGACAAGCTGTAGATTAAATTCAGTGAGTGAAATATCATAATTGACAGGTACATTTTATTATATTTTTAATGTACATAGCTGTACAAGTAGGCTAATAAAATCGTGTCATTCTGGATCATGCTGATTATTGGACACATGACTGGTTTACAGTTCGGTCATAATTGGAGTTACGTTTATTTATTTATTTTCCTTTGGAAAGTTTAACTTTGTCCCACGCTGCAGGCTGCTCAGTCCCACATGCTTCTGTCATCAGCCTGCAACACACTGTTGCAATTGTGACATGCAGCGTTAAAGGTGACTTTAACATTCAGTTGTTGTTGTTGGGTTGATTTTTCTTCCGAGGGATGATCCAGACGCAGTTCGAAATAAAACGACCAACAACAGTCTACAAGAGGACAAAATGACAAAAAATGATTATTTCATTTTTTTTTCAAAAGGTCATCTGCTGCCTCACTAAAGCACATTAGTGGTTACTGCGTGTTACTGTTTAAATTGTGACTCAGGCAGAGAGCTTTGTTGCAAAATAAGTCTTTGTCTTTGCTGAAAGAATCGACTGCCTTACTTGAAATTTGGAGTGATGAATTGCGGAGGGTCAGCTGACCTGTGTGACCCCCCAGGGGCCCAGAGAGGAGATGCTCAGTGTCACTCACACTTCTGCTTTGAGATTTTTTCCGCAGTTTAACAATACTCGTTTGACGATCTCAGCCAGAACAAACAGCAAAATAAAATAAATAAATAAACAAGGTCTTTTTTTATTTCCGTGTGTGCTGGCAGAGCAGAGAGTGTTTTGGGCGGAAGGAGAACACGCAGGGTCCATCACGCGATGTATTTAATCCCATTATTTTTCCTGTACAACATCAACATCTCGTTTGTTCAGTTCACCGGCTGTTAAGATTCAATTCTGCTCCCCGTGTCTGAATCTAAACTCCACATAAAGCTCGCAGCGCAAACACACGCGGGACGGCTGTTTGTGTTCAAACGGTAATGATAATTAAAGCCTCCACCTGCCTGTTTTGATGGCCTATAAATAGATGCTGGCGCTTTCATCTCATCCATACAGGCCTGGTGGTGGTTACAGCGGGATATATGGCTGCGTGACAGGTACTAATTTTGGTTGCCCGAGCCATTCACCATCATCATCATCCTCCTCCATCCTCCTCTTCCTCCTCCTCTCCATGTGAAGGTGTGTGAACGTATCAGTCAGTCGCGCTCAGCTCCACCTGAAAGCGTTTTGATCGAGACGTGTTTCTTTATTTCTTTATATTTATTTTTTTAATATATATTTCGTGCCAACCATTTCACATGATGACCGGTCGCCAGCTTCATCTGCAGACTGTCTGTCAGGATGATCACAAGCAGCAGCCACAGAGAAGAAAAGGTCATGTTGTTTTTGTGCGACCGGTCAACTTCTGACTCCATCATGTCTTCTTCTTCTTCGTCCTCCTCCTCTTCCTCTTCTGAGCTCTGGTGGACGGCTGAGGTTTACAGCCACCGTAAAGCTCTCTGAAGGACGCTTGCTCTCCCGTGTCGGCCTCGTTTTTCACAACACAGCTTGGCAACGCTGCGTCCCGCGTGCTTTTCTGCTCCACTGTGGCTCCATTGTCTCACGGGGTTGCGCCACCTTTAGATGGGGTCTCCCTGGTGAACGGCCCTGTTTGGAAATCCGCATCATTAAAGGGCTATCAGAAATATCTGATGAGAAAAGGATGGTTGCCCTGTATGAGGGGCCTCCCGTGGAGACAGCTCTCCATTTGGACCTCATTTAAAACCAGCCTCGCCAATGTGTTTCCCCTCGACTGTGAATTATGCTTTTTTTTCATGTGCTCCTATTTAGACGTTCAGAAGTTTATTCAGGTAATGTTCGGGGTGCGGCGGAGGGTGCAGCACCCACTTTAAACGCACTTCATGCACTTTTTAATGTGCGGAAAATGGCTTATCCACCTTTTACGTAACTCCCCGTGAGTTCATTTTCCAAACGTTGGGCTGCAAAATAAAGGGTAGCGGAGGTGGGAACCAAAGCGTCAAAAAATAACAAATAATGTCCGCTTTGTGTTATTTATTTGAAGATTTGCCCATATAATGTAGGTGGGGGAGGGGGGGGGGGCTGCTCACCGCGCAGGAAGTGTCTCTCTCACCGGTCTGATGTGGAGGGGGGAGGGGGGGGGGCGAAGAAGGGAAGGTGGAAAGTGTCACTCAGGAACGCTTCATTGCTCGGGGACAATCCGCGCGCAGGACCGGTCTGTTTCAAGAGCAATCAGTCAATCCGCATTAATTATCCGCGCGCCCCCCACCACCTCTCCCACCACTGTATAGGGGAGCTCGCGTTGGCACACGGACCAGAGGAGGCTGGTGTGTGTGTGTGTGTTATGCTTTCTCTCTCCACACACACTCATCCACACGCCCAACCCCCACCTTTTAAGTGAAAAAGAACCAATAAAAATCAGGCTATAAAAGGCTTTTCCTTGTCACTAAATAAATTAAATGCAGATTTCTGTTTTAAGTGCCGGACCCCTTTTGTGAGCTGCGGAACAGGATTCTTTATTGTCCCTCTGTCATTAGTGCTGAGGGCAGCCCAGTCAGATGAAAAATAAATAAAATAGCACGCTTCGGTTACTGTATCGATATGGCGTTTTCCATTCAGCTGGCAGCAGCAGGACTGTGGCGTGAACTTATTGGTTGCTGCAAAATGTGAGGAAAAAATATATTTGTTCCTCTATTTTTATCACTATTTTTTTTGCAATATCACTTGTCTGTGAATTTGTAGAATCGCTGCAAACTTGTTGGTTAGAATAAACCAAAGTGCACTTGATCCAACAGTCCGGATGTGACTTACAACTCACATAGAAATAATTATAATTGTTGTCCTTTTAAAGTTGAGGCTGCACAAATGTTCATATATTGAGATACGTTTCTAATCTAAAAGAAAAAAAACGTCTATTTTGACATCTTTATGGACTGTCCTGCGTAAATGATAATTCAGGGTTGTCTTGCTGGTTATAGAGCATATTTAAGTTCTTAAAATATCGTTTTCTAACAACTGCACCATATTGCTGGATGTTAGCTCAGTGTATAGGCTACTATACTTGTGTGTGTGTGCGTGTGTGTGTGTGTGTGTGTGTGTGTGTGTGTGTGGACACGTGGTGGCTGCAGCCCATTGGAGGGCTCCGGAATGCAGGCTGCAATGTAAATAGGAAAAGAGGGTAACTATTATCTAATTACAGACGTGATAAATCAGCTCGCTTTGGCCTTATTTGATTTGAATTATACATGTATCAATTAATTCTGCAGTGTGGATGAAAGTCTCGCCTTCCTCCGCGAAGCTCTTCTCTCTCTCTCTCCATCGGCTTTGGGTCTCCTTTGTCCAGTGTGTGTGTGTGTGTGTGTGTGTGTGTGTTGGGGGCTGGACCCGAGCAAAGTCTGAGTTTTAATGTAAAGGGACATCAGTTGGAGCAGTCTTCATATACTTTATGAGGTGCATGTTCGCTGCTGTCAGCTCTGGACAAGTTCAGCTCAAAGACGTGCAGGCGGGGAGCTTTTGCTTTCATGCAGCCACATGATTTTTTTTTTTTTTGCTGTGTTGTTGATTGATGAATCCCAGAAAATAGACGTGTAGTCAAAATTATAAATATAGGTTAGGCAAAGAATTTCATATAATTAATTGCATTGTTCTGTTCCTCACATGAACTTTTTGGTTATGTTTTATTTGTATTTTATTTATGATTTTTTTTAATTGAGTATAACATTATGCGTTGAGTGTTTCAACATAAGAGGAACATATTTGCACATATAGGTTTTATATCGTAAATATATAAAAATATATCTATATGTATATATTTCTCATTATTATTTGTATTATAATAGGCTATTTAGGCTATAATATTTTTTGTCACGTGCATTTTCAGATGTCGTTGTCTTTTATGACGCTGAAAAAAAAACAATAATTAAAAAAGTAAATGTTTATCTCTCCGTATAGTCTTCCCCTTTCAGAAGCAATCCATCCTCTGATTTATTATTATAACTGACCTGCCGCTTAAGCTGCTGCGTGAAAGCGGAAATGTCCACTTAATTATTGAACAGTTGGCAATAAAAAAAAAGCAAAAAAAAAAAAAAAAAACTTTCGGTCAACATTTAAGTCGCAGCTGCACGATGCGAGAGTCCTGCAGGATTAATGCTTTAACGCAGAGAAAATCTCATCTCTCTCCACCGTCTCTGTCGATAGAAACTTTTCTCCCTTCGTGTTTTGTTAAGGAAAAAAAAGAAAAAGGAGAAAAAAGGAGCTCCCTCGAAGCAGCAATCGCTGTTTTCCGGGTCTCGTTGCCTCCATTTTCTAAACACAAAGTTGTTATTGCGCCATTCCGCGAATCTAGCCTCCACATTTAATACAACGTGTAATTTCCCCCCTTTTACCGTATTCCCTTTGATTTAGTCACTCTTGACTCTCCTTTTGCTCTGAGGCCAACGGGGTTCGCCGTGGGGGGGCGCCTTGAAACCGCCCCTCCTTATCTCCTTTCATCGTTCAGCGCGGGGCCGCCTTGAAACCGCAGGGGCAGTAATTGCTTTTTTCAGGCAGCCCAGTGCGGACTGGCCAGCAGCCAATCAGAGCCTTGTTTACACTCGGTGATTGACAGCAGTCTGGCAGCCCGCCAGCCAATCAGGAGGCTCGCAGGCCGGAGCCCCGAGTTTTTAACCCTTTGCCTCCACATATAAACAAACCTGGACGGGAGTATTAGCCTATAGCAGCCCATATATTTCGAAATGGAAACACACACACACGAGCCCATATCCTTCCACTTTTAATTGGCTAAATTAGTGAACCGTGCGCGAGGCTAACCCCGGGGACAGTAATGCTTTCAAATTACGCAGTGATTCAATTTGTGTGTGTATGAGAGAGAGGGAGACAGGTAAACAGACATAAAACAGAATATATTGGATTTACTGTATGTTTAAATTTACGCGCAGCCCCCTTTGAACCTTCAACCAAATGCACATAAAAAAAATAATAAAGCAACTTTATTAACTCTTTGTCCAAGAACAGCGCGTCTGCTCGTGTCGTTTCTGCTGTTAAATGTCAGATTTTCTTATATGCGGCACACTGATGGATGAAGCGAGATGATGCAGGAGAAACGCATGAGCTGAGAATTAGATAGAAATAGAAAAATATATTTTAAAAAAAGAAAATTGTACTCCCAACATCCCAGCGGACACATTTTCTGTCTCAAACTCACACTTTACTTCTCTTATCTCAGTGTGGCCGTGCGTGTGTGTGTGTGTGCACAAAAAAATGTCTGTACGCTGCATGTCCAATAAACGAGACACGGATCCTGCAAATAAGGATTTATTTAGGAAAACACGCGCAGTGGGGCGAGCGAAGGAGCGGATTTCCCTAAAGGAGCATCAATAAAACTATCACATCATCGCTGTCACACACACACATTTTGAGCCGAGCTGCTGCGGGATCACACGGAATAGGCGAGACGCTGTTTGCTCTCCACCCCGCGATCAGGCGGTGCAGGCGGCTCCTCTCCGGCTGCTCTCCGGCTCCTCTCCGCCGAGCTGCACCGCCCGTCTCCTCGCGTTTGCTTGTGCACGCAGCGCGCAGAGGGCTGCAAATCAAACGCCCGCCGCGGCCCCGGCGGCTCCCTCATTGGCTCGGAGCGGCAGCCAATGGCGACGCGTGTTTACCGTAGACTGTGGAGGAGGAGGAGGGGGAGGTGGGGGTGTGTGTAGGAAAAGGGTAGGGCGGTGGTGGTGGTGGTGTGTGTGTGTGTGTGGGGGGGGGGGAGGGGGCGGCAGGGAGGAGGAGGAGGGGGGCGCCTCACGGGCACGCTTTCACATTGTCGTTCTCAAACCAATAGGCCTGCGCGCTCACTCCTCCCCGCACACACACACACACACACCTCCCTCCTCCTCCTCCTCCTCCCGGCGTGTCTGAGTCTCCGGCTGCATGAACGAGCCTCGATTCACTACAAGCCTGAACTTCTACGATGCGTCTCTCCCATACCTCAACTGACTGCACAGCACAGTCTGCAGCAGTATAGGATGTAATCAATCCCACATGTTTCACCTCCGCGACTCGGGGATTTTCACTTTGAATATTTTTGTACTTTTTCTTTCATTATGCCCCAACCCGCCACGCAACGGATATAACTTACCAGTAAGTAGCAGATTATTTTATTGCTGTGTTTTATAATCTTTTTTAATGGCTGAGCTGAATGCCGATTTTTTTTTTTTTTGGTCCAAGTGCTGCATACAAGAGGGGATCGTCTAAATTTACTGTGTTATTTAAATGGAGAGGCGTCTGTTTTTTTCTTCTTCTTCCAAATACTGCGCTGTTATCCACTGTCAGAGGAGTAAATAGTAAAAACGCGAACTGAAACGACTCTGCTCTGCCTCTCAGAATAATAATGCTCATTCAGTAATTACATTGTTTGTGTCAAAGCAGCATGTCTCGCGATTTTGCAGTATTTCAAGGGATTTATTTCCAGTCTGTGCTGTCCAGTGTGGAGGGCTGAGCTACATGTGTGTCACTTTTTGATTTGACCTCTCCTCACAGCCGGATCACTTGTGTGTTTCTAATTCATTCAGAGAACTATTCAAAGCCAGCGCGCCTCCTCTCGCCGGTAGTTATAGATTATAAATTGTAGATTATTCTTTGTTAGTTTCCCCACCGTGTGTGTGTGTGTGTTTGAGACGGAGGGAGACAGGGCAGTTTATTGCAAACTGCAGTGCCCCCCCCCTCCACCTCGGCATGAAGGCTGTGCAGACGCCGGGCTGTCTTCGGCTCGGCCCGGCTTGTCTCTGCTGTTCAGCGGCCTCTGAGCATCCGGATTTACTGTCCCGCTTGTGTTTAGTGACTTTACTTGATTGCAGAATTGTTGAAGGCAGCGAGCTGACCTCTGTGCCGGAGCCACTTTAAAAGTAAATGCCTTTTAAATCCTTTTTTTATCTTTTGTTTAACGCTCCACTCGCTGGTGATTGAATAGATTTCTGTTCAAATGGCACAAAACGCGTATTTCTTTAGTTTAAAACGACAATTTTGCGAAATCTGACAATCACAATTCTTCACGGATTTATTGGCCGCTGTGTTAAACTCGTGCAATGTCGTTTTTGACCAGATTTGGTCACTTTTGTTGAAGGGATTTTCGTCTGGCGATAGTTTGACCCTTTGCAGGGCAGTGATGGTGGAGGTGTGTGTGTGTATGTGTGTGTGTGCGTGTTTGAGAGGTATGTGTGTCTTTCTGTGTGTGTTTGCTCGGGAGGTGTGTATGAGGTTTTGGGGGAGTCTGTGTGAAGTGGAAGGAAGTGTGAACGCACGCACGCGCACGCACACACACACACATACACACACACACACACAGTACATCAGATCCAAATGATCATTTTCCCAAAAAAAACTGTTACGCGCTCACGTCCTTGTGTTTGCGTGGCGCGCTTTAACACGGGATTTAGATCCAGGTTGTTAAATGTAGCCTGAGTGGCTCTCTGTTGACGCTGAATGTAAACACCGTGGACGTGTGTTTACGGCCTGAAAATTTAAAAATGTATAGACAAATGTCAGACGAGAGTGGTTTATGATTGATGTCCCGTAGAGAAGGGCCATTGTTTCTCACAGCCTAGGGGACAGGAGAGAGTCCATTTTGCCTTCCCAGTGCGCTTGCACTAGTCCGCCTTTCTCTCCCTTTTCACCCTCATTTCCCACCTTTCCCTCCCCTGGATGTGTCCAAAATTGACAACGTCGTTCTCACAAACAAAGGGGGGAAATAAATTATTCAAATGCACTCACAGTTTAGCGCAAATGTTGCCTATGGGAAACATTTTGGACATGCGTACCAGCGTTGGAGCGTTTGGACGCACGACACACACTCACGCACGCATTTTGCAGGCTCCGTCAGAGCTGCTGAACTTTGGAGGGTTTTTTCTTCCACATCCCCCTCCCCAAAACACAATTCCTGAAAGTTGGAAGTCCTTGAGCAGCTTGTGTGTGTGAGAGAGCGCGCGTGTGTGTGCGTAAAGGAGACTTGAATATCCGAGCGCATATTCTTATGCACTTCATAAGCCCCTGGTCCACCAGAGCATTTGATATTTTCTTTGTTCCTTTATCGCTGATTCCTGGGAGGTGCTATCAGCATCTACAGAGCGCTAGATGGACGTGCCATGCATTGAAAGGCCTAATAGATGGACTGCTGAGGTGTGTTTGGCGAACGCAGGCGCCCAGCTCTCCCTATCTGAGCGTCACATGGAGCCCTATTTAAGTAAATGACCTGGGCTATAAGGCATACATATAAAGTCGATGATTTCCTAGTCTATTTCACTGTTTATTGCCCCGCTCTTTCGCACCGGAGCACAGAGGTGATTTGATTTGTGTTTGTGATTACAGTGTAGCCTACATATACTGTATATGTAGCAGAGATGCATGGCGTTTGCCACTGCCAGGAGGCGAAGGGCCACTGCTGCTGCGTCCAGAGAAATGGCTGTTTCATCGCCCCTTTCATTAATAAGCAGCACCACAAATGCGAGTCCTGGTTACAGTGAGAGCAGGGTGTTAAAAGATCCCTCGAAATATTTGAGGCGGAACAAGTTTGGTAAATACATAACAAAATAATAATAAAACAGATCAGTAAAGTCAGATTTAACTGATAAAAGCTATACATCAAACGCCATTAATCAAAGGCAGAAGTGTGTGTGTGTGTGTGTGTGTGTGTGTGTATGTGTGTGTGTTTGGCTCGTGGATCTAATACGAATCTAGCCCTTTTTATATAAACTAAAGAATCCTGCACATATAAAGTGCCACAGCAGCGTGTCACACGATGGATCAGCTTTAATGTCATCTGAGTGAGGAAAAGAAATCAAACTTCATTTACATAAACAACAAGCATTCATCAGAGCAGAGACGTGTGTCTGTCTCTTGTTGGGGCACTGTGGGGACTCCACGGATGAAGTGTGTGTTGTGTGTGTGTGGGAGGGGGTACATTTAAGGTTGAAGAACTTGCATTTGAGAAATCTCCTCGTGCAAATGGTTTTCTTCATATTTTTTAGTGCAGCAGCCCCTCGAGGTCCAGCTTGTTTATGACTAGTACTTGCTCAGTCTGAAGACTTCACAACTCGTCCTTCGTGCAGAGCCTTTTTTCTTCCTTTTTTTGTTTTACCGCTGTGAACTCTTGTACTGTATATGCACCATTTGTTTGTACCTGAGCCAAAATCTTCCCCCTTTCCCTCTCCATTCTTCTCGCCGATAAAGAAAGCTCCCGTGTGCGTTGTTTGCATCGTGTTTGGTCACAGGATGAGGAGGAGGAGGAGATGAAGGGGGGGGGACTCCTCTCCTCTGTTGGGGCTAACGATGTAGTGTAGGGTAAATCCACATAAACTCACTTCAGCCATCGTTTTTTTTTATCTGCAGACTTTGCTCCGCGTCCTGTGCTGGCTCAAACCGCGCTGAAATGAAGCGCAGAGGACAGCAGCGGAGCAGAGCGCGACGTGGAAATGTGCTTTCTTAAAACGCCTTTTTTGGGGGGAAGGGGGGGTGAAATTTGAATTGCTTTTGTAAATAGTGGTTGTTTGTCCAAACACGAAGAGCGACTGTCTCTCAGTTCAACCTTTTCTTCAGCACTACATCCCCCGGCTGGCTCATTATTGTCAGCGCTTTGACGCGTCTCCTGCTCTCTCTTTTGTAGGACATGACGGGGACTCAGTTTCTACCCTGCAAAGCCAAAACTCTGCTCAATGCGAGGGGAGCCCGAAGTTCATAAAAGGGATTATTTGCATCTGGGTGCCTGAGACCTTCGGTGCCTCCGGATTTTACTTTGGATTTGGGATTTATCGCTTCTCACCGGGATGGAAAGCCGAGATTTCGCTCCTCCGCACCACCTCCTGACGGAGCGGGGCGCGCTGGTTCACAGCGCCGCGTCTCGGATGGCGCCGAGCGGCCACGGCTCCGTGCAGCACCCCGCTCACTTCCAGCCGGGGAAATACTACTCATCCCACCTCTCCATGGCTCCGCACTCAGGTCAGTTTTTAGTGCAGCTCCTTTCATCTGCATGAGTGTCAAGTGTGGGTTTAAAAAAAATCAGTTTCTCCCTTTTGTCTGAAGCATATGTTCTCCATATTACAAACTTGGGAAACACTGAGGCTCTTTGGGACGAAGCAGAATTTGCCGTGGACGGAAATGGCTCAGACTCTGTGAGCATTTAGAAATTAACACGTGAAAGAGTTTTATGTTTTACTTAATTTAATGAACTGTTTATGACAAAGCTGCTTTCTCTGTGTAATGTATGGGAATAAAAATAATTTCTCAGTTTAATATTCCTGCTTCGCTACAAGCAAAAATATGGTGGAAATTTCCCTCTTAGAGGAACGTGGCTTCTTTGGCAAATTAGATTAACTTTAAATTTACAGCATACCTCCCCTTTTTTGTTTTGCACGTAAAACCTCTCTCCTGAGTTTCGACATATTCCCGGATTATTCGCCTTTATCACGCAGGGATTACCAGGCTGTTTCCAGAAGCATAATCTTGTCATAGATTTATATGGTTTCATCAATTAGCAAAGTACTAATCATTGCTATTCGGTGTAATTAATTAGAATTGGGTAATTCCACTGCTTATATTTCCCATTAAACAATAAATTAGAGCTGTTATCTGACTCAGCCCTTGTTCCTGCTGGCTCCAGGAGCGTGCTGGGTTTTTGGTGCTGGTGCGTTTGGGGCCATGCTGGTTTGTACTGGTCGCAGACTGGGGGTCGCGGGGGGTGGGGGGGAGCTCTTGCTAATAGAGGTGCGGGTAATACCAGAAAATCCGGTTTCTATATTGAGCGGGGACGTGACGGGGTGCGAATGGGTTGACAGTGCATGCATTAGATTTAACAAGTAGCTTTGGTATCCTGTCTCAATAGAGGGGGACTGGGAAGGTGTGTGTGTGTAGGGAGAGGGAAAGAAAGAAAGAAAGCCTCATACAGTGTCTATATACTGGACTAACTGGATGAATGTAAACGTGCCCGATGAGAAATCTCATTAATTATCATTTGCAAATGCAGCGGCTTCTTTAAATAGACGCAGAGACTCGGGCCTGTGAATGATCTCGTGTTGGATCCACACATCCTCTGGCTCCGCTCATTTGCATATTCATTAGTTTTACACAACGGCGAAAACCGATGCAAACGTCCAGTCCGGGATTTTTAACTTTAAAAAAAAAAGCGAGAAATAGAAATGAGATTTTTCCACGTTTCCGCTGAACGCATCAGAACCGGCGCAGAAACGTCAGCTGAGCCCGTTTGGTGCGTTTGAGGTCCTGGTTCTGATCCTGGCTGCTTCACGGGGGCGAAGCCTGATAACAAAACATAATCATTTTTTATGAGCTTGTTTTGTCTTCAGAAACAGTCCTCCTGACTCTAAACTTAAGAGCACGTATCGTTTTTTACTTTATCTGTTGTGTGTATATACAATGTGTGCTTTTATTATTTATCTTTATTTTATATCGTCAATTTACAATATATGCAGAACTAACTGCACAACACTTATTTTTATATTTATTTATAATTTAAGATAAAAAAAATATTCTACAATTTAACAAATTTAATCTTTTACATGTCTTATAAATGTGTTGCTGTAAAGGTAAATGTGTAAAAAATGTATTATAGTATATATCATTCTGAGGTACATGAGTATATTATGGTGTTATACATATTTAATAATTTAAATAATTACAGTTCTACGTGATACAATATTTACATATATTATAAAATAATTTATACATTATAATTTATTCTAAATTGATAAAATATTTAATATAATTAATGAGACATTTGGCTGCATGTCTCCTGTAAATGTGACTAAAATGATTTTACCAAAAATGTAATTTCTTTAAGCCCACAACTGATGTTGAGACTCTTTCAACAAACACACACCCGGCTTGCATAACAATTTAAACAGATTATCCTGCACTTTGACTGATGTTGCTGCTCGCTGACATGTATTATGGTGCAATTTAAAAATGATTCTGTAATGCTGAAAGAAAAAAAAAGCGTAGTAATGCGGGGTGATAATGCTATTGAAATGTATTCAAGAGGGCCTCTCAGTGGGTCTCAAGGTGCATGACACTGTATTGAGATTCCAGATATCCAGACTCTCCATGCATGTCCCTGATGGGGTTTTGACTGACATGATGGGCACAGAGGATTGTTGTTTTGGGATGGGGGTTGGGGAACGTGTATATATGTGTGTGTGTGTGTGTGTGTGTGTGTGTGTGTACGTTTGCTGGGAGGTTAGGATGGGGGGTTACCTTTGTGCTTGCCCCCCTTAGAGATTCAGAAAGCTGTATGCCTGGCCCTAGGCCTCGGCACAGGGGGTAGATATGATGTGGGGTTGGCCATACCAGGGCAGGAGGGAGGGGGTGGGGAGGGTTGCGACGGGGGGTTTGTTTCAGATCTTTGGAAAGACACACTCACATACACACACACTCATTTTTTACCTTCTCACAAGACCAAACTGAGTGTATCACTTACAGAAATTCAAAGTAAAAAAAAAAGAAAAAGAAAAAAAAACTTCTCTCATTCCCCTTGTTCTTCATATCCCGGAAAACCTGCAATCCATCAATTTGCTGAAGCCTCTTATTTAGATCAGCATGGTGTCTGCTTGAATATGGTCGCGCTTGACAAGGTGATGGAATGACAGCCGCATACCAACGCCATACGACGCAGCCCCCATTTGATAAAACCCCACAATGATATTACACAGGCGTTTAGATTACTGATAGGAGCAGTGGGATAGCCTTTGTCTCTCTGCCTGTCTTTCCCCTCCCTGTTTCACTGTTTTGCTTTTATTACAGTCTCTCTCTCTCTCCCCTTTCTCTCTTTCTTCCCCTTTCTGTGATGTTAGCCCCTGGGCAGTAGTTGTGCAAGTGAGTGTGTGTGTGTGTGTGTGATTAGGGTTAGGTTTAGCCTGCAGTAGCACAGGTGTGCAGTATTATAGAGGGCGTGGCAGAGCTTGTCATTGAACAGGTGTGTTACTTCCCAGACAGCAGACGGTTTTTGTTTACATGACTGTGTGTGTGAGAGAGAGAGAGAGAGAGAGAGTGTGTGTGTGACCTAGTAATACAGACAGAGAGAGCCTACATTCATGTACACATGCACAGCGGGTTTCTATCTTAAGCTGCTTGTGTTTTGTGCTTTGAAAAAGTAATAAACCATAATCAGAATGTTTTGGTGAGACTAGATAACCTGTCTGCTGCTTCTCTTTCTTTTCTCGCAGTCTTCCCTCTTTGGCCACCTCCCCTGACCTTTTTCTTTTTCTTTTCTCTTTCTCCACATCATTTCCTCTTCTTTCTTCCCGTTCGGTCTTGTTAGTGAAGCACAAGATCCTGCAGTCAGATTCTGTGTTTCTCTGTGTGTGTGTGTGTGTGTG
>JBAJHX010000024.1:17536091-17554901 GCA_037176925.1 Amniataba percoides | reverse complement strand
TGTGTGTGTGTGTGTGTGTGGTGTGTGTGTGTGTTACATGCAGCCACCCTGTCCATTCATCATGATATTGTCAGTAATGTCTCTCCTCTCTTGGAAGTTCTCGCGGCTTCAGCTTTGATCGTCACGGCAGCACAGACAAGACACGCCCCTTCACCCTCCTACCTGCACACACCTTCACACACAAACAACTCGAATGACGTGGGGAGAAAATGATGATGATGCATTTGTGTGTGTGTGTGTGTGTGTGTGTGTGTGTGTGTGTGTGTAGACGAGTCTGGAAGTTTCTGTGCTTGTATGGTTACACAGAGAGGCCTGTAGTGGGTGCATATCTGATCCATCTGTGTGTGTGTGGGTGTAGGATGCTGGCTGTGTTAAAAGGCCACAGTGAAGGACATACAGGAAAAAAGAAAAGAAAAACAGGGCGATAAGAGAATATGAGCATGTAAATGATAGATGGAAGGAGCAGATGAAGAGAGGGAGGAGAAGAAGGAGGAGCAGAGGGAGTAGAGAGGCTGAATGTTTCCACCTGGTTGGTAATCCAGTCAGATTACCACTGCCTGACGGCACCCACTGGCCGCCATCCCCGACTCCCCAGCCTGCCGTCTCCGCTGCCTCTCAAGAGTGAAAGCGAGAGAGAGAGGAGACGCTTGCCTCTGTGTGTGTGTGTGTGTATGTGTGTGTGAGATGAGTCAGCAGTGGATGAGGCTCAGATAGACCCAACCCCCCTCTCCCCCTCACCTCAACAGAGCTATCCAGGGTACAAGGGGCACATCCCGGGTGCAGTGCGCAAGACGACCCCCTGTGTGGGGGAGACAGCTGGTGGAGGCTGCAGCCAGCCGAGCTGCGATTGGACGCAGTGAAGAAGGAGCAGGGTGTAAACTGTCAATTCACTTCAAGAAAAAACTAGAAAACATATACTTAAAATCTAAACGGACCCTTTTAGAGGTCAATATCGCATTGGGTTAACATTAACCCATAAAAGAAGGTAGAAAACTATTGAAGAAAATGGGTTGTTTTTATTTATTTTTTTTTAAAAATAACTCTTACATTATATTGCTAGACTAGAATATGGTACAGTTGTGAATTATGAACCATGTAAATGTTACACACACAGTTTTAAAGTAGAATGGTGGGTCATGATAAACACATATTGGGATTTTTAGTGTCAGGATTCATTTTCATCTAAGCACAGACCTTAAGCGCTCACACAATATAAAAATCACACACACACACACTATTTTTTTGTCAGCCTTAAAATATTGGAAAACTGATTTCACACCCACATCACTACTGCACACAACTAAACTCAAAATAAAATATGCAGCAAGGCCAAAGAAATCGGTTAAATGAGTCTGACTGTTTGAAATTTGTTGACGCATTAAAAGCATTAAGTCATTAAGTCATTAAGTAAAGTCATTAAAATCATTTCCATTACAAATTAGACTCTTGTAAATGCTTTGATATTTCAAGCAAACTATGGCACATCATTTAAATATATTCCTGAAGGTTTCGCTGCATCTAATCAAATTGACCTCAGAGCAACTGTGACCGAGATTTGAGTCATCTAAAAGGTCACATCAACGGAAAGATGAAAAAAAAAATTGAATGCATTAACCGAAACTCTTTTTGATGTCAGAGTTTTTGAGTGAAGCGTGGATTTGTTCTGAAGCACATTTGCTGCAGCGACAGAAGACTTTTGTCTCATCTCCAACTCTCATCCAACATGTGAACAGCTGCTTATTGTCGGTAGCAGTGATTTGAAGGGAGCGTTTGGTTGCGACATCTCCGGGGTGTGAACACACACCACCATCTGATGACTTGGCATGTGAATGGAAAGCGCCAGACTTCCTGTGTCCATGTGCTCTTTTCTCTCTCTCTCTCCTCTCTTCCCCCTTTTCTTCTCCTTCTTCTGTCCCTCACTGGCCAGACCTTCCCTCCCGCCCGTCTTCCTCGCTCCTCTTCAACCACATGCTCGCCCTCCCTCTTCCTCCTCTCCTTCTGCTTCCCTCTTTCACTTCTCCTTCACTCGGCGTTCACTCCTCTCTGCTTTTTCGAGTGGTCCTCCAGCCCTCCTTCCTCCTCCTTCATCCTACTCCTCCTCCTCGCTATGTACCTCCCCACTCCTCTCTCTCTCTCTCCCCCCTTCACTCTCTCCTCTCCTCAATCAATCCCCCCCACCTCTTATATCCAGCTCCCATCTCTGTCTAACTCCCCACACACCCATCGCCTCCTTGCATTGTTAGCAGACCCGCTTCTCTCAGCACTCCTCCTATTTCTGTCTCAATTTCAGCCTGCTTCCTCTCTTTTTCCACATTGCCTCATTTGTTTCTCCCCCCCCCATACCCTTCCCTCTTCTTGCTTCCCCCTCTCCCCAACATTCGGCCGGTTGTTAACGGGCCCGTCCCGGTGCTACTCGGCCCATGGCCAACTCACTAAATCAGAAACGATTGGAGGATTTGGCAAGAGGGAGTGAGAGCTCAGCGCGGCGCCTTTGAAGTCAGAGAAACGAGAGAAAAATGACATTTTAAACAGCCCGCAAAACACAAGGCTAAAACAGCTTCTTATTCTGCAGAGGAGGAGGGAGAGCTGGGTGTGTGTCTGCGCGAGTGTGTGTGTTCATTTAAGAACACAATATATGGCGTTTTATGTGAATATGTGGCTGCTGCCGCTGGTATTCATGATATGAATGCATGAAAAAGTCACAAGATATGTGAAAAGAAAGAGAGCATTGGTGTGCGCACAAATGTGTGTGTGTGTTTTTGCAGACACTGTAATTCCCTGCTATTTTATGGCTTTCCACTTCTTCAGAGGGGTCAAGGCAAACCCCTGTTTACGCGACGTGACAGAGAGGTGACATCACTTAGTGAGGGGGGGTTTGGATGGTGTGGGGGGGCAGACATGATGTCACAGTCTCGCCAGATCCACAGGTCTGAACCCCCTGAAAACACATACCGCAAAGCGAGGCGGTGCAACCACAGCAACCCTTATCGCGGCAGCAACCGACACCTGAGACCGGCCGGCTTTTATTCGTCTCAGGGTCACATTTATGCCTGACTCATCGTCACTCGAGCTGACTCGTTTGACTCAGCTGGGGCCCTTTTCTCGGCTGTTGTGTTTTGGTTCTCTGCTCGATTCATTTCAGCTCTGTTTGGCTCATTCATATTGTAATGGCCTCCATTCAGGCGGGTCTATGTCCAGTTTGTTTTGCTGTCAGGGGCTCAGATGGATGGAGGGGGCCGTAGGTTCATCTGGAGGTGAGGTTAAAGAAGGCAGAGTGGTCGGACTGGCCCCTGAATCTCTAAGCATTCAGGTTTTTCACAGTCACACTGCTGCTGTCGTACAGTTTGAACGGATTGAGTGTTTTGGTGTGAATGACATCTAATGTGCTCTTAAATAGGGTATAGGTTCATATCTGTGTGTGTGTGTGTAACGGGGGGAAGAGAGTAAGAAAAAGAGAGAAGCAGCTGTGTGGAACAGCATGGATCGTTACACAGTGACACACATGAAAGCATTAAGTATATTCAGGAGCCTTCGTTGAATATACATGGAGCTGTGTGCAGCTTGGTATAAATGTGTGTGTGTGTGTGTGTGTGTGTGTCTGAGAATCCCCTCCCATGCTCTTGCCTGAGCTGAGAGTAGTGAGAAAGAAAACAAGGAAAAGAGAGCACGAGAGAGAGAGAGGGGGGGGGAAAAAAACACAACAAAGATCCGTCATCAGTCATTCATGGCTAATCAGTCTCGTGGGACGTGCACACCACACACACACACAGTTACACACAGTGCTGAGGTCCTAATCCTACTGGGACTGCTTGTGCCTCTGTGTGTGCCTGTCTAAATTTTGGATCCAGGCTGATTAGAAGCAAACTCTCCCTTTCTGCATTTCTCTCTCTACCTCCACCTCTCCGTATTTTTCTCTCTCTCTCTCTCTCTCTCTGTCTCTTCTCCTCCACGTCTTTGATTGCTGGTAAAGTGTCTCTTCTCCTTCTCTCTATTTTCCTCTTTTGTCTCTTTAATAACCGCCTACTGTCTTTTCCGGTCGTTTTGATGTGTGTTTTTGTAATGTTTGGAAGCATGTGTGCATGCATAATATAGGGACGTCTTTTGTGTGTGAGTGTGCACTCATCTCAGCTTTTGCATGCGTGTGTGTTTGCATGTCTTGCTTCATCAGAACCTCTCCGTGTCGGTTTTGTCTGCGTTTCATCGGCTCTTCCATTTGTTTCAGCTCTGTCTTTTTCTTAAATCAAATACGCTTTAGTGGCATGGATGTTAGCGTTATTGCCAAAGCTTAATTACATATTACTGACAACACAATACGTTATCATAAGAATAAATAGATAAATCATCACAGAAGACCAACTAAAATCCTGTGGATATACAACATGGCATGCAGATACAAATTACACTGTTCAGAGAGCTGATCCATCCCAAAATGTCAGAACATTTACCATCTTTTTTTAATATTTCTTGACATACAGCATGAAGCAGGCTTTGTGTTAAATTTGTTGTATAATTGTCTATTTAATTGATGCATTCAATTATGAAGAGAAGCGCTTTTTCAACAGGGAAAACACAGCTAGTCTTCTCTTAGTGGCCAGGACTAATCATCATAAAATTATTATGGAGATTTTCTAACATATAACGTGTTACAAAATTTAATTTCATTTGCAGCCTGTGTCTTCCTCTTTCAATGGCCAGTCTCTGTTCATTCTCATGGTTTTACTAAGCTTGTTTATTTCCCCTATAGTGGAGAGATGGAGTACAACTAGAAAGGTGTATTTTAGGGCAAATATTGGTCAAGATCTGGGTACAATTTTTTTTGTCTGCACGAGTTTGATGTTGCCCTTTTTCCTCCCTCTTCAACGTTCAACTGACAGGACAGTAAATGTGACAATTCTTTTTCTTAAAAAAAAAAAAGAAAAAAGAAAAAGAAAAAGTCAAACAAATGTGAGGATTTTTTGTTGTTGTCAATTGGATATTCTTTAGGTTTCGGAGGAGAGACATTTAAAGACATCACCTTAGCCTCTGAGTAATTTTGCCGGGCTTATTATTATTATTATTATTATTATTATTTTGCCATTTAAGGGATGATTAATTAATTAATTGAGAAAATAATTGTCAGACTTATACACAATGGAATAATTGTTAGTTGCAGCCCTAAAAGCCCCTTTTCCCCCCACTCCAGCTGCCCATTCTTTCTTTTGTTTATTTTTCCTTTCTCCCCCCTTTTCCTCCCTCTTTATTTCCTCTCTGTGGATCTCTCCAATAATCTTTTATTCCTGTGTAAATATGACAGCAATGAAGGAATATAAAGAATGGAGAAGCCATGCTGAAATAAGGTCAGACTAGGTTATTCTCACCTGCTTTCTCTCCCTCTATGTCTCGCTCGCTCTCTCGCTTCGTCACAGGCTCCCTTCCTCTCTCGCTCGCTCACCCTATCCCTCCCTCCCATCCTCCCTCCCTCCCTCCGTCGCTCGCTCCTTCCCTCTCTCCTCCTCCGCTCGCTCCCTTGTTGCCTCTCTCTCGTGTTCGCTGTCTGCTGATCCCGCTCTTCTCTCTTGTTCTTTCCCCTCACACACACACTGGCACACACTGACTGTCTGACGCCCACACACACACATACCGTAGACATGCAGACACACACACACAGATACGCACGCTGACACCTGCATGTCGAGCCGTTGAGGGTCTAATTTAAGTAAAGTGCTTCTCTAGGAACCACAACCCCTCAACTCACGATGATGGAGGGTGATATGGTGCGGCGTGGTTGAACACACACACACAGTTATACATAGACACACACACATCCTGCTCCAGTGATACTGAGATATGACTCTCCGTGGTGTGGGATTGAAGGAAGCACTGTAGATGGCTTGTAAGCAGCATACTGTAATAATAATGTGATATTTGATCCCCGTTGGGAAATTCACCTTTTCTCGGCTGCTGGCAGATCAGACTGCAGGGTCAGTTACCACGGTGGCAGAGCCGGTGTGGATTCAGTGTCTTGCTCAAGGGCACTGCAAGCAGGTTGAATGCCGGCCGACACGGGCACGGTTGAAGCCGGGCGTGCTGCTTAGAGGATGTTGCCCTCTTCGCTGCAACCGCCCTGCTGCCTCGCTTCTGCTGCGTAGGTGTGTTGGTTTCCACTGGAGTTTGAGCTAACTTTAGCTGAAGCAGGATCGCGCTGCGCCGCCGCTGCGAATCCGAGGCCGCAGTCACAAGCCTTCACAGGAAAAAAAAAAAAAGCATCAAGCACTTTGTTTTTTTGGCAAGTTTAGTCCGCGATTAAAGCTAAGTCAAGACAAACCAAAATACTTCGCTTACTCCGCAGCTTATCTTACATTTCTTCAGAACGCACAGATAAACGCGGACCCTTCAAAGCAGAGCTTCATCTAAATCTAAGAAACCTTCCTTTTGTCTTAAATATATTGAACCAGAAATGTATAAACAAACTCTTAATTCATTCAGGCTCACATTTTGAACAATTAATTAAGAAAAGTCCATCAAAGTAGTTTTATTCGCTGCAGCTGTGGCGCTTTGTGAATGTAAGAGTTTGATGTTGTTTCTTCTATTTAGCAACTTTGTGGCAGTGGAAACAAGATGTCAGCACAGCACTGACACATCATCGTCTTTTAAGCTGTTATGGAGCTCACCATGAGCAGCTTCCTGTGGACTTTTGTTTGTGTCCACCTGTGGATGTCAGTCTAATATTGTCTTTATTTTCAGCTCTATTTTTGGCCCCCACCAATTCCTGGAGGAAATATTTGTTTCTTAACTTCTTTAAAGCTCTGCTACATTCAGTAGTTGACAACTATGACTGTCCGCTGGTGACTTTTTAGGGAAAACAGATGAAACTGTAAGGTTCTGGTTCAGAAAACTAAAACAATGAGCTGAAAGATGCCAAAACATCCCACAGAGCCGAATGGAGCTTAACTCTCAGTGTGTTGAGCCACTTTGTTCAGAAACAAGTCAGCGTTTGATCCATTGTCAGGATGGAAATATTAATGAGGATTTTGGGGGAATTCAAATGTACTAAATAAGTAAAGCATTAGTGGTGCAGCAATTCTATTAAATGTGCAAAAAAAAGGTTTCACTCTACGTTTGCTTGTTACCTTGCAGTTGCTGGATGGCTCTGATTTATGTTAGTTTACCTTTTATGAAATCACTTTAAAAAAATGTTGCTGGAACATATTTATCAATTATTTTCTCTGAGGAAGAAATACTTCTTACATTCATAAATCTTCTAGCGCAGCGCAGGTGAAGTTAAAGTTAATTCAATTTAAACTTTTATTGGCCCCCTGCAGTCTTCTCTTAGCACAAACTGTCTCACATTAGTGTTTGGCTGAGGTGTGGAACCACTGCGTCACACAGTCCTCACTCACAGTCAGCTGTCTACTGTCGTGGTCTTGAAATTGTAATCAGGAATAAATGTTAATCAGTAACAGAGTCACACAATGCGGCACTAAAGAACACATGTTTAATAGAGACTGTGAGCTAATGCACCATAGATTGTAATATGTAACCAGAAAGCAGTAAATGTTGATAAGTGGTGAACTTGTATTGTGTTTGAACTGGCTAATATTCATGAAGAAACACATGTGTACCTGTTCATCTGTCTGCACTCTGCTTTCACCTCACAGTGACGTGTTTCCTCTCAGACTCACTCTGTGCTCATCCTGGTCTTGACCCCCCGGTGTATTTCATCCCACAGTGTGCACACGGAGCTACAAATCATCAAAGTCTTTGCACGAGTGTGTGTGTGTGTGTGTGTGTGTGTGTGTGTCTGCTGTGGCTGCAAAATGAGTGGACCACAGGGGTGTGGCTCAGGCATGTTGGACCAGACCAGAACAACCAAAACTCCCAGAACAGGCTTCTGTACTATTTACCAGAGCTGCAAAGCAACTGAGGGGTTGATGGTGGGAGGCTTGCCATCACACACACACACACACACACACACGCCCACACCAAGTTAGACGGAATTGCATTATTGGCTCTCACCGCAGGCTTTCCTGAAATATCAGCAACCTTATGCTTTTAATTAGTGTGTGTGTGTGTGTGTGTGTGTGTTTGCACTTACCATTTGTGTTTCATTCTGACCAAGGCAGCAGCAACAGTCTCGTATGACCCCTATTCCCCAAATTCCCCTGTTTTCTTTGGTAAAACATGGAAAAACTTAGTCCAACAGCCCCCTCTTTCCATCCTTCCTGCTTCCTAAGAATCTCTCATGTGTTGTGAGTGCCTGCTCTCCACGACCATATATGGTCCTTCCTCCTGCCATGGGTGGGTGGGTGGATGTGTGGCGTCCAGAAAGTCTGTGGTCAAAAGCAGGAACATTTTCCTCCCCTCTCACAGTTTACTGGTGAGTTTTGTGAGCCACGTTCGCCGATGGAAAACAACAGTGGAGTCCTTTTTTTGTGGCTTCTCGGGCTGGGTTGACACAAGGTGCCATGCTGCACGTTTTCTTCCCTGTTCTTTTTAATTCCTCCTGCTTTTATTTCCTGTAACTCTCACAGAGCCACAGCCAGCAGACGATGTGCCTTTTAGCATCCTTATTGGCTTTTGATGGTGTAAACGCACACACGTAGGTGCAGTGAGATTGGGATGTAACTACAGTAGTCTTGTGCATGCAGGGAAATGGTAGTAGAGTTTCTGTGTGTGTGTGTGTGTGTGTGTGTGTGTGTGTGTGAGAGTGTGTGAGGATGGCGAGGCTCTGGTCCGCAGCCTGGGAGTCAGGCTTTGAGCTGTGCTGTTCATAGTCTGCTGATTTATGCGCCTCACAGGGAAATCTCTCATTTGTAGCTCTTTCATCTCATTTTTCCCCTCCACTCTTTCTCTCTCTTTCTCTC
Organism: Amniataba percoides; assembly: GCA_037176925.1. Taxonomy (NCBI): domain Eukaryota; kingdom Metazoa; phylum Chordata; class Actinopteri; order Centrarchiformes; family Terapontidae; genus Amniataba; species Amniataba percoides. The sequence continues at coordinate 17,546,058 of JBAJHX010000024.1, read as the reverse complement.
TCTCTCTCGCTCTCTTCCTCTCCCTTTCTCGTCCTCTGTCCTCTCTCTTCTTCCCGCGTAATGTGATTCAGTACAGCCGCTCATCCCAGGCGACATGCCATGCTTTGCTTGCACACCCTGCTCTCTCTAACATGAATGAGTCAATTGATGAATAATAAGATAGAGCAGAAGGAAAATGCTATCTGGATCTAGTCGAGCAAAAGAACTCCTTTTCTCCCCTGAACGTTTTCTTTGTAAGCACCGCTCGGGCGCTTACTCACACATTGAATGTGTTTGTGTCCCCAGTGCCATAATGCTTTTACGGACCTTAGAGTGTGTGTGCCTGTGTGTGAGTGTGTATGTGTGTGTGCGTCTAAGCGCCTTCCGCAACCGCCTTGTTTGAGTAGCCCTGTCACTTGTGCAATTCTGTGGTGTCAAAACAGATCAGAAAGGTCTGGCTTGACTCCTGCCCCTACATACACACACATACACATACACACACACACACACACACAGACGCGCACACACACAGATTGAAGGCTCAGTGCCAGGGCCCTTGGTGGTTGGAGGCTTATGAAAGGGTCGGACTGACGAGAGGTTGCCAAGTATACGGCAATAAGCGTAACAGCCAAGCTAACGAGAGTCAGAACCTCTGACACACACACACACACACACACACCCACACCCACACACACACACACTGAGACTGTAAAGTCAGAATCTCAAACTCTCTCAGTAGTCACCACCAGTGGCATAGTCTGTAGAAGAGAAAAGTGTGTGTGTGTGTGAGAGAGAGAGAGAGAGAGAGAGTTCAGTATATCAGTGTGTGGACAGATGCTTTTGTTAATTGGCAAATGTGACAATAGAGCAAGAGGGGATATTGATCTTCAATCGCATGCAGATCGATTTTACTCGTCATCCTTCCAGGTGTGTATGTGTATTGATCAGCAGCAGTCCATTCAGAGAGCTTCAGCGAATGATATCACTCCATTACTTTATCTGTGTTTGATTCTTTCTCCTTGTGACAGTCGTTATATCGCCACCATCACCCCTTGATTTGGTGTCTTCCTTTTCCCCTCTCCCGTTTGCCTCCTCCTCCTCCCCCACCAGCACCTCCTCCTCATCTTTCTCCTCCTCCTCCGCCTCCTCCTCCTCCTCCCTTTCTCTCTTTGGAATAGTGAGAAACCTTGGAATGGTCTGGCCTGTTATCTGTTGTCTGGCTGTTTTGTTTCACTGTAGATTTCATCAAGCACTCTTCAGCAGCTGCTGAGACAAACACACAAAAGAGGGTGCAGGGTTATTTTTTTTCACACTGATTTTTTTTTTTACCGTGGTGCATGCAACATACTGCATGCACCGTATATCGTTGGTTTAATAATGAAGGACCAGATCTTTTATAATCCAAGAATGAGAAAACAACCTTGACTTTTTTGGGTGCTTTTCATCAATAGACACATTGGATTTATCATGAAAGCGTTTACTGCGTTACTGTTTCTAAACACGAGTGCCAACCATTTTGAGCAGACCTGATTGATCCATCCTTAATTAAAAGCGTCATAGTGTGCCTTAAATGTGTGAGAGTGTGAGTGCACTCATAAAAATGAAACATTTCTTGTACAATTTTGGGCCAACTTTTTTTCCCATCAACTTTTATCCGTCGGGGTTAAATAAAAATTCCACCCACACTATCATAGGTGTTATTTCAATCAACCCCTAGTAGCAGCAATAGTGTGACAGTTTCCTCAGTTAAAAAGCTACTTTGTGTGGAGAATTTAGTTTTTTTTTGTGCCTTTTGTAGATGAATTTTTCCCTGTATGACTGTTAAACATCGGTGTAAAATGGCGTCTCTGAAGCTCTGGCACCTAAAACCTGACATTTATACTGTTGAATCTCCAGATTTGCTGCTATCAAACTCCATTGTGGCTGCACTGGAAATATAACGACATCCCAAAATTTATGTTTGGCCCCGTTATCCATGAGAATACCAAAAATATGCCAAGCAGCAGAACCTGCCCAGAAAAGCAAGGCACATTTCCAGTACTTGTTTTATTTTTTATAAAACACTGTTTAAGTGTTTTTGAGTGGATTTTCCCCTCAGCAAATCACATTACAGTCAATCATGAATAAACTAAAGCAGATTTTGCTCACTGTAAGTACAGCTGACTGTATTAGTGTGAATAGAAACTCATAATTCCGATTTTTATTACCTTGGATTGTCAACATCGGAGGATTCACTGCCTGTGTGTTGACACACTTTTCCAAGTCATGATGCCAACTGGGAAAAATGGGAAGCATATGAACACATTTTCTACTTTAATTACCACTATGGAGACTGAATTTAGCTGTTTTCACAGTCGGGCAGCTTGTATTTATTGTAAATAACATATGCACTTATAGTAATAGTAATAAGCTGCGCATAATCATGATGTCACTTGAGTTACAGTTTTTGACATACATGGATATCTGTTGCTGATCAGAAAATCAAATCCACTCATGTGTAGAGTTAGTGTAATGTTTATTATGCTAGTGTTTTATCTCAAATCGCACTTCCCCTTGATATTATGATTTCAGTTATCTCATCAGCTGTGGGCAATTCGGTGTGTTTGCATTCATCATTTGGCGTTTCTGCTCAGAGCTCCGGGAAACTACGAGAGGATGCAGCGGTGACAGATGGAGAGGGAATGTGCGGATCAGGATAAAACAAAGGCGGAAACAGAGGGCAGGAAGAGAAGAAGGAGAGAAAAAAAAACAGGGACAGAAATAAGGTTTACGTTAGTGGTTGGCCTCTGAGATGATTTTCCATATCAGCAGGCCAGAGGGAGTGGGCAAATATGATTTTCTCCTCAACTCGCCAACAGAAAACAGACAGGGGAGGGAGAGAGGGAGGTGACAGGAAAGAGGGGATGGGGGAAAGAGGAGAAAAGGAAAGGAATGAGTAAATGGAAAAAGATGGGGAAATAGGGGGAAGGGTGGAGATCTGAGAGGGTGAGAGATTAAAGAACGGCTGTGGGAAGAAAGTCAACAAGGAATGCAGAGTATTTACGCCTCTAAACTTACTAATCAATATCACCACTGTTTGAAATCAGTGTAACTAATTTTTTGAATGTCCTCTCTTTTAGCGCAAGTTAACTTTTACGGCCCTCTGAGGCACTTCAAGATGCCTTGTGTAATTTCAAAAATGCATGGCTGCTCAGCTGAAAACGGGCTTTCTTCTCTATTGTCTGTTGTAGTAGATGAGGTACAGTGAGCAGCGCGTGTGCATCAGTCTCTATTGGACGTGTGTGTGTGTGTGTGTGTGTGTGTGTCTGTGTGTGTGTGTGTGTCTGTGTGTGTCTGTGTGTGTGTCTGTGTCTGTGAAAGTCTGCAATTGCCAGGGGGGGCTTGTGAAACCAGCCCGAGTCTTATATGAGCTGTGTTTTATTATGACTGGCTGAAAGGCCACTGATCTACAGTTGTACAAGAGAAGAGGATTTAGAGGAAGAAAAAAAAGAGGGGGGAAAAATGCTGTAAAAATATCCTGTCTGAGAGAGAGAATGAGAGAGAACGAAAGAGAGACAGAAAGAGCAAAAATAAATGTCTAGAAGGGAAAGTTTTGGACGAGTCCTCTTTTTTCTCCCTCCTCCAAATTTATTATGACTGCAGAAAGTGAAAATATCAAGAGGGAAAGATGTGTGTGTGTGTCCTTATTCTTCACATCCACCTGTATAAATAGACACATACACTTTCTCTCTGATTTGTCTCTTAATACACACCGCTGCTCCATCTCCCGCTTGATTTATCACACTCTTTCTAGTGTGTGTTTGTGTGTGTGACAGATTGGCAGACAGTTGAAGGCACTTGTGGTTGTGGTTGTTAGGGCGTTGGGTCGTGGTTGAGGTGAGGGTACTGTGCATATGTGTGTTAGTGTGTGTGTGACTCAAATGCGGACTGTTGTGGTCGTGGTAATTGTCTCTTTCATGGGTAACGACCCAACCCACTGGCGCTCTCCCCCCCTCTCTCTCTTCCTCTCTCTCTCTCTCTCTCTCTCTCTCTTTCTCTCCATCCAGTCACTAATTACCTGATTCCCCGTGGATTTGTTTCCTCCTTCCCCTACAACTGTTCGGGTTGTTCCACTAAATGAGAGCGTGCCGATAAGTGCAGATACGTTCCGGCAGAGCCAAACTGAACCGAGCCCCTTCGGCCGGTTTGCTCAAACTGTAACAGGATGAACATCTGAACTTGCTCTTGGTCTTAGTCAAAACCTTCACCAGTGTGTAACCAATAGCAGATTAATGTATAAGTGGGGAGACATGTTGAACAGGCATGAGTGTGCTGGGAATCAACAAAAGATGCTATTATTTTCACTGCATGTTTCAAACATGTCAATTTCGAGTTCCCGCAGACTTCCCTCTCTGTCCATTGTTATGTCTAATCGCCATTCACACATCTTAGGCTGTAGGAACCCGTGATGTTGCATTTGTGTGGAAACTTGGGGTTGGTTTTACATCTGGCTGACATCCTTGTCAGTAATGTCCAAACCAGAAAGACCAAAAACTTGGGTAATGTGCTGTGGGCAAGATTTCGGTAAAACTGAAATTATGATTCCTTGCACGGTTCTGACAGACTTTAGGATATATACTTTCTTTTGTCTTTGTTTCAAAACCGCCTCCCAACCAGACAACCAATCACCTTGTTCGACATGCGTTGTTGACAATTGGCTCCTCTGCATACTGCGGTTACCAATAAGACCCTTCTACGCACATGGGTTTGCAGAGGAATCAAATCATATCTTTGTGGAAGATTCACAGAATCCAGAAAGCTTCAGCAGCACACGTGTTTAAGTTCAAACCAAAAACAGTAGTGCGCTAAAACCAGTCTAGCCTAGAGTTTTTTCTTCAGATATCAAAGTGTCTTGAAAAATTATCACCGCTGCGATCATTTTATCTGTCATTGCAATGAACGTGCGGTAAACTGTGATAATAGGGCGTTCAAGTTACAGCCATGTACCAGGAATGTGCGCTTGGAGCCATTTGATTGGCCACCGTGTTGGCACTCCTGCTGCGTTGACAGATTGGCTTCATTCAAATGAATGGAGGGGCTGAAGTCAATCTGAGCACAGCTGGTGGGACTTGACAATTAAAATAAACACTGTACACTACTTTAGGGCCCTAAAAATATACTTGATAGGAAAGTATTTTTCCACAAAAACAGAATTAAAAAGTGGATTTAGTTTCGAAACCTTGTGCATCAGAGCCATTTAAAGAATGGCTTAAACAGCCTCCACGTGGCCTTCTGCATTCAGCCCCTGTGATTATCAGTAGATGCTAATGCTGACAAAGGCTGGCACCAAAATAATGACAGCAGTCTCAGGTCGAAATCATCAACAGAGACAAATTCTCACTTGAGCGCTCAAGTACAAGCTGTGTGTCAGTCACATGCTTCAGGCCTCAGTTTATATCCATTCAGTGTGGAATTGAGAAAACTGTCTCCTTGAAGCTTTTTCCTGATCATAATTTTAAAAGAGAAAAAAAAAATCAGATATGTGTGTCACATGTGAGGAGAAAAAATTGGGACACTTCCAGCTGCAGTGTGAATGTAGCTTGAAGGGATTAATTTCTCTAGGGCAGGTCATGAAATTCAATTTTTTACAGCACTACTCAGAAATATTAATACCATCCAGATCTGCCGTGTCTGACTTTTTACCTTCTAACCGGAGAAAAATCCACCTGCTGGATTCTTGCTTCTGAAAATTTCATATTTAACTGATATTAAAACAATATTTTTGCTCTTTTCATAATATTATGGGAAAATGTGTTTCACTCCTGCTTTGTATTATATTTTGAAGGTGAAGATTACCATGTCTGGACCCATGCTTTTATTCCTACATGACGCATTTTCAAATAGGTGTGAAAAACTGAGCATGAAAGCATGAACTGTTTGTCATTTGCACAATTTTCCTTTTTAAACTTCTGAGGAAGTTTGACTGCATGTCTGCTCTTTCTCAGTTTAACAGCAACACTTCCTCTTCTGCCTCGTTGCGTGTTGCGTCCCCAGTGGACCTTTCTAACCTCCAGCCTCTGTCTCTCTCAGGTGCGTCATTCATGGGTTCCTTTCTGGCCAGCAGTCTGGGGTCGCCGCCCTCCCACCCTCCTCACCCCTCGGGACCTGCAGCATCCCCTTCCTCCCCCTCCTACAGGGCTGGACCCCATTCGAGGGCTTCCCCTATCTGGTTCCCCCATTCACATGAAGGTAGGACACACACACACACACACACACACACACACACACACACACACACACACACACACACACACACACACACACACACAGGAGGCAGCCGAGAGTGCTCGGGTCTCTGGTTAATCCAGGGTCTTGGTTTGGGATTAGATCGAGATGGAGCCATTAAGTGGTTTAACCAACACTGAGCTGAGGCCAAACACGCGCAGCAGCGACGCCTCAGATGATGCTACTTATAGAGCACACGCTCACAGACACACACACACACGCCCACACAAAACACTCTTCTGGCTCTGTATGTCAGCACACATGTGGCTTTGTGTTTGTGGCTGTTTTCTAGTTCAGAGCTAGGGCACTGTGACGCTTTCAAAACTGGTGCACAACCAAAACCTTCCACTTCCTCTTGCCCCAACCTATAAACACACAAATAAACACACGTCTTCATTCAGTCAAAAAAAACTGCAGTCATAATCTGCAGTAACTCAGCAATGCACTGCAGACTCAGCCTCCCCTCCTTTCACTCAATCATCTCTCAGCCTCCTACTACTCTCCTTTGGGGGTGAGTTTTAAGTTTCATGAGCCCCCCCCACCGCCCAACACACACACACACACACACTGAAACTTACCCCCATTTCCACCATCCTCTCCCTCTTCACAGCCCCCTCCCCCTCTGACCGCAGCCCCACCCTCAGGGCCCCTTCTGGGCTAACCGACCTCCAACGGCCCCCTTCCTGATCAGAAGCACACAAAAATGTGCGCATCCACACGCATCATGTCCTCTTTCGACTGTTAACCGTTTGTGGTCAAAGAGTGAGCTTGACTTAGTTATCTGTCCCTCTCAGGTACGTGTGTGCACGTGTTTCTGTGTGTGTATGAGAGGATTTCTCCTCTAACAGCAAGATGGGTCTAAAGAGATAACCTCCAAAACAGACTTCGACAGAAAAACAGTTTCCGCCACAGGCTGTATTTCTCAACTAACTGAAAACGGGCAGAATCAGAATTTCACGTTCGACCAGCTTTTAACAAAAAGCGTGCGAGTAAACGACAAAACCCAGAAACCCTGTCTCGGGGAACTGTTCGACATCTCCAAATGTTTGAGGTTTTAAACTGAGACCAGTCGACGTCCAGCGCAGACATTAACTTCATTCGTTCTCTCTGATATGGTACACAGCATCACTCTCTAATCAGCTCTCTGCCCACTGCACTGACGGCTCTTTCGCTGAATTTTGACTCGTCATAGCAGGAAAAGCACAGGTGTAACCAATAACACGAATAACGACTGCATTCCATTCAGCTGAGCCAATTGCAGCTTGCGGATTCACAGAAATTACTTACTAGGTCACTTAAATGGAACTATTAATGTTATTGGTCACACCTGTGGCTTTCCTGTTATGACATGTCACAATGTCTGCTGTGGGGAAAAAAGAGGGGGTTTCTCACTTATTTTACAGCATTAATTAAGCGCCCTACGTTACAACAAACAATCTGCAACCCTGCACACATGTCACTTTAGCCACAGTTGTGGCACAATCAAAGAAATTCCACTTCCTCATATAATCAACCTTTAACTGCTTTGTACTGGAGGAGGATGCAAAGCAAAAGATGATGAAGTCCAACTTTCCCCGAAGGAAGAGGCTGTTTATGAGACACTTTTTATTTCCCTCCCATAAGTTTTAATCTGTCACATCCTGTTGGTGAAGAAGTGTACACACCAGAATTTGATTTGGGCAAATAAGCCAAACACACTCGCCCCTTTCACTTCTCCACCGCGGCCCGAATTGGTGATTTGTGAGAAATTGGAGCTGTTTTTTATTTTACATAGAAATTTCAACTGATGCAGCTTTAAAGCTTGAGAGGAGACAAGAGTTTTGTTTGTACAACTGCCTCATTTGCGGCTCATCGAGCGATAAATAGCAACAGTTAAGCCCTGAAAATGAGCACTAATGTCGCCCGGAGTGACTGTCTTAAATCAGATTCATAGAAAGAGTCGGAGGCAGGACTTCAACGTAAACGCAAGAGAGAGCAGCAGCGGTGAAAGGAGAGCAAGAGTGTGTGTGTGCGCGCGCGGAGGGAGATTGTGTGTGTGCCTATCAGACCGATTTTTGTGTCTGTGTGGCTCTGCTTTGATGTCTGAACACATACACACACTCATGCACGAACACACGCACACACACTACAAATGATTGTTTTTAAGAATTCAAGCCAGGGAGCTCCGGTAGGCGGTCTGCCAGCTGGCCACGGTCCAGAGAGTGGAGCGTAGCCAGCACAGAGAGAAGAAGAAACCTGGCCGATACACACCACACAAACATACACACTCACACACACACACACACACACTGGAGATACACACACACACACTGGAGATACACTCACACATTGTCGCAGATGAGACATATTCAAGAAGAAATGCACAGTTGTTTGAAAAACAGCACATACTCCCTCTCTCACACACACGTCTTTCTCTCTTTCTCACACGCACACACGCTCGCACACTTGCTCGCTCTCCCTCTTCCACACCTGTCCTTGTTTATTGTCCCCTCTCTCATGTGCTCTTGCTCCTCTCCTTACCTCCCTTTTCCTCTTTCCTCTCATCTCATCCATCTCAAAGCTCTCCACTTCCCTTTCACTTCCTCCTTCATCTTCCACTCCCCCCCATCACACACACACACACACACACACAAACTCACCCACAATTCCCTTCTCCCCTCTCCATACGCCTCACCGCAGCACCAGATTGGGGGCTTTTCATATCGACAGCCCCGTTCCTCTGGTGTCTCCTTTACTTTTACTCTCTTTACATTGTTCGTTCAATCGCTAACCTCCTCTAGCCCATCTTCCCTTCCTTCCTGCTTGCCTTTCTTCCTCCCCCTTTTTTTTCCCCCTCACTGTGTCCCCTCCGCTGTCTTTGTTCCCCTCTTCGTCTTTCTCATCTCCCCTCCCTCCTGAGTTTTATCACTCATCATTACCCGGGGGATTGGCTTTAGATGGCTGATAGAGCCTTTTGGCTAATTGTCGCCATTTAGATTCACTGGTTGTTAACCAGTCAGAGTAATCACACACACTCACTTACACACACACACACGCACACACACAGAAGAGTGTACACGTTCATGCATTTACATTGCAGCATGAACACGCAGACACACTGAGTCCTACACACACACACACACACACACATGCTGGGAGCCGTGAGGGGGTGTTGGTGGTTTTGCAGCGCGACTGTGGAATGCGTAGGATGAGTTTTTATGGAGTGCTGTTTACTTTGGCCACCACCGTTAAACTTTTAACGGCTGCCAATTAACGGGCCGGCAAGGACACTCTGTGGGGCATGAAACCAGCTGCTGGAGAACACACACACACACAGACACACACAATCCAAGCCTTTTGGCCCCATAATGTGGAGCCTCCTGTGTGGTGTCTGTGTGTGTTTGTGTACTTGTTTGTGTGTATGTGCATGGGTCTGTGGTGGTTTTGGTGTCCACCCCCACCCCTAACCACCCTCAACCATCGCTACACCCATCAACACAACCACCAAGACCTCCTCTATCCTACGATGCAGTTCAACGTCCTTGAAGACGAGGAACAGAGTGAAACGACCATTCACCTCCCGGTGACCTCCTGGGAGGACTGTGTGTGTCTGTTTTAAGGGCGGGGGGGGGGGGGGGGGGGGGGTTGGGGTTCTTCCCCCTCCTTTTCTTTGGTTTTGGAAAAATGTTTTTTTTCGAAAAAAAACCCGAAAAACCCCCCCCCTAACCCCCCCCCCCCCCCCCCC
>JBAJHX010000024.1:17489602-17525894 GCA_037176925.1 Amniataba percoides | reverse complement strand
GGGAAGGAGGGGGGGGGGGTCAGAAGGGGGGTCTTTCGGGTTCCCTCCTCCCCCCCCCCCTCTTTTGTGTTTTTTTTCCCCCCCCCCTTTTTTTTTTTCCCCCCCCCCCCCCCCCCCCCTCGTTTTTTTTTAAAACCAATGTAATCTTGTGTGTAAATCCTGCCTCTGCAAGCCTTGTTGACGGAATTAATAAGTGTAAAAATCATAAGTCGCTCTGCAGCTGTCTGTGCATGTGCATATGTGTGTGTGTGTGACAGTGTGTGAGCATGCATTTGTTTACATGTGCGTGCACGTGGTTAGCATGTGGAATAGGTGTGAAATCAATAAGTCCTGTCGCGGTGTGGAAACTGCTCCAAATTGCAGCACATTTATTTAAAACCCGCTCCGGCCTTCGTTGCGTGGAATGTTATTAATACCGCTGATGGCGTTTTTGTCATCGTGAATGTGTTTGGGAGATGAAACCGATCCCAGACAGATGCATTTATGCCGCTCCTTGACGCGGAAGGATATCTCAGCCCTTCCCTGGAGATCGCAATTACAGATTAAGGAATCAAGAGAGACTTTCCCCTCCAGTATAAATTAGCACCATTCTATTTACACATAGACAGAGGAGCTGTTTGTGTCATTGTCGCCTTTATTCCTTCGTTTCCTTTATATTGAAATTTCAGCACAATAAACTTCCTTAATGGCCTCTAATGATGACGAGGCCCATATCAACTGTAATGGTTTTTAATTTTCCTCCACTGTTTTTGTTTTTCCCCTTGAGGTCCCCTGTGCCGCCTCTTATTACACCCCTCACCCCCTTTAGGGACGCAGTGTGGTGTTATTACTGTGCAGAGACGCATGTGTGAGTGTGTGGTATACCGTGGGGCGGAAGGTATCCATCGATTGTGGCCATCCTCCAGGATAATAAACCAGGCGTGGTGATGTCAGCGGTGATGTCATCCTGTCAGGGTAATCGGAGCGTGCCATTGGCTCAGGGGTCTGACAGATGAGATGGCATTGACCTCTGCGAGCCGGGACAGGACAAAGCCTCTTCGCTGGGCTCCTTCAGGCTCGCTCTGCCTCCCTGTGAGGAGTTATCTGTCGTCCTCACGTCCATTCGCTCTTTTTTCCTTTTTTCTTCCTTTGTTTTTTTCTTAATCACAGATGAAGACTCCATCCTTCCTCTTTCTCCCTCTGTTTACCACATTTCTGTCTCCCTCTCGCACACACAGGTTTTTAATAATGTCAGATGTCAGTGAATAGGCCTTGCAGCTCCAGTGCGCAGACCATGAGCGATCCAGTGAAACCTCTCGTCTCCTCTCCTCCTCTCCTCTTTCCTCTCCTCTCTCCTCTCCTCTCCTGGAAGGGGAAATTGGATTCTGTCCATGTCCATAATGAGGAGATGTAGGAGAATAAATAGATAGCTCAATAAACACTTTGCCTCTTATTGCTTCTCCTCCCCTTTACTCCCCATCCCCTCCCTCCCTTCTTCTCACTGCATTGCACTCCTTCTCCTCCTCTCTCTCTCTCTCTCTCTCTCTCTCCTGCCCGTCGCTCTCCTTCTCTCTGTTTTTCCCTCACACACTAACGCGGTTTGCCCATGTCTGCGCAGCTCAGCAAAAATCTTGTAGGTGCATGTGTGTGCTCAGAGCGAGTGTGTTTTATTTGCATAGGTTTGTGTGTGTGCGTGTGCGCGCGCCTCATGAATATTCTGTTTCATCTGCTGGTGCTGTGACAATGACAGAGTTAATGACAGTGACAGATGTAGAGATCGTTCTCTACCGCTCCGCTTGTGAGTGTGTGTGTGTGTATGTGTGTGTGTCGCTTGTGTGTACGATTAAGCGGGAACACCAGTATACATCAAATAAACCACACAGCTAATATCATAAATATCACCACTTTTCAAGGCATGGTTTCATCGCTCTGGAAATAAATCCGCTCGGCGCACAACATGTTTTATAACTCTGTGTCAGCAGCTGTGTGATGTACCAATCTAAGCCCAAACAATCCGTCTCTGTGCAGGTGAAGACATGCTGACCTTTGACCTCCACAGTCTGGCGACGCTGGCAGCCGCCCGTGCCCTGGAAATGGGGGGAGGGGCTGTGGATGTGGGGGTGGACCGGCAGTGTCCAATCAGGAAGAGACTCAACCTGCGCAGGAAGTGCAGCTGGACGCCTCGCCATGAGCCGGTGAGGCTTCACTGAATGCGGATTTTGTGTTTATGTATGCAAACATAAATCATTCATGCTGAAAATGTGGGGACGTGTTGAACAAAAGACACAGACGTCAGTTGTTTTTTACTGAGCTTTTTTTATATTTTAGGATTTTATTTGATACTTTCATTCCAACCAATTGAACAACAGAGAAAATGAAACAACCATTGTGGCTATAAAGTGAAATGAGAAGTTCTGTTGGTTTTACAAGGTTAAATCCAGCAGTTTTGCTGGAAGATGAACAAAATGTCATTTTATCAAGCAAAAAAAAAAATTTAATCATGATACCTGATTATGAACACCTGCGGTGGGGTGGATCAATATTTTTCTTTTCTTTTGTCCTAGAAATGAAGATGGCTATTGCAAATATATAGTATTTACATAACATAACATTTTTAAATTCATTATAAATCCTTGAATTTAAATTGACCTAACCACTGTGATTATTTCTAATAATCTTCTAAAGATCTAAAAATCTAAAGATTCTAAAAATCTAAAGCACTAAAATCCATGCTGTATAATAAAATTAAAAATAAAATAAATAACACAATTACAAAACAAAATTAAATAAAATATATTATCATGTTTCCAAATATTTTTACATGCAGCAGTGACACAATCTCCCCGAAATCCTTGCAGCTGGTTGACATGCATAAACTGCTGCAGTGCTCAAACTTAAAAATCCACACAATCATCAAGGTGCTCAAACATAAGCTCACTACTTCACATCTCCAATGACTGTTGAACTCAGTTTGTGTTCAGCATTGAAATTCCCCTGCTTTGTGTGTGTCTCTCTGTGTGTGTGTGTATGTGTGTGTCAGGTGTGCCCAGTGAAGGGCTCCATGGAGACGATGGGAGGGGAGGAGCTGGCCATGCGTGTCCAGCTGGCTGAGATACAGCGCCACTACAAAGAGAAACAGAGAGAACTGGCCAAGCTACAGAGGAAACACGACCACCAGTGAGCAGAGACAACACACATACACACCACACACTTCGTTTTGTCTAGATTGAGCCGTGCATTCCTACATTCACAATTTTCCTGTCATGCCGCATCCTCCTGATTTATCAGGACTTGTTGCCTGCTCATATCTAATGCAGTTTGACCTGTAGCCGATACAGGATTCCTCCTGATTTCTCCTGCTGTCTGTGCTGCATCTTTGATCTCTCTCTCTCTCTCTCTCTCCATCTTCCTCCTCCTCCTCCTCCTCGTCTTCCCCTCTGCAGGAAAGAGGAGACGTCTCGAAGCCCTGCCCGCCGGGGGCCCGGCCGCCCCCGCAAGCGCAAGTCCACCCCCGGCCCAGCTGCTGTGGAGAGCTCCAAAAGACTCAGGTCAGTCTTCTGATATTGCGTCAGTATAATCAGCGTGATTGGCAAGCCCAGCTCATTCATCCTGATTTCTGTTTGTGTTTTTAGTGAAAGGCACGGTTGATTTTCAAGAAGTTCTTCTTCAGCTGAATTGATTCAAATGCTCTATAGCTGATGATTTGCTTGATTGGGCCCTGGAAGGAGCTGCTCACACATACAGACACACACACACACACACACACACACACATAGTGGGTTATGTGAGCTGTAAGCTGGGTGTGATTTTAAATGAGAGAAGGTAATAGAGATGAGGCCTTCATTAATCATCATTAATCACTTTTAATCATATTTATCACTTGCATTGATTATGTCCTGATTCCCAGTGAACCTCAAGCATATATTAATACAGCCGGACAAAGTCCTGATGTACAGTTATTACAGTGATAAATGACTCAACACCACCTCCACCCGCTGCAACACACAACCACACATTATTTAACACCTTAGACATGCACACTTTCATGCTGACACACATTCCTGCACGCACACACACAAGCTGGAAGCTCACACGCAGCCAGTATGCAACACTCATAATGATAAATGTGTTTTCTCATGCTGCCCCACCTCTGTTAGCATGTGCACCCCTTTGCCTTGATAAAATGATTAGAGAGACTCAAGGTTTGTCACGGTTACCATGATTAGAAAGCACTAATGAAAATGACAATGAAAGGCTCTAGTCATACATGCTGGTGCATCTCACACACACACACGCAGTACTTGTTTAATTAGTAGCGCCGGTCGCTACGTGCCTGAGCAGAATTTCCGTCGTTATTAACAAGCAATGTATCAGTTGTTTATGCTTTCATCATCTCGTGAGAGTTGTGGGTTGAAATGAGACTGTGAGAGGAATAGCAACGTTTCCACTTCACTACACTGTATGGCTAAAAGTCTGTGGACACCTGAGCATTTATGTGTGATTATTGGAATATGTCATTCCAAAACCAAAGACATTAATAAACAACTATAATGGCCTGTGTTCCACTGAGCAGGCTTTTCCTCATTTTTCTGGCTGCAGGAATTTGCTTCTGTTTTGCTGCATGGGCCTTTCTGAAATCAGCCACTGCTGTTGGGCAATAAAGGCCTGGGAATGCTTGAAAAACAAAACTTGTTTATATAATGTGTCATCCCGCCACACCTTAAGGGATATGATTACAAAACACACTTTCGGCATTTGTGATGTTACAAGTGATCGTAGTTGTGTGAAAAAGGAAAAAAAAAAAGAGGGAGAGCTTGAGAGAGGAGAGTTTAAACGGCGCTGACTTTCTCACCTCCACTCATCTGGCTACAAAAATAGTGAGATTCTGGCATGGAAAGTTAAAGCCGTGGGGGGGAGGGGTCATTTCAGCTGCTGTTTGCTGATCCAAAAAGCATTTCATTTAAAGCATACATCGTAAAGCATGATCAGCCTTAAGGCCTGACTGACAGTTGGGATTCCAAATGATCCCAGAGGTGTTGGATGGAGTCGGGGTCACGGCCCCGTGCAGGCCGGTCAAGTTCTTCCACAACAAAATTTGGAAAATGATCCCTTTGTGTACCTGACTTGGTGCGCAGAGGAATTGCGATGTTGAAGCAGGGAACAGCCTTCCCCAACTGTTGCCACAAAGTTGGAAGTGCGCTGTTATATTGTATTGGCCCCAGCCCAAACCATGAAAAACAGCCCAGGACCAAAAATAAGCAAGCGTTTGAACACATACGTTGTTTCTGGTCGTAAACTGACGTGGCGTGAGGGAAGCGTTTGGTTTTAGAAGCTCAGAGGGCTCGGAGGTGAAAAGTCAGACAGGGGGATTGGAACAGACAGATGCGGTCTGTATGGATGGACAAACTTTAAGATGTTTTTAGATGATTTTTCAGATGGATGGATCTTTGCCTTTCCCTTTTTTTCACTTCTCTTCTCTACACTAATCTCTCGGGAGCGGAGATGCTGAGAGCCAAACCTTCCCTCTGTGGGAATATAGGATTCACCTGCCTCAGACACCAGCTGCTAACAGAGTGTGTGTGCAGTGTGTGTGTGTGTGAGTGCTGGCTGCCTGTGGTGTGAGAGAGCATGCATACAATGAAGGAATGACAGAGAGACAGAGAGGGAGAGAGAGAGAGAGAGGAAGGGAGGAGTAGTGTTCAATAGAGGTTAGTGTTTATCGATCGAGCCCTGAAGCTCCGGTCAACGGACAGACTCCCTCGAGACTGCTTCATCTCTCCCTCTGTCTCTTTCCCTTCCCCCTCAACCATTCTCCTCCTCCCTCCGTCTCCCTCTGTCTCTTCCCCACTCTCCTTCACACCAGATAATTCTCATCCTTTCATGTGGTGAGTTTCATATTCGCACGGCCGCTGAGTATTTCTGTGTTTGCCGTCAAACTGCGCAGACGGTCGGCAGAGCCTGTCTCTTACCTCATCAAAGTTATGAGATGGAGAGGAAGAGTGGGAAGAGAGTGAGACAATGAATGAACCCGGCAGAGGTGGGGGGGGGGGGGGGATGAAACTGTAAAGGAGAGAGCAGGGAGAGGCAGAGATACAGAGAAAATCATCCTTGAAAGGCTAGAAATGTGTGATCAGACAGATTCTGTGATCCGTCTTATATGATAAATTCTCATTTAAGTGTGCCGCTGCTGTGTTTTTATGTTTTCCAGGGCCGGGCTGAATTTGCTGGAGGAAAAAGCCAGGCAGAAAATGTCCAATCACGACTTCAACAGCCTCAGCGCCGCACAGGTTGGGCCCTCTTTGGTCACTCCCAGTTCATTCGCACACAATGACAACCACTTCCTGCTGCTAATGTTTTTTTTGCTTTCTTGGATATTTCAATTAGCGGAAAGAAATTAGTCAATAATTAGCTGTTCCGTTCCCCCGTCTGCAGATGAAAGCTCGCTGTAAGCACAGAGGTCGGCCCAGCACCCTGAGCTCCAGGCTGGCCAGGCGAGTGACCCAGCTGAAGCAGAAGGCTGCTGCCCAGCGTGGTGCACCATCAGCAGGCATGCTGCACTGCAGAGAGACCCCTGGTGAGGAAGACGCCTCGAAGAGTCACTGCAGACAAGGAAGAGAAGGTACAGAGGGAGCATGCACACACACACACACACGTAGCCCATTACTTATCCTAAAACTAAATCCCTGTTTCTAAACTGCTGTTGATTCATCAGACGTGCAGCAGACCTGGGCAGCTGGTCAGACTGTGAAGAGGAAGAGGGGTCGAAAGCCCAAAGCGCTGATGGGCGTCAATCCGAGCAGATCTCACCACAAGGACTGCCGGGCTTCTGAGAAACAGGGAGTTAGGGAAGAGAAGAGTGACAGCGAGAGCTCAGAGCACGGTGAGTTACACACACACGCACAGTCTTTTCTCAGCACGGTGTGCCCTGAAAAAAAAGGAAATAAAATCCCATAAATAGAATTCTGTGGTCTGATTTTGACTCTGTGTGTAGTAAAGGTTGTAGGTGTAGATATATTTGCTAACTAAAAAAGCACCTATGTGAACTGGGGCTGTTACACATATGAATCAAGCAGTGCTGACTTTGCTGATGGCTCGAAGGACATCAACCAGACATTGCGAGATTTCACTATGACAGTACGTCTGCGAGCATGTGTGCATGTGAAGCGTCTGAGAGTGAGATGTCTGCCGTCATCGGGGGCCCTCCTCTCACTTCCCAGCTCGTCTGTCAAACCGTTAAAACCGTTAACGACTTGCCACAGGCATGCAACACAGCCACCCCTGCCCTCAACGCCATACGGTAACATGAGCCCACTCTGGCCCCGTTCAGAATGTCGCACCCCGGTCCTCCCCTTTCCTCTTTCTCCCCCCCAACCTTGTGAAAATGCCCTCCTTGGAGGCTTGAGCGGAGGAGAAACAATGACACTCCTCCCAACTTTTAAATGAACACCTCAGAGGAGACGACAGACTCAGAAGACACAAACAGAACTTCAGGAAGACACAAAAATCTGATGACCTTGCGGCCTCGGTGGCACGGAGAAGTAGCGGTTGACTGTGTGTGCCCGCCAGTGTTTGTGTGCGACTGAGGCAAAGTGTTGACGAGAACGCCATGTAAGTGACAAGTGTGTCAGAGATGTGTCGACACCCGACACGACCCCCGCAGTCAGCGACACACAGCTGCCAATAACAGTGTGTGTGTCCATGTTTGTGCGTATGTGTAGTCACTGTGCTTCCCGTCACTGCAGTTGAAGAGCAAGTTGTGTATTATTGTGCAGCTATTAATGCTAACTAATCTACCTTTGTGTTGAGGATTATGTTAGTTTAGCCACAGGCTTGTGAACTGAACTGTAGATGGTAGAGGAATATTGAAAGCTTGCTGTCAATACATCTCATCAAGTGAGTCCCCGGCTTTAGTTGACAGTGTTTACATTTAGCTCACTTGAGGCGTTCTGACTGATCATATTGATGTCGTGATTCCACAGAGGAGGAGGAGGACGGCAGCTACGACAGCGAAGATGGAGCCGGTGACATCAAGATTAGCTCATCCTCTAAAGAAGCTCCTGCAAACCCAGCCGGGATTGTGCCTTTTTCATCGCAGTCCTCCAAGCTCCAGACGAACCAGAAAGCCAGGAGTAAGAGACCAGGGCCTCCAGGTAAGATCTTTATACCTGCCTTTATATATGTTAGTCTTTTTTTTTTTTTTGGCTTAAAATAACATGATTTTCTTGGGATTCAAAGGAATGTACCTTCATTTTTCTTTTGAAGAATTTCAGAAAATATTAATCAGATAACTGTCATGTGGTATACAAAGCCAGGAAAAGACACAAAAAACCCTGTTTATTCCCTCATATTAAAAGAAATCTCTTACCTTATGTAATTGAATATCAGATATTGATATTTTAGTGATTTATCTGCCAGCTCTAATTTCCACAATATTCCCTTCTCTCTCAGGCATTGCAAACATGTCCTGTATAGATCAGACAAGAGTGCCTAAGAGGCAAAGCCTCTCCAGCACAGACAGGGAACGTCCAGACCACCAGGGAGCTAAAAAAGCGTATCTTCCCCACTGGGGAGTGTCGTCCGTGGACTGCAGCTTTGGGGACGGCCGGATGAACCACGGAGCTCCCACTGAAGCAAACAGAACCAGCAGGGAAGCTTTGAGGAAGACCTCAGCGGGACACGGCATTCTGGGAAAGGTGAGACATTACAGTGTCAGGTGAGGAGCAATGTTGGATGGTGACTTGTGACCTTGCAGTGACACAGCAATATTTTACTTTTGTAACTGACAGCCATTCAAGTAAATTACTCCCTGACAGCAGTGATTTATAATGACACTTCTCTTCTACTGTTATGTTACACCCTCAAAACTGGTGTTTGCATCTTACATTTCCCTCCTTAGCTGCTTCACCTGTGCACTTCAGTGTAAATGAGCAGACCTTACACGTTATATAATGTTGAACTTTCTAAAACTGGAACTTTCTAAAACTGTCTGAACTTTCTAAAACTTTGTATTTCCTGGGCAGGATAACTGTTGATCATGTTTATCAGTTGCTCCTGTGCTCTCGGAAAATTGTACTTTATAGTTATAGTATATATGTATATAGTTATATACAGAGAACATTTACATTTGTTGCTAAAATTGACCAAAGTTAGAGTTCACGACATCACAGACAGGAAGCCATACAACTAAATGTTCTACCGAGGTTGAAGCAGACAGTTATTTTGTTTCCCCCGATCATTCACGCGGAAGTGCATGTGAACAGGAATTGAGAAGTGAAAGGGGAGATGCAATTGCCAATTTTAGCAGTGTGAGAGAAAGGTTATATAATGAGTATCACAATAAATTAACACTGCCACAGAAACATTTTCAACCAATTTTTAATGAACAAAAAGGGACATGCTGGTTTTTCGTGTGATTAACGCAGCAGTGGTCAGGGCAGGGGTTAGCTTCAGAGAGCGACTTACAGTGAATGTGAGTAAAAAGGGAAAGGTGACTCAGAGAGGGTCACTCCCTTTGGTCTACTGCTGCATGCAAATAAAGGGCTGAGAGAAATAAAGAAGCAAGACGAAATTTGGAAAAGCCCTCACTCCTTCCTTGCTGAAGTGAGCCGCACCCTACCAGAAAGTTCCTGTAGATTACAACCGACAGTACCTACCGATAACTGGAGATGCTTAACATCAGCTGTAAATCAGTCACTTTTTCAAATAACATTTGTCGTTGTTCTAAATATGCATTTGTATGCCTGCCTGCTGCGCTAACACACCACTGGTCCATTGTATTCGTGCAGCCAGCAGTTGGCGAGACACACACACACACACACATTCATTTTAATGAGAAGTGCCCCGAGGTTGCTTTAGTCTTTGAGTCATTGTGAGGGAATGTCCAAAAACACATAACTCCAAACCAAACAGAGAAGTATAAAGATAATCATTGGCCATAGCCCTACACACACCCATGCGTGCCTGTACATACACACACACACCAGTACTAAAGGGAAATAATCACCCATGCCCTCTGGTGACGAAACTTCTGTCACTAAAATATATGGTCTCCTGATGTGGAAAACTCCAAGAGACAACACATGCACACCCACATACAGATACACACATACACACACTCTCTCTTTCAGTGAATGTTATGGTTTCTTTGGAAAGCCTGAATACAAGCAGAAACCTGTTGAGCGAGCTGACTTTTCCATCATCAGTCATCAGTCATCTTTGGATAGACTAGCCTAAACCGGTCTGGAGATGGATAGTATCTGGCGTGTGTGTGTTGGTGTGTGTCTGAAGAGTGAGAGTGAAAATCAGGGTTCAAGCTTCCATATTAGCACCATCCACGCTGTTGAAGTGTCCTTGGGCAATATGCTAAAGTCCTACGAGTTCAAGAGCTGCAGTTATTACTGGCTGTGACCTCTGACCTATGAGCAAATGGTGGCAAATGGGGAAAAAAAGCCTGCAGGCTTAATCAACGTATCACATTACATGAGGCGTTGGTGCCTGCGGTTGCTTCTCACTGATGGGATTCACCACATCAGTTACATCAGGATGGACCAGATTTAATTCAGTCACCTGCAGATCCTGTTTCCTGTTGATAAATTTGGGCATATAATGAAGTGATATCCTGCTTCTGCCCACTTACGTCATATCCCGTTTCCTATCCAGGCCAAGGGCCACGCAGTGAGCCGGCTCCTGCAGAGCTTTGCAGCCGATGGTGACTTTCGGTTGGATGAGGAAAGCAGCTTCTCGGAGGGCGAGGAGGAGGAAGAGGAAGAGGAGGGGGAGAAAAAGTTGATCCACCTCCCTCCCAACATGCCTTGCAGAATACCCGGTAGGCATAAACAGTGACACATCATTTATAATTACACACACATGCAGGTTTTAAAAGCATGTTGATCCTTTTCACACATGCATACACTCCTCTTTTCTCTGCCTTTTTGTTCCTCCTTTTCACTTCACATAGCAATTATTCAACACACACAAATTATGTATATCTCCCCCTTTATCTTCTCCATCCATCCATCTTTCTTCCCCCGCCCTCCTTTCACAGCCCTGCCAAACTGTGTACTGAGTAAAGAGATGTTGGTGGATGGGCTGAAGATCCTGATCTCCAAGGAGGATGAGCTGTTGTACGCTGCCTGCGTCCAAACTCTGGAACTGCCTGACATGTAAGACCCTGCTGCCTCACCACAGATACAAACGCATTACAGAGTTCAGGGTTTCCGCAGCGCTTTATGGTCTCCATCACCAACCGCTATAAGTGATAGTCATTTAGGCATATTTTGCTGATCCAAAGACGACGAGGCATCCAAATGTGGCTGGGTGACCACCTGGGCTGAGCACCTTTGTGGGGGAAACCCTAGATTTAAGTCTCATCTGATTTACCAAAGAGTTTTATAACTTAGATTAGCTGGTTAAGTGCCTGGCAGCTGTGAGAATCTTGAAAAACAAGAAGTCTAGACGACGACAAAGCCAAGACACACAGCACTGGCAGCCAACACAGCTGCCAGCTAAACAAACTGAGCACTCTATTTTCAAACAGTAACCTTGAAATCTAACAGTGAGAATTGATCTGAGATGATAAGTTAACGTAATTTTGTTTTTCATTCATGTTCCTTTCCTTTTTCTGTCTTAGATTCAGTGTTGTCATTGAGGGGGAACGAGGGAATCGGCCCCGGATCTACTCGCTGGAGCAACTATTACAGGAAGCTGTGAGTTTCACTGTTGAGGCTGCGTAGCACCGTTTTGTGGGTAGTTGTGCGGTGCTGGGTTACTTAAACCAAAACTCCCCATGCGTTGTATTGAGAATCTTGTGATTTTCCCAGGTGTTAGACGTGCGGCCCCAGACCGAGGCCATCCTGACTGCGGGGACGCGGGTGTGTGCTTACTGGAGCGAGCGTTCTCGCTGTCTTTACCCCGGATACATCCATCGAGGTGAGCGAGACGGACAGATGACCTCACTCCTAACGAATGCACAGGTACAGTCCCATCAACTCATGTCTCTGTGTTTTGTGCTTCAGGAGGTCCAGGTGAGGAGGAGAAGGAAGGCAGTGTGATGGTGGAGTTTGATGACGGAGACAGAGGAAGGATCTCCCTCGCAAACATCAGACTTCTGCCTCCAGGATACCAAATCTGCTGTGAGTGTTGCTTTAAATATAATGATGGAAAGACACACACACACATAGAGAGCGAGAGAGAGAGAGAGAGAGAGAGTTAGAGAGAGAGAGAGAGAAAATTGATAAATAAACTCTTCTCGGTCAGGCGCTGAACCCTCTCCTGCACTTCTGATCTCACCTGGTCGGCGTGGTCGACGAAGCTCCACCCAGGAGAAGAAAGACACACCCATAGAGAAACCAGCCAATGAGGAGCCAGCAGGGAAACCCCAAGAGAAAAGACCAGGTGAGGTTTTGAGAGTTACACAGTATCAGATCATTTTTAATCAAATATTGCAAGGTCTGTAAATAATGATGTGAAAGAAAGACTGTCACTGACACTAAAGCTTAAACATATGTTGACTGAGACATACCGGTTTAACTAGTAAATGCATTCACACACAAAGACCCACAGCCCTTGAGGCCACACTAAAATCCCCTTAACAAGGCCTCATTTATGGTTCCAACTGTCAGACAACTATCAGAGTCATAAAAGAGCCTCTGGGTGGAGGTACATAAACAAAAAGACTTATCTATATATACCATCATCATTAACCTTCTCTATGACAACATTAATCCCGATTTAATGAAGTGTCATCAGTGCGCTTTGTGTAGTCAGGCAACATACATGAAACTCGTCACAAACACAGGGTGACAGTAAGGCCGGAGGAAGAGACAGGTTTACCAGGTTCGTTGTAGTTTGAGTAATGATTGTGTCGAAACTTACCTGGCTCGGTGAAGATCAAAGAGATAAAGATATTAAGTTTCTCCAAAGCTCTTACATCCTCAATTAATCTCAGTCTGCTCCTAAGACCTGTCAGTCCATATTGATTATAACCCCTCTCCGTTGCCGGCTCCTTTTTCAGTTGGCAGGCCGAAGAAAATCCACTCAGTGCCTAAGATGGGCAGCACAGCGACACCTGTAACAGACACTGTAACCAAAAGCAACGTTTCCTTGTTGAACTGGTCCGCGCCCAGGAAGAGACCGCCAGTTGACTTCTTCCTCTTCAACGGGACATCCCGCAAGACCCAGAAGAGGATACGGGACAGAGACTTGGGATTCTTTCACCGGCCCTCCTCCCACCATCTCCAAAGCCAAATACCCATCAAAGGCATCTTTGGTTCTCCTTTTGAAGGTGACTCATTCAGCAGCATCGCCAACGGCTACTCTACCTTCGGAAGCTCTGGAGCTGGCCGACCGGCCACCACGGCGGCCTCCTTGGGGCTCCGGGACTCCTCTCACTCTGCTTCCTCCTCAGCTGTCACCATGGCGATGGCAGCTGGAGGCAGGAAACCAGTGAGCGAACGCGACAGGAAGCAATTTCTGGTGAAGCTTGACCACGAAGGAGTGACCTCCCCGAAAACAAAGAACAGCAAGGCCCTGCTTCGACTCGGGGGGAGTGGAGGGAGAGGAGGAAAGAGTTTAGCCTCTGCAGGAGCACCGCTGCGATACATCCACCCTGCCTTGCTGGTGAAGGATGGCAAGAAGGGAAACAGAGACAGTGCTGGGGCCCGTTCTGAGGCTGCTGCAAAGGGCGCTCCACCTCTGAGAAAAGATCTTTTGTCAGCAGGTCTTGGAGTCCAAGGTGGGGATTATAGTTTGGACTACCCAAGTGACTGCCCCAGCTCTTACTCTGAGCTGGATGAGGATGATGAGGATGACGGCCAAGACGCTGAAGCACGGAGGGGGAGCGCAGCAGTCACGTCCCACCGCGGTCGTTTTCTCTCTCGTCTTTCCGTCTGTTTCTCCTCATCTTCCTCTTCTTCTTCGTCCTCCGGCTCCATCTCCTCCTCGTCCCTTTGCTCCTCAGACAACGACTCCTCCTACTCGTCCGACGAAGAGTCCTCTGTGCTGCTGCGCCGCGCATTGCTCCAGCAGGACAAACAAAAGCAACGGCAGAACATGAGCTCCGATCTCCTGAGCCCCGACCCAACCACCTCCAACGCCTCTGCCTCAGCCCCGGCTCATGGCTACGTGGCCAAAGCCAACATGGCCGTCTCGGGGTCAAAGGTGAGGGCGGACAGAGCAGAAGACAGGAAGGAGTTTGTGTCAAAAGGAAGTATGGTAGCGAACAGTGGCGCGGCTAAGACACAGCTGAAGAGGAAAGAAGGAATCTCAAACAGCCACCATCAGAGTCAAAGCAGTCCTGCGAGCCAGCAGCCCAAACCTGCCTCTAAGGACCCGTCAGCAGCCAAGAGGCAGAGAATGTCATCGCCTGAACCGCTGCCTAACATGGCTCCACTTCTGCCTGGACGCCAGCTGTGGAAATGGTCCGGCAACCCCACACAGGTAGGACACTTTGACATGGATGTCAGCATATGAAGATCTTTTGGTCTGGTTTGATTTTTTTACATATATTCATGTATGTATGTGTGTGTGCGTGTGTGTGTGTATATAAACGTTGTGTTTTTTTGACACTGCATTGCAAAACTTAAGAACAGCTGTGATTTCTCATTACCTCAGAATCCTGACTTCTTTTCAGTGTTTTCTTGTAATAACACTTAATATATACTTTGATTGTTTTCATCTTGGGTATCAGTAACCTACTTAATCTCACAATTTTAGTAGGTTAGTCATTGTTGTTGCAGTTGCTGGTGTGTCATACCTTGATTACATTCACTAAATGCAAAGATCAAATATGAGCTCCCTGGGCAGTTGCTTACTCTGCCGCAGACTTTGTACACATTGGTAACACTATAAAGCTTACTTGGTGTGGCTAATCTCCAAATTTGTTACCCTGATTATTAAGTCACGATCCCGAGATAACGGAACAAAACAGTCTGAGCAACTGCTGCCACTCTCAGCCTCCATTTGCCATGTTGTTTGCCTGCAAATATGCCTGCATCTGTCGACCGAGACGTGCAGCTTAAAAAGACGCTGACCCTTCGGTGTGTACATGCCCCAACAAATCAAAAGATGGACAAGAAATATCAGTGTTTTATCCAGGTTAGGGTTATTGTGAGCGTTATTTTTACAAGGTGTGCTTGCAAACATACTCCTGTGAATAGGATTATTATTATTGTTGCTATTTTTTGGCTTGGAAAAGCTTGGGTTTAAGAGAACAAACAGAAGTCCTAATCATCTTTTTTAAATGAGGCTGGTGGTGAAATAAATCCTCCATGCTGAATAAATTGACTGAGAGCGCTATTTTTATTCTCTTTTCCCCGACAGAGGAGAGGTCTGAAGGGTAAGGCCCGCAAGCTTTTCTACAAGGCCATCGTGCGGGGCAAGGAGACGGTGCGTGTCGGGGACTGTGCTGTGTTCCTGTCACCCGGTCGGCCCCAGCTGCCCTACGTGGGCAGAGTGGAGAGCCTCTGGGAGTCGTGGAGCTCCAGCATGGTGGTCAGGGTCAAGTGGTTCTACCACCCGGAGGAGACTCGCCTGGGGAAGCGACACCGTGACGGCAAGGTAAAGACCAGGGAGTGCAAGCAGAATTTCTAAAACAGAAATGGTCAAAGTAACAGTCCGTGACATTTTCATATAAATATATTACCACTTTGCTTTTTTTATTCCCAATTCCCATCTGATATGAATGGCTGAACCTCCCCTTAGTTCATGAAACTGTTACCATTTCCACTTCTGAATACTCATAGAGTGTAAGGTGGGTCTTTCCCTGGAAAAATCTGCACAGGAAGTCATGCATTTTGCATTTTTGGCAACAGCAATGGTGGTTTGTTTGGAATAAATAGACAAAGAGCTGGGTGGTTAGCATGAGTGGCAACATACACCACGGCTGGACAAACAGGAAAGATCGCCACTTGCAGAAACTTATGTGCGGGAAGTGCAGAGTGAAAACGGCCCCAGAGATATTGCCAACAAAAACATGACAGACTCGCCACTTACCACTTTTCTTGTGAAAGCAATTCTAAATGCAAACTTGCCATTGTGGGATCTATTATCTTACTGATTTAGCCACTGTTCTTCCCCCCTCTCCCAGAATGCCTTGTATCAGTCCAGCCACGAGGATGAGAACGACGTGCAGACCATCTCCCACCGCTGCCAGGTGGTCAGCAGGGCTGAGTATGATCACCTGATGCGTGAACGTAAGCCCGGCAACGCGGCGAACGATCTCTTCTACCTGGCCGGAACCTATGAGCCGACCACGGGCCAGCTGATCGGCGCCGACGGCATGGCCATCGTTTCCTAGCACCACCAGCTAGAGAGAAATCCAAATACTGACCTGAAGTCTGGAGTTGCCTGCTGCCTGTATGGTCCTTCAGTACAGAGGAGGGGACAGGGGGAAGACAAAGAGTTCTGGCTCTGCGTATTGATCTGTCCCTTGTAAGAGAAGGAGCTAGCCCACTGGATAAAGGCCGGCAGTACTGGCACTTAGAGGAGTCTGGTTTGTTCTGGAGGAAAAGCCTGATCCATGTGAGATTTAACCTCTTTATCAGATGTGGACTGAGGCTCCTTGTTGCAGTGAGAGTTTACAGCCTTCCCTGTGGCTGAAATAACAGAGCATCTCATCACTGCGACAAGATTATTGCAACAAAAGGACAGGAACCAAGGACATGAGCACTTTGGAGTACAGTAGCTTGGATATGCTATGGAGGGAGGCTGGCAGACTTGGC
Source organism: Amniataba percoides (assembly GCA_037176925.1). NCBI lineage: Eukaryota > Metazoa > Chordata > Actinopteri > Centrarchiformes > Terapontidae > Amniataba > Amniataba percoides. Next base: position 17,509,197 of record JBAJHX010000024.1, on the reverse strand, counting down.
TTTCTGAAGCAAAGACTCAGAGAGCAAGAGAGACTGAGAGATTTACTGTAAACCACACTGGTTTGGAGCGTTTTAATGGTCTTATACTGGTAGTTTGACAATGACAACACGATTGGGAGATCCCCAACAGGACCAAAAAAACACTGTAGTTTGGACTTTGTGTGTAAATGCGCGCGCGTGTGTGTTTGCAGAGTGGCTGCGATGACCCCCGTTTGGCATTTAATGAGCTCTAGGTAAATAGTGCTTTAGCGTGCGTGTGTGTGTTTGTTATTCTGTGTGTGGTCGTGCACTTGTATACCTGTGCTCATCAAGCAAAAAGATGGCGTCATGACACACCATCGGTATGTTTCTAACACTCTGAATATTAATCTGTCCAGTGCTAGCGTGCAGAAACACGAAATGATTTCTTCTCCTGTCAAGCCATACACGTCAATACCTCTCTCTCTCGTATCCTCCTTCAGGTTCGAAGATACATGTACAGGTAGTCGGATTGTTTATTTGAACAGCGTGTGCATGTTGGTGTGCGTGCTTATGTGTGCATGGGCGTGTGCGAGTGCTTTGTACAGCATTATGTATTATATGACATGTTGTAAATAGTATACATATATATTTGTTCTCGTTTTTTTGTTGTTTTCTTTTGCAGAGAAGATTATTTTATTTAGATTTTTTAGGGTGTGCGCGGGTGGGTTTTTGGGAGGGTCTGACAGAAGGAGGAAGTTGCGTTATTTTCCTTCTCCTTCAATGCACTGAACAGGATCGGAGGTCTGGATTTGGGGTCAATTTGTACAACTGATGTGAAGACTTAGTGGTTGTAAGCCCTGCTTTAGCCGAAGTAAAAATGTAGAAAGGGTGTTTGGGAAATGTTTTTATAAGGAAATCAGAAAAAAAGGCTCTTTTTAAACATGTGTCCAAATTCTTTTATCTCTCTTTATTTTACTTTGATGGGTTCAGAATGTGCATTTCCTGTTGGGAGCTTTTTCTTATTATAAAACAAATACTGGAAAAGAAACTGAGTTTCTGCTGTTCGCCGATCCTAAAAGAATCTAGTTCTTCTTTATCTATTTTAGCCTGTATTCCTATATAAAATGTAGATATTTATCTGGCATCAAAAAGAAACATACCAAAGCACCTGTGAGTTTACGCTTCACTGCATTCGAAGAAAACAATTTTATGAAAAAGACAAAAACATTCAATCAAATCTGAATCCGGGACCCCTGCAATCACCGAGGTATTTTAAGTAGAGTTCCTCTCGTTGTCTGCTCGTGTTCATCCAGCGTTGCTATGACAGCCTCCGAGAAACGTTGCAGCAACATTGTCTGCACACTGCCCAGCTGATGCACTTGAGGTCTCTATGGCAACCAGAATGGCATCATGTGACTGTGAAGGACAATCAGAGCCAATCAATGGGACAATGTTGAGAGACAAAAAAAAAAACAAGATAAGGATCAAATCACAAATTACGCTTCTTGTCACTTTTATTCCTGCTTTGCCAAAAATGTCTCTGTGTGTTTTATGTTTGCTTGTTTTCCTCGTTTACCATTGTCTTACTGTTTATGCAAGCCTGTGATGACTGTTTGTTGTTGGTGTATAGGATGTACAGGGGGGAAGAACATGAATGCCTTTTTCTTTTTTTAGGACATTGACTGACTTTTCACAACAATGTTGCTGTTACACTGCAAAGCAAAAGCTTTAAAAGGAATCTAATGTGAAACTCAATTTTAAAATATTACTTTTATGGGTCTTTAATTGAAAATTTTTTAAAGCTGTATTTTCTTTGAGAAACACTGGATTCAGTCCTAACCATCACGTTTTGACAGAAGCAACATCATTGTGTTTTTTTTTTTAAGACCCACTGGAACCTGCTTTGTACGGTCGAGATAGCCTACTAAAATATATTATGTAATTTCAGTCATTCTTTGGAAATATGACTTAAATATTTCCTCATGTACAAAAGAAATTATTTATCTTAATTTTATTGCCTTTTTGTGTTTCATTAAAAAAAAGATTCTTACAAAAAAAAAAAACTCCTGGGTGTGATTCCTCTAAATACCGCCTTGGGTTCATCAATGCCGATCATTTGTCTCCTGTTGGAAAATGGACCACAGAAGACAGTGTAAAAGAATGAGAAGGGGGGTGGGGAGGGGAGGAAAAACACGAGAGAGGAGGAAGCAATTTGAAACTGTAGCTGTATCCGATAGAGGGAGAAGAATGGGGAGAGAAAGGGAAACTGTATCTAGCAGTGCTTCATGAGAGACGATGGGCAGGATAAAGTCTCCTCTGGCTGTACAGGTGGGTCAGGTATTCAGGAATAATAAAAACGGAACAGGACCATTAAGGGAACAAAGCCAGCGTATCAGCTTTCAGCCTGCAAAGATTTAAAATCCTCACTTTCTGCATGACTGTGAGTACAAAAATGCTCACATGTGCTCGTCCTGTGTACACACAGATATAAATCCAGACGGCCTTCATGCACTCCTGTACTTCCGTGGGTTTTCTATGTGTGTGTGTGTGTAATGTGAGAGCTGGGAAGAGCCGCTGAGATTATCCGCTGCAGGGTGTAGAGTTTCTGGGACAAAGTGCACAAATTTGCCGCATTTTATTTGAGACTTCCTGTGAAATATTCACACCTTTTTATCGCAGGGTAACCGGAGCCTTTGTGACGCGGCTTATTGCAACATTAAAGTCTGGATGGTGGATTTACCTTTGACCTCATGTTACAGTCTGGTTGCCTCGTGGCAGCGCGTGAAGAACACTTGAGTGCAGCGTTGCCCTGACAGTTGGCTGTAAACTTTATTTTACTCTGAGCTCTCCCCATTTTAGACCCGCTTGTCAATATAGGAAAAGTTGACTCACCTTTTTCATGAATAACTTTGCTAATGGTCTTTGGCCATAGTTTGAAATCACACACACATTCAAGCTCTTTGTCCGGTGGTATGTGTGTGTGTGTTTGCTTTTCTTTTGTATTCTACATCTAGCTCTTTCGGCAGTTTAACATGTTATTACAAAGATATGAAACAGTACGCTTGTCAGTGTGACCCTACACACACACACACACACACACGTTCTGCTCACTGTTGGTCTTTTACATCCTCCTCATTGGCTCCTCAATCAACCAACGCCTTCAAAACACACAGACATTAAGTGCAGTCTTTGACTGCTTATCAGCAGGTTTGCATTGGGCTTATCTGGTTGACATTGTTAAACTACTTTACCCAGAATGCTGCGGGAGATAGGGGCACAATGGGAGGCTGGGGGTGCCCTCTGGGTTAATGAGAGAGGGCTTTCACATCGTAAGAGCAAACATGCCGCAAGCAGATTTGTGTTTGTGTGAAGGGTCAAGGTGTCAGGACAAGGTGTGGCAGCTTTTTAGTTTTCGGGTGGGGGCTGGTGGGTGTGGGGGACAAAGACACAACATCTGAAGCATGTCACCAGGCCAGAGGAATCTAGACTTTTCATTATGAGCTGCTCAGTTAGTACGTATGCATGTGTGCGAGCGTTATAACCTGCTTATAATTTTGTGAGTGTGTGTAGCTGCATTCTGCTTTTTACATGTGCACCACAAGTGAGCTGGAGTCTTCAATCAAGAGGGGCGAGAGTTTTCTTGCTAATATTAAGTGAACAGGAGGTATTAAGTTAGATTAAAAACAAAAACAGCTGTGTACGTGTACCTGAGTGACTGTGTGTCTGTGTGAGCTTGTGTGTGTGTGTGTGTGTGTGTGTGTTGGGCCAGGGGGGTTTCAATCCAGAGAAAGTCCTTCATTTAGATATAGCTCGAGCCTGTCACTGAAGTGAATGAATGGCTGTCAGCTGCAGTGGGATGCAGCATGATGCAGCTTTGTGTTTGTGTGTGTGTTTGTGTGTGTGTGCATGTTAGGGTATATTCAGGTCACCCAGAGTGGGAGTAAGAAGATCAGCGGTCTTCTCTCTCACCTCATCCATCGTTCATATGAGCCTCTGTGAGCTCCCCACTGGTATCCATCTTACTGTGTGTGTGTGTGTGCGTGCGTGTGTGACATTGCATTGTCCATATAGCCAATTGGTAGTTGTGCAACGTATTCTGTGGCAACAGATGGTAGGCTTACATAAATCATGCATTCTTGGCAGTGTGGAAGTCGTGTCCATGTTCTCCTACATTACAACACCAACAAACCTCCACTGTTCTTTCTATTTCCCCCAATTTTATGACTTGTTTCACTTTCTGGCCCATTTCACTGAGGAAAAAAAAATAGTGATGTGGTCTGATATATTTCCCACACGGAGCTGGCCAATATGTGGATGTTAAGGCAATATTTTCAGTTCAACGAGGGAGCAGAGAATGTTCCTGCAATCTAAGACATCAACAGATATCAGGATTTGGTGTCCTTAAAGAGCTGAGGCTCTTTTAATCTACTGCAGAATAGGAGTTTCAGCTGTTGGTATTAGTCATTACAAAATGCATTATTTCTTATTATTCATTCTGAGGCACCGTCAGTAAATTAGTGTTGAGTTTTTTTATATAGTCAAGATAGTGAGTTAATCATTTATTCAGCTTTTTAAATCACATTTCACAGGTTTTTTCTTTTTTTTTCAGGTACTATAATATTTTTCTAATTTTACTATTTGTCTTTGTGTCTTTAATCTGATTCCTTTACACTAAACAAAATGATCTGAATTATATGTGGGTATTTTCACCAAATATAGATGCTTGTAAATAATTACTCAAAAGCAAAATCCTTTAAAAAATCTTTTTGTAAATTACCAAATGTTTCATTTTTCACGGGCATACAATGACTTAATCCACAAAGAACAAATGAGTTTTTAAATTGATAATACAAATTTCAATTTCAATTTAAATATGAGTTCATTTTAGAATATTAATTTAAAATGCACATCAAAATAAAAGTTTTTGTAAATATATTTGGAAACCCAAAATGTTTATTTCCATTCATCTACTTTGTGCCTTAGCTTAAGAGCGAAAAAAAAGAAGGACGAAGAGAGGGAGCAGAGAGGCTAAACGGCGAAGAGGAGGGGGAAAGCGCAGGAGGAAGAGCGCTGGATCAGGAGTGTTTTATGGCCGCTATGCTGGCTCGGAGTCATCTGGGGTCAAACTGCCGACATAACCTCCTAATCCACAAGATTTTAAGACGAAACTGCAGAAAAACCACCAAGATGATTTTTCCTCTCCTTAATGCACACACACACACACACACACACACACACACACACACCAGGTTGGACGTTACTCAGAGCAGTGCTGGTGGTTATCGCTGATGCTGGTATTTGATAGTTGGAATAGTGGAGGAGTCTTGGCCGGCCCGAGGCTGTCTATTCCGACAGTCAGAATAGGTCAAGCATCCTGTAAAGTCTTAGTGGACACAGCAACCGGAACCACAGTCACCTGATAGCAGCTGTGTGGGAATGCGTGTGTGATATTTATGATACAATCTGGATGCAGGGTGGAATTTATATGTGCGCGTGCAAGACACTTGATTGCCAAGCTTGCCAACTCTACCCCAACGACAGCAGGAGGAAAGATATGTACAGTGTATTTATATAAAACACCCATGCTCACACACACAAGCACACACCCTTGTACCTTGAGCGGCCCTGTATGTTCTTTCCTCTTGCTGTGTTGTCAGCTACACTGCTGGGGTCATCAAAAAAACCTGTAACTGTACACCTCTCTGGATGTAATATGTACAGTAAATTAACGTGAAGTCTGCAGGCGTGTGTTTGAGGATTTATCCCCTCAAATGCTTCTTTCACCACTTCAGCTGTGAGCTGACGCGACGTTCATGATGTCAACAGGTAGACAGTCGGGTTGGGTTTCCGTACATTTTCTCAGATTTTCCTCAAACATGTTTCATATTGATCGGAATATTAAATAAGATATCATTATAAACATACGTTTCTCAACCGACACGTCTGTTCTAAAAGAAAAGTTTGGGGAAAATGTTTATTTGCTTTTTTGCAGAGGTAGATGAGAACAATGATAACACAGTGAACATTTTTGTCTGTTAAGTATTACGCTACAGTGAGGAGAATTAGTTTACCATTAAAACAGGAAGCAGAGAGAAACAGCTAGCCTTGCTTGTTTTTTGATGATTGACTGTGTTGTTGTTGTTGTTGTTGTTGTTGTTGTTGTTGTTGTTGTTGTTGTTGTTGTTGTTGTTGTTGTTGTTGTTGTTGTGCAAGCTTTGACAATATTATTGAAACACTACACTGGCTAAAATGCTGATTTTAATTGTTTCAGGAAATGTTACAGTAAATAAGTATAAGTTGGAAATGACTTGAATGTGATGTCAGTTTATTACAATGCTTCTTGATTTAATATTTCTTTCCAAAAGATATCCTACATAATGGAGACGTATTGTCCTTCCTATTCAACCCACAGCAAGAAATCAAGCAACTTTGTCTATATTATTATTCCTTTTAAGTATTTATGAAAATGTCAATTCCTTTAGGAGATCTGAAATAACCATTTGGGATGCACCTCTCAGTCATGTGCATTTTATTATTATTTTTATTAGTTTTTTCTTCCCATTCTTAAATGTAAATTGACTGTATCCGTATTCCCACCAGGCTAGATTCACCTGTACGCCTTGTATTTCTGTCATATCTGCACACAAAAACCCCACAGACACAGGAGGTAAACTCAGAATATTACTGATCAACACTAAGCTTCCGCTTCCCAAATGGCACCATGCTGAGTAGCTGGATGAGCTTCCTGCATCCACCCCGAATTCAATCCAAGCACTCAGTCACAATTAACCACTGTGGTCAGAGTTTATCCCAGACAAGAAAGAAAAGGCTTGTATAGAAGATTCCCCAAATCCTTTAAAAAAAAAACCCAAACACTCTAATTACTGAGCGTAACTAATATTACTTGATGACCTATGTGTGTGGTGAAACATGGAAGGTAATTTGCAATGGAATTTTTTACTTTACACTCGACGCACATGGCAGATTCACAGCAATTAAAAAAACAGACGACCTCTGCAATTATTACAAATCTCAAGAGGAGCCCAGGTAATACCAGTCCCTTTCAGAACAGGGTATGTCAAGACGTAGTTACCATGGTAATAAATGGCAGAAAATTAATTAACAATTTAGAGAATAATTGGTAAACATAGCAATCTCTGCTCTGAAAGTACCCTCAGCAGACCCGTTTCTCATCTTGAAAGCTCAGACTGATAATATAAAACCATGTAAGAGGGCGATATACTACAAAGACGACCGCCTTCATACACTGTCTTGTTTTACATTGTCTGTCTCAACTTCTCTGCCCGGAGTCCCCAAAGCTGAGAGCTTCTCTGCTCGGTCTGTATGACTGACGATTCATCAACTGACAGCGATCCTGAGAGATTAAGACGCCACGCTGAGTGAGCAGAGCTGAACCAACACACCAGGAATGTACAGTGCAAAATCAATGGAACAGTTAAGCTTCCTATATATCACACAACAGAAATCAAGACAGGCGGGGGAAATCCTGGTTATATTTTGGTCTTTTGTTATCCGCGTTGACTCAGCAAAGCGTGCGTGTGTGTGCGTTTGCATGAGAAAGAGAGACAGAGGAAGAGGTGGAGGATTATGTGTGGATTACAGTGCAGTGTGCGTGTGTGTGTGTGTGTGTGTGTGTGTGTGAGGAAGCTGCTGTGTGGAGAAATTGTGGCGATGTTCTTGTGGTAGTGAAAGTGCAGCATGTGTGTGTGTGTGTGTACGAGGCTGGAGGTTTAGGATCAGGACTTGTGTCTGAAAAGAGTGTGTGTGTGTGTGTGTGTGTGTGTGTGTGTGTGTGTGTGTGTGTGTGTGTGCCCCTGGCAGCTGTTTGCCCTGCCCAGAGTGGTCTTGGCAGTGTTTCTTTACTGTAACTGCACCCACATGTTGGCACAGCCTGGCACAGCAAGGGCACTCTCTCTCAGGTGCCAGGGGTGTGTGTGTGTGTGTGTGTGTGTGTGTGTGTGTGTGTGTGTGTGTGTGCACGTGTGTGTGTATGAGAGAGTGTCTGTTTTTGAGTTAATGAGTGGGCCTGACCACAGACAAATTACTCTCCTCTCTGGAGGGAGTTGCAGAAAAAAAAACATAAATTGCAAGCGAGAACCAAAAGACGAACAAATTTAACTAAAATTTTCTGTCTGTACATTATCTCTCTATCTCTCTCTCTCTGTGTTTGAGTGTGTTTTTGCATATGTGTGTTTCACCTCTATAAGTCGATGTGTCTGTTCAAGCGTGCACACATGCGTGTCGCCTACACACGCACATCGGAGACCTTAGTCATGGGCTTCGTCTGTCAGTGTGTGTGTGTGTGTGTGTGTGTGTGTGTGTGTGTGTGTGTTGGCGTTTGCTTGCTGATGGCTCTTCAGTCTTTCATCTCATCAAGCGTTCATCACTCCATCCTTCATCAATCACACCATCCAGCAGATCACTCATCAACCGAGGGTCCTGCTTTTAAATGATAAGATCGTTCGCTCCACAGACTCTCTCTGTCTGTAACACATACACACACACATACGCACACACACACACACGTGACGTGGAATGTGACCATAGTGAGTTTCGAAGGTATTCTTGCTAACATAGTGGGAGGCCTCCCGCGTAGCACCTACACATTATTCCCCCTCCTCATAACACACACACACACACCCTCCAGCTTACTGCTGGTCGCCAGCACACACACACACACACACACACACACATACACACACACAGTTTCCATGGTGACGGATAGGCAGCCATGCAGAATGAGTGCATAGTCCCTTGGGACATCTCCTTTGTCCATCTTTCCATCGCTCTCCTTTAGTGATGACAAGATGTCTCCTCTCTGTCTCTCTTTCCCTTCGGCCTCTGCTCATTATGCATAATGCATGTGTTTCAATTCATAAGCTAAATTTCATCTGGCTCATCCAGCGTGTTGCAGCACAGCACAGTCTTTGTTCCCGAACTCTCTCCTCCAGATTTGCCCACTGTATTGCTCTAAACTCTTGTTTCAACAAACGCAACTGAGACTTTAATCCCAGTTGAGCTGGCTCGTCCTGTAACCTCACCGGTGTTGCAATGACTGCAGCTCGAAGCAGCTTGAGTGGCAGCTCCTCGTTATGACAGAGCAAGTGTGGTATGGATGGAGGGAGGGAGGGAGCGAACAGATTGGTGTTTCTGTTAGAGATTGTGAAAAGGGGCCTCGTCACACTCTGGTTGTGATTAATGCTGAGGACGATCCCTTCATTTCCTGTGAGTCACCACCAGTCGGCATGTTGGGGCTTTGCTGGGCAGAGGAACCGTGCAACACCAACCTGGACAACAACAGCAATCCTCAGTGTCCCCTTATCAGAAGGGTTTGGTATATTGGATGTAGACTCTGTGAAAACCAGCGCATGTGCAGTTGTTAAAAAAAATCGGGGACTTCATGGCGTGAAGCTTTCCATCACATGCCATTTTGGGGCCTTATATCATGTGATCTTAACCAACTCTCTTTTTAAGAAAAGAAACAAATACATGAGATCTGTATGTCAAAGTCACAAATGGTGCCCACTTTGTCCAATTTGTGTCAGTTAATATAAGTTTTCTCTCATCCTTGTTTCCAGTTGGCTCACATAGGCAGTGTCTGGTCTTCAGATTTAGATCATGTAAAAAAAACAAAACAAACAAAACAAAAAAAACGTATATAGCTCTGGCAAAGTTTTAAAGACATTAAAACTACATGGTTTTAAAATCTAACTATTAATTGAATCACCAAGAGAGATAACTGGCCTTATTTGGTGTTTGCGGTGTCCTGTCAACAGTTTTATAGACATATCTTTTATGATGGCAGACTGTAAGTAATGTGAGACAAATTAACACATGGTTGCGCTTTATCCAGCTCCCTCATGGTTGCACCACTCTGATATTGCAACCCAATCTCCTGACGAGAACTTTGATATTAAGTGATTCAGCAAAACCCTGGACTATGTCCAATGCCAACATTTTTAAAGATAGTCTTTGGCATGGCAAGTCCTGAACATGGCAAATAAAGCATGGTTAAGATATGGCTAGGATTAGAAAGCTAAAGCACAGGATGTAAGGTTAGGGAAGGATTTCGGTTACGGTTAATAAAGGGGCAACCGCCTTTTGCGGGTCAGTGAGAGGACATGACCTCCATGAAAGTCAGACCAATCCACCACCACGATTCACACACCCCTTCTGTCCAGTGCTCTTTTGTAAAATTAATTTTGAGCTCACTTTTATAGTGATATTTATGGTGTCCTAAAGGGAATCCACTTTGCTGACAGGATATAAAATAGATGCACAACACACGTCAAGGCATTATTTAGCATGTGCCATAGCTGTTTTTTATGTCTAATTTAATTTCTTTTCATAAATGTTTTGACGGTCTAACCTCTCCCTGCCAGTGTTGAGTATAACCTTTTGCTTTTTCCTGACAATCTACTGTGAGTCACATCTTTGTCTGAATTATTTTAACCTCTGTTGACAAGGTCTTGCACTTAATGATTTGTCCATATATATGCAGTTATGTGCCGATGTAATAAGTCATTGATTGAGGTTTGAAAAATACTTGTTCAATCTTTGCCAGAAAAAAAGCAGTTTTTTTCCCTTTTTTTTAAATTTTTTTTTTTTACAATTTTCAGGGACTGCAAGGTTTTTTCTTCTGGACCCTGCTTTTGCCAAAAACTGACTGAATCTAATGTTGTTATTTATTTGGACTCAACTAAGCTGATCTACAACCCTGCAAACAGATAAATAACCTCATAAACAGAGGCAGTATGTTAAAACAGTGCAAAAGCATACTCATCAGCGCAAAACTAGTTATTTATCAGGCAAGAGGCGCAACATCATTATCTGTGCAAGTGAATGAGTGTTGTTGTGGGGATAAATGAGTCTCTGCTTCTTTTATTCTGGCATGTTTGAGCAGAGAGGCACCACACGCTTCTTTCACTAACACCAAGGCGATTCTGTAACTCTGGGACATTTCATATCCGTGGGATATATCTCACATATATTTTTAACATTTTGCTTTCACACCTGAGCAAGTTTGAGAAAATGGCACCGTCTGTATTTTATCAGCTAGATAATAAACTGTATGTAGAGTTTCCTTGTGAAACTTTAACTGTGACAAAGTGATTACAATGAAAGAAGTCATTATTTTCATCAAGTAAACATCAGGAAAACCATAAAGCCATCCGTCAGCGACACTTATTTCATCTTTCATCCAATCAATAATTCATCACTCTTCTAAGCTCCAGAAATCATGTGCAGCATCTCACCTACATCTTAAACGTACAGTATACAGTATGGTTTGCAGATGTAGAAAAATGTGAAAGATATCACTGTCCATTCATAAAGGAAACTGAAGAACTGAAGTGTCTCATCATTCATGCATTCTCATCTTGATAGCAAGAGACAATATGACATAACAAGGGAGCAGAAAAAATCAATTTCAGTAAATCCAAATTCCTTTGTGTGTTTAGTTGATGAAGTATCTTTTTTAAAGCTATAATGTCTTCTTTGGGTGTTTAGATGCTGTTTGCACAAGTAATGTTTCTATAATTAGTATGTACAAGTATGCAGTTTCCTGTATACTTTGTTGAATGTGTAACTGACTTGAAAGGTTTCCTCATAAACAAAACTAGTCACACTACCTATCTCATGCTATCTGCTTAGAGAGGCTGTACTTGTGGAACTGTTGGAGCTCAGTGTACATTGTGTTATGATAAAATACCCCAAACAAGGAAGTCTTTGGAAGCAATTGATACACAATACAAACCCCTCCACACATTAACTAAATTACACATGTATATAAATAAATCAAATACATGTTATTAGCATGCTCTGCCTCAGACTTATTTTTTTTATTGCTCCCGGTGTGGCCAAAAACCTCTTCTCAAAAATGTTTTTTCTAAAAAAACATGAGTGATTGCATGATATAACATCCTTCCAATGAAAGGTACTTTATCTTTATAGTATCTGAGTCTAAATTTGATTTATTGAAGGTCAGCAGTGTTCATTCAATATCGTTTTTCAAAATACCATGTGATATTTGATTGTAAGACTCCATGTGAGGAACTGCCGCAAAATCCAAACAATGTCAACCCTGATATCTGCAATGAAACTCACAAATTATTCACTTAACATTTCTGCTTTCAACTCAGTTCCTGACAAGCTTGCTAACTTGAGCTTGGTGAGCGGCATCCACGGTCGCTTGCGTAAACCTTTACCTCTTGTGCTCACGGACCATCAGTAACCCAACTGGCCGTTTCCACCAAGCCTCTGCTTTTGTTGCTCAGTCACCCAACAAAATGCAACAACGCGAAATGTTGTAACACTCGCTCAAGATGTTGAGATTGGAATAGGAATGAGGACACCGAGGGGGGGAAAGGTGCAGCGCAACAGAAAGCTTGTGCAATGTTGGCTGTGACACGGCAGAATGAAGTCACCTCCAGCGTTGTTCACCGGATTGAACTGGGTGTTTGCAGAGAGTAACCAGGACACGATACAATACATTGGCCATGACTTGCTTTCCCATGAGTGTACTGGAGGAGTAGGAGTAGCGCATGAAACTCCCTCATCAGGGAATTTCATCATCAAGTGCTGTCTGCCATTGTGCAAACAAGGCCATTTTCTCTTTCAACGTTTTTGCTTTGTCATTAAAAGCCCTCGCTCTTGATCTTATTAGTTGCACACAAGATTTCGTCAAAAGCCAGTTGAGGCTGTGTGGTCACCAGCGTGAGGGCTGTTTAACAGGCTTGCCCTCCCCTACAGGGAAATGTTGAAAATCTGATTACAGATGGGAGACGTTGGAGGTAAGCAGGGGAAATGTTAAGAAAACATCATCTGGTTTTAGCTTGCATTGCCCCACCACCCAGTGACGGTTCACCCACACCACTGGATCCCTAATAAATAAGACTACAACTCCACGGCTCACTTTTATTGTGTGTGTGTGTGTGTGTGTGTGTCTGTGTGTGTGTGTGTGACCTCCCCCAGTTCTTTGGCACGTGGAACATTTTGCTCTGCTGTTTTTACAAGCCGGGCGTTAAGCTGTCCATCAAATGCCAGGAAAATACCCTGGATCCTTTTCCTCATATCACACACATGTACAGATACACACACATCGATTCCCCAGAAACCGCAGTCACAGTAGCGGTAGCGGTATCCTCTGCCAAGCTCTTAAACACACTGAAACCAACCTCTCCACTCTTTAAGGCCTCTCTTATACATGAGCCGTTCTCTTTTTACACCCACCTTCCCATTCGTCCTGCCTTCCACCCATCATTCATCTTTCTGTATCACTCCCTAAATATCCTTTCTGCTTAGATACAGGCCATGTTGTAAGGCCAGCAACTGCTGACTAGATGGACCGTGATACAGTCAGCGTCATCTGGCCTCACCACCTTGTTGGGAGACATGCTTGTAAATGTAAAATACAGCTTGACATAGTGCACAGCTCTCTATTACTGCTTCTTTTTACAGTCAAAAGAGAGGGTGCAAAGGTTGTGTGTGCTTTTGAGTGTGTGTTTTATCACAGGTAGGCCAATATATCACACTGAATTATCTTTATTAAATATTGAATATTGTAGGATGCATGAAGGTTAGACCTGAATCACCACTACCAAATATCTGCTTCACTGAATATTAATCCTTATGTCTGGGGTCCCAGATTAATGGCTACAAAGTCATTTTGGTCATAATGCTGTAAAGAACTTTCACCTTTATGGGTATTGAATGTCTGAGCTTTTAAAAGTCTGAAACTATTTGTGTTAATCTGTTTTTCTTTACTTGCCCAGGAACTGCAGATAGAAATGAGTTCGGGTGAAAAGCATCTCTTATCTTTCTTCTTTAAGATGAACATATTATGCAGATGCTTCTTAATACAAGTACATTTAATAAAACATACCTACTATATTAGCAGTGCTTTTTGATTTTGCCAAAAATATATCCATAAATCATTAAGCTATTACAAAGGAGAAAACACTCACAACACGATCATGCACATTAACACAAACTAAAACACCACCAGTCAGCAAGTTTTATGAAAAAGCAGTTGGATTGAACGCAAAATAAAAATGATTAAAAGGATGATGCTACGCTTAAAAAACAACGGAAATACCAGGAGAACAAGATCCAACTCACATTACACTTGCATTGAGGTAATGTGACAACATGACGGTAAATCTGGTTCTTTCCAGTTTAATGGACGTTACCGGTCTCTCAGGTAAATATTCATCTTTGGAAAATCAACATTAATAACTTCCCTTTTTTGTAAGCATAAGGGGATGCTACCTAGATCTGGTGGTTTGCAATTAGTCATTGTATTGTTTACTTCCACTTTCCAAAACTGGCTAAGCCTGGCCTAGCATACTGCAAAATAAATCAGCTGAACTGTTTCATATTGCGTACCGCTATGAAAAACACGGCACGGTATGTAACTACCAAGCCAAGCAGAAGTTCATGTAAATTCATTTGAACCAACCAGTTGAGGGTTCACATAGTTTTGCTCCGTTGTGGTGTCTCTGCTTCTTCTCTTAGCTTCCGACTCCCTGTTTTCCAGGAAATCTATGGAGTCAAATCCAAAAGCCTTACACACATCACAGGATTCAAATAGTTTGGTGCCAGAAAGTCAGCACATTGCTATTTTAACTGAGAAAACGATAATGCATGACCTGTTGTGCTACTGAATTCAAGCAGATCATCACAGATAAATAACTCGTGTTTCAGCTTGACCGAGTTTCTGAATAAGAGTGTCATCTCAGACATGTTTTTATTATTTTATTTGTCTGTATGTCCATCAAGAGACATAATATCACATATTTTCTTCTAACGCAACCACACTGCCTTCTTTCACAAAAAAGATATTTTTATATTTGCTCATACAGGAATTGCCATTTTTACAGATATTGTATATTGACATATATATTGTCCATCTGTAGTTCCAGAGCGAAAATCTGTAGTGGTCTTTGCCCTGAAAAACTCTGTGAAATCCCTGGTATATCTATACATCTGTGTGCATGAGAGAGTATACCTGGGGAGAAAACACTACAGAGAACCTTTGACAAATAAAAGGTGGGAGACAAAGGGGCGAACTGAAAGGAGGAAAAGCATCACAGGGGCCACGATGGAGAGAAAAACATCAATACTGTGTGCATTTAGAGGAAGCGAGTGAGAAAGACAGAGCCATGGGAGAGAGGCAAGAAGCTCCGCTGAGAGAGAGAGAAGGAGGCTTGAGAATCAAGAGGGGAAGTCTAAATGAGATTATCTGAAAGAAGTCGAAGACAATGAGCGAAGCATTCAGAGGAACAGACAAAGGGGAGAGTGGAAGGCTTTCTACAAACGGAGCGGGACGAAAAAATCCAGCCTTGTCAGTGCCGTGAATTCTGCTCAAACGGATCTTCAGTTTTGCTTTCAGCCTGAGCATAAAGAGTTCTTGTCTCCATTAACTTGCGAACATACAATAATTAACAGCATTATCATACCTGCATGTGCGCATGAAGTACCCAACATCATACACTGAGATGTGGTTTGTAGTGAAGAAAGAAACAAGGGAAATAAAAATAAATATGGCCCTGCATTTCTACCATTTGCAAGAGTAAAATAAAAGACCCACTTCTAGCAGAATTATTGAAAAAAGTCCATGATAAAAGACAAATCTCAAGTTGTATTTTATTTTTCCCATTATCAACAGTGAATTAATCCATCTTTCAAGTCAAGCTGTAGCTACACATTAAAACACTTACTAGTAGGACCTGGTTGCTAAACAGCCATGTTCGTAAAGCTGATAAGGGCTGTGAGTACACAGTATATGTGTGTGTGACCTCCATCGCCATCTTTAAAGCTGCATGACCGAGGAACTAACTCACACTGGGTCAGTTCTAAATCACCACTCACTGAGGTTAATTTTATTGCCACAGATCTCAGGTTATTTTGATTTTTATTTTTAAAAAAAATCAAAATATACTGAAAGAATGAGCCACAGATTTTTCATTGCACTTCAATGACACTGTAAGACTCACAATACAGAGATAAAAAAAACCTTTCCCTTAAAGGTCCTCTTAAACTCACAAGGTCATGACTAAACATTACAATATACTAAATACAAGAGTGTTGACATAAATTACCAAAAAAAAACATATTTGTCCTCCGTCAGTTCATCAAACATCCACATATTCAGCCATCTAAAACTGTGTCTCTAAAGGGCCATGAATGTGACTGTGTGTGTGTGTGTGTGTGTGTGTGTGTGTGTGTGTGTGTGTAGGTGTGTGTGTGCGTGTGTAGAAGGTTTTGGTGGGGTCACGTCAACAGACAGCCAGTGATATAATTGAACCTCATTAGTCGTACAGATTGGCACCTTCCACTCCCTCTCCATTTTCCTCGCTCCGGACGACCCCATAGGACGGCTGCCACTCAGAAGAAAGTCATTAACCAATCACAGCATGGCGTTTGTCACTAAGGGAAAAATAATGATAATCGTAATCCTTAGGATCTCCCGGATAACTAATTTATTTCATTTAAAAGCCAAATTACAGTGCTCAAATGCAGCGGAGGCCACAGTGGCACTCAAAGCCAAGCATCGGAGAGGGCTGAGCGGCGTGTCGTGTCTTCATTAACTGTGCGAGAGGGAACCAAAGACTCTGCACGCAATTAATGCAACATCACAGCGCTAACGTTTGTCACTCGCCCCCATAGACGCATGCACACACACAAACACACACACACATAAACAGAGTGACATAGACACAACAGCGCACTGCTCATTACTCCTGTGCAGGTCTGGTCTCCATGGTCTAGGTGATGTGATGGGGGCTGTGGGAGCAACCTCCGCGTTCTCTGACACACACACACACTCACACACACACACACACACACCTAGCTTCACCTGCTATAGGGGATCAGGATGAGGGAAACCTCTGATTCACCGCCTTTTATCTCAGGCACATACAGACACACAGAAACACACACACTCTCTCTCTGTCTATCTCTCTCTTTCACACACACACACACACATACACACACACACACACACACACAGTGGAGCCACATCTTGATTAAGCGGCTTAGGTGGTCCCGGGGAAATACACTCATCTCTGTCTGTCTCTCTGCCTCCCCCTCTCTGGCATGTTGTTATCTCCAGGGTCCAAATGTTTGGAGATATCTTCACACACACCTGATGGCAAACAACCTCAGTTGTCTCCCCGGCCTGTCCTTCTTCTAACAGGCTCCTGCAGCCTTGACCGGAGCCACAGCCTGTTTACAAAGGGTCAGCCCCAACATGCTATTTAGCCCTGTTTGTTAAAAGGCAGAAACAGAAAGGTGGAAAGGCGGCGAGCTTTATGCATCCAAAATCCTTCTCTGGAAAATTGGATTCCTCACCAACTGAGGAATTTCATTTGCATTTTGTCCAAAAACATGACAATGTTGTCTATCGAACAGTGGCCAACTCTTTGCCACACTAATGTTGTATATACAAATTCATTTAAATTTGTGGTGAATTTCCCAATCGTTGCTCTTTCCTTTTGGAGGTCTGCTTTTCTTATTTATTTACCGAGGTTTGTCGAATGGTGAGATTAGCTTAGCTGAGTTTATTCATATGTCTGTGTGACCAGCACACTTACTTGGGTAAACTTCTATAACTTTATCTGACCAGGCACTAAAACACAGAATTTCATATTTTTCTGAATCTATTAGTTTAATTATATACAGCTTTTAATACACTTAAGATGTCATTTTTAAATTATTTTTCATCTTTGTGGCTAAAAACCATTAAAAAAACCAGAAGAACAAAAAAGCAAGCTTGCTCATGATGAAATTGACAAGTATTTGACATAACAAAACAAATACTCATTTGAATGAGTTTTTTCTTTTCTTTTTGAAATCAATTACCACAGAAACTGGAGTGTATTCAGTTAAATGGGATGAGTGTATTTCTTACAGGAAATGCTTCTCTGGATTAGCTATTAGACTGTAAGTGTTTAATTTCAACAGTGACAAAGTAACAGGTGCGTCTAACAAATTAATGCAAACTCTTTCAGAGCAGTTGGCCCAACCTTCTACAAAGACAGAGCATCGTAAATCTGTCAGAGCAGGGTAATCGCCTATCTTCTTTCCCCACCTTTACACTCATCAGACTGCAACAGAAATGTAGCCGTCCACGTCCGGGCCCATGATGATCCTAGATAGATAAACACACATGAAAGAGGTTTTCCTCGTCAGTTATGCAGATAGTAAAATAAGTCACAGATCAGCTAATCTGCACAATATGCAAAGCAAACACAAAAGGCCCATTAGAATAACTGACAGATAACAGTGTGTGTGTGAAGGGAGAAGTCTGTGCATAGTCAGAAGTATGTCGACACCTCTTCACACCTTTAGTTTTAAAGATCATGAGTCAACAGAGATGTCGGCATGTCCTGTGATGTCCAGCGACATCATCAATAGGTAAACTCACATATCACCACACAAATCCTCTTGGTGTTAGTGTCCTTCAGCTCAAATGAGTCCACAGTTCTCTATAATCAGAATGATTTGATCAGTATTTACATGATAGAGTGAAAGAAATGGTGAACCATTATGAACTTTAATTTTAATCATGAACATTCATAGAGCTTATTTTAGATTTAGATCTGTACCATCATTTTGTATTACTGTACGACTTAAAAGACAACAAGTTTAGGTTAGAGGAAAATTCTTTTCATTTTAATTTAATTTTAGCACTCAAACAGGTGTTTTCTTAGTTTGATTAAGTTTTTTTTTGTTTGATTCAGATTAATAGCAGCTTGGCAATAAAGAAATCAACCAACTATCTACAAATCCTGATTGATGCAAATATGTGACTTTAACCTTTTTCCAAATGAATCTTACGCCATTTTCAAACCTGACAGAGGAGGAAAAAACACAAAAATAGAAATGTCTCATGTGTCATTTAATAGAACCACAGCAACATAGAAACAAGGAGAACTGGATTGAATTGTTTAACAATGTGCTGCATTGAGACATCTTTAATCTTCTTTAATTAATGACCTTTCTGTAGGTGGCAGCATTTTCAGTCATAGTTGGTTGAAGTAGAGCTTATTTTGAACTATTTTGCATCAGACTGCAAGTAATAATTATTTTCAAGTCTGGATTAATCTGCTGATTGTCTCCATTAATTAACTGATTGTTTGATTTCGTGCAAATTGGAGTAGTAAAGAAAAGAGAATTGCTGTCAAAGTTACCCAAAGAGACACTTTCACACTGTTTGCTTTGTCCAGCCAGCGGTAAAACCATCAATATCTTTGAAAAATAAATGTATTGGTGAAATGTTGAGCATGAAAAAATTACTGTTTGAAATGTAGAGGAGAGTCAGGAGTCAGGAGTCAGGAGCAGTGTAAAAAGAAAAAAAATCAGGACTATAAGCAAGTACAGTACTTGAGAAAATGCACTTACTTCTGGGAACTAGTTTATCACTGCTTTTTTGATCACACCCTTTCAGTACACCACTAAGCAATCCTAGAAGTTGCTTTCACCTGTTTGCATGATGTTCAGGTATCATTCAGGGCTGTATAAGAGTAGGTACACAGTGTCATGATCTGTTCCTTGTGGGTTTATTTATGTCTGCCCTGTTTTATGTCTGGTCATGTTTAAGTTTCCATGTG
>JBAJHX010000024.1:17422469-17473230 GCA_037176925.1 Amniataba percoides | reverse complement strand
CAGATAGATAGATAGATAGATAGATAGATAGATAGATAGATAGATAGATAGATAGATAGATAGATAGATAGATAGACACACAGACAGATAGATGCAGATAGATGTGGGGCCAGCGGCTTCACTCTCACACACGAAATTTGATTAAGTTCCCTTGCCTGTTAATCTTTACTAATATAATTAATTCATTAAAGGTTAATGGTCCTGTCACTGCAAAACTGCACATATGAACGTGACTGTGTGTGTGTGTGTGTGTGTGTGTTTGTGTGTCCAGCAGAGACTCAAACAGGCAGATGCAGCAACGCGTCTAGAGGAAGTACCGGAGGACCCCTCGTGCGGAGAGACGCGGCGTTAAATAACATCAGTCTCAAATATAAATAGTTTTTATTCATATTTATTTATTTTTTTACATTTTCGAAAGTTCCGGCGCGCGGTGTCGGCTCTGAGTTCGTGCGCTTCCTCGTGAATGTGAAGTGACGGCGGTGCGGCCGCCAGCGCGAGCCCACGGAGCTCGCGAGAAGGACGTTTCCTCTCCTCGCGGACCGAAAAACAAGGCGGGGAGGGGGCGTGGCCTTGGAGTGCGGCGCCTCCGCCAATCGGAGCTCGAAAGACGGTGCCTGCTCCCACGTGGGGCCCGAGCCCCGAACAACAACGGGAGCCAATCGCAGCCGCGCGAGGTGTTAATCTCGACGCGGATTGGCTCGCAGCTCCTCACAAAGTCCCCCCCTCACTCATCACGTTCGGCCCGCTGGTTTTAACTCTTTCCTACCACACAGGAAGGAGCCGTGCTGGCCATAAAACACAAACCCGCACTGTAATAGCCAAATGTGAATTAATGAATGATTCAGAGGCGGTTTGTTTTTAGAAACGCGATACATCAGTTAATCCGGACTGTTTCAAAAGCTCGTTTCAGACACGTTTAAAGAAAAAGGGTAATATACTGTAGTACGGCGGAGCACATGGGGCGAGCGGAGCAGCGCTGCAGCGTGTTGCCCCGCTCATAATCAAATCAGCATGCGAGAAAACCGACGGGATTAAAAGCACATGAGAAATGCATGCTTAGCAGTGAGGTATAACCCACATTCACACATCCAGGCTCTAAAATTGTGGGTCAAACCTGCTCCTGGTGTGCAGCGTTGAGGCTGAGTCAGGTACGGTGGCTGGAAATGATTGAAATAGGTGTGTGTATGTGTGTGTGTGTGTGTGTCGTTTTTAATTGCACTGATGTTTTACAGTTGATAACGCTGTTGTTGACGCCTTCCAGAGCCCCCTCCTTTAAAAAGAAAAATAAATAAAAGCAGGAGACATTTAAAAAAAAGCAGCCATTTTAAATAGCACTAAAGTCCTTCCCTCCTACGCTATGCAGTCACAGAGGCACCAACACTGACAAACCAAGCATCAATCTTCTCTCTCTCTCTCTTTTTTTTTAAACCTCCAAAAAATATATAGGCAAAGGTTCTCATAGAGGAGCCGAAGGAGAAGGCTGACACCGCCCCTCAGTGGTGGCTCTGGGAATTGCAACTGCGAGCCTGACAGGTCAAGGTGTGTGTGTTTGTGTGTGTGTGTGTGTGTGTGAGGGTGCAACTGTTTCAACATGCATGAATGCTACTGTAGGTCCCTAATTGACAAGTTGCATTTGGCTCATTTATCATGACGTTGTATGATTTGCATGGTGGAAGTCAGTTGTTGCCTCCCACGGCCGTTATGGATCTATTTCGTTGTTTTCGTGGGCCAGGTTTTGGAAAAGGTCAAAGATCTCCAGACTGCACGAGTGTTTGCGCATTTAAGCAACAAAAGTGGATGGGTGGAGACGTCATTGTACCGACAGAAAAAGCTTGAGCAACTTTCCTTCATCCTGTCTGTCCCCCCCCCAAAAAAGCGTGTGAAGCAGAGAGAAGGAAATGAGAGGAAGGAAGAAGGAAGAGAAGCTAAAATTTAGAAAGAGACAGTTGGACGTGGAGCAAAGACGAAGATGCAAGGCTGAAACTGATGGACACAGAAAAAAGGAAAACACTCCTGCGCCTTTCATAGAAAATGTGTGTTTTTTTGCAGGTGACAGCAGCCTATTTTTATTTTATTTATATAGATTTTATTTTTATTTGTGAAAAAATAAAAACATCTCAGCTTGATGAGAATGACATAGAGCACCCAACATAAAATTTTTCTTATTACAAATATCGCTGGATTCATTTGAGTTGTGTCAGATGTTCTCCAGCCTGGGATTTAAATGTGTGTGCAAATATATCTTCACTATAATGTGGGCACCTTTACACCTCGGATATGTAAAGGCAGTTTGAAAATGCTCAGAATATGCAACAAAGAATGGGGTTTCCTCTTTTCCCTTTGATTAGTAATACAGTCATTGTAAAAACATCACTAACTGGGTAAAAGATTGTAATGCAGACTCCCTGTGTTGATTTCCAGTGGAACAGATTCATATCGTTTCAGCGAGGAGAGGAAGGAAACGGACAAAGAAGTGAACAAAGCAAGACAGCAGCAAAAACCCTGTACAGCTTGTTTTGGCAACAGCAATGTGGAAGGACAACCGGCGGACTCAAAGATTGATCCAGCTGATCTCTCTTTCATTCAGTTCACAACCTCTGGAATTGAAGTGAAGACGAGAAGGAGGCAGGGAGGAGGAAGACTTAAAGGGGAGGAAAGAGAGGGAAAAGAGGACGACTGGAGGAGGAAATTAAGGAAGAGCGTGGAAGGGAGGCTGTGTTGTACTTGTGGATGTGTGTGTGTGTGTGTGTGTGTGTGTGTGTGTGTGTAGGAGGGGGTGTCTGCAAGAGTAAGGGGACACTGTGGGGTACGAGGCAGCACCCCGCAGTCCCAAGTAATGGCAGAATAGAACTTAATAGGGTAGAAAAAGGCTGGAGGCTGTTAACTCAGAAACGGTCATTTTGAATTCCCCATTCCCTCTCTCCGTCACTCCCTTCCCTCTCATCCCTTCTTCCATGCACCTTCTATATCTTTAAGTTCCCTTCCCCGTCTACCTGTGTCATTTTCTGATACCCTTAACCCGTCTCCCACTGCTCACCTTTCCCCCCATCTCTTCCTCCTCCTCATCTCCTCCTTGTTCTTCGTCTGCCCCTCCTCCTCCCTTCACCCTTGCCTCCTCTCATCCATCCATCCTTCCCTGCCTCATCTCTCCCTTCCCTCCTCACCTCCCTCCCTCCCTCCCTCCTCCTCCTCCCTCTGTGTCTCCTTGGAGGAGGTGTAATGATAGCTATTTGAGTGTCATCAGAGGACCGCTGTAATGGCTTCTAAAGCACCATCCCACGGTTGCCACGGTGAACCTGGCACAGCCGCCGTCCCAGAACAAGGGGTGAAAAAAAAAAAAAACAACTCAAAAAACATCTGGTTGGCTATCGGCAGGCGTCACCGTGCCGATGGCGGCACATCAGCAGACGATGACGCAGCCCCCGGGGGCCACAGAGAGCAAGCTAATGATGCGTGGGATAGGATACATATGAGGAGGAAGTACAGTAATAGTGATAATAGTGATAATAATGAAAATAATAGCACTGATAACAATAACAGTATATGACTTTTTTGATTTGTGAGCACTGTGTCTGTCTCCTTCTCCCACCGCCTTTTTTCTCCAACTCTCTGCAGAGAGTGTGTTTTCTGTGTGTTTGTGTGTTAATATACATGCATGTTATGTCTGTGCATGTGTGTTTTTATGTAAGAACAAACAAGAGAGAGAAAAAAGGAGCAAGAGGATGTTTCCTTGATAAAAAGTTCGGGTATGCAAATCTGCAGGATATGGTTTCCAAGTCACTTGTGTTATTTTAAAGATAAGCAATGTTGAGTTATTGCACACATACACACACACACACACACACACACACACACTATAGCTCCATTTACCAATAGGAGATCAGATAGCTAGACCAAGTGGACCAAGTAGTGTGAACATTTATATCAAAATGATTTGTCCACATCATTAAGTGTGTTTACAAACGGACAGGTGAATTGGTGAGTTGTTTTTTTTTCGAAGATGTTTTTTCTTAACCGACCTGAAAAAGCAAACTGCAACCTTCATACCCTGATAACACCCTTACATCCCCCTGTAATGTCTTAGTTTGAACTGCACATATGAACACTTCATCATCAGTGTTCCATAATTAAAAGATACATGACACACATATGCATGGCAGCTTCATGTCCTTTGAGTCTTTGAATCGAGCTGCATTACAGCTGGTTTTAGGCTTGAACCAGGAACACCGGCGTCAAGGCTGTGAGAGGTCCGCCTGTTTAGTGTTCACACACTCAATTACAGTTCTCATGTCCCTATCCCTATAGTATCTGTGTGTATGTGTGTGTGTGAGAGAGACACACATTGTTTATCACTTTTTGCGTAAAGCGCAGCAGTTCAAGTCTGGGTCAGGAGGAGTAAATCTTTGGGTGGGTGGTGTTTGCTGCGGACCCTGGGACCCTTCTCTGACCTTTGTGTGTGTGTGTTTGTGTGTGGCGGTGACATGTATGTTGCTGTGGGTCATTGAGTTTGTGTGTATGTTTATAGCCATTGACAAGCAGAGTCAAGCAGGGGGCGGTGGGGGGATGTATGTGTGTGTGTGTGTGTGTGTGTGTGTGTGTGTGGTAAGGGAGCGGGCAAGGATAGCGGCGATAGATTAGCCAGGTCGGGATGATTGCGTTGAGGATTAGATGGATTCAGGAGGAGACACGTCTGTTTACTCTGCAAAGAAGACTTATAATAGGCTGACTGGCAATGTTGATTACTCACACACATACATATGCAGACGCACTTGCTGCACACACACACATCCATTCAAAACCCCCCATATGTTGATTAGCTTATTATTGTTGCCTCTCCAACTCCCGGCATCTCCTTTCCCTTTAGTTGTCTCCCAAATTCAGATGTAAACTTCAACTCAGTTGGCCTCTCAGACACATTTCCCATTAGAAGTGACCCAGAGAGCTTGCAATCAGAGAAGGTGTGTAACTAAACCCCCTGGATAGGCAAGTAAGGGGAGCTGCACTAAAGCAACTACCCCTAAGGCATGGGGAGTGCTCTGGTTACCCGGTGCTGTGTGTGTGTGTATGTGTGTGTGTGCATTGTTTCTACTTACCTGTCTTCATGTGTCACAGAAAGAGGCGAAGTGCACAGCTCAGAATAAAGCGCAGAGGCAGAGAAAGGCAGGATTATACACATGGCAGGTTAGAGAAAGGCAGAGAGAGAGAAGGAGAGGATGGGAGGAAAAAAGCAGCAGAGAGGGGCTTAAGATTACAGAGGCGAGCGCCCTTTGTTGCCGCGTTTGGTTGTGATGGACGGCTTATGTTTGGGGAAAGAGTGAAGGAGTCCGTCAGCGCGCCACCATAAAATCTGCAGGACCGCGGAGGATGTTCGACTTCACTGATCAAACTTTTGCCTGACAAACCTGGACTTGAGGAAACTTGAAGAACAGGGTCAGGGTGCTGGAGGTGATCCAAAGATATTAGTCAAAGGAGCCAAAGGAGGGGTAGAGGCAAAAAAAAAACCCTAGGGAGGGCTAGTGAGGGGGGGGGGGGAACCAGGTGATTGAGCCCTCAGGGTGAATAACAAGTCAAGCAGGAGTGAGGCTGGAAGAGAGAGCACTGTTCAACAAGAGACTGTGAGAGAGGGGGACTGCAGGAGTGGAGATAAGCAGTGAAGATCAAAATTAGTCTGCAGAGAAAGAGAGGTTGACGTCGGACTCCGGACTAAAGGAAGATCAAGGCTGACTCAAGTCTTTGCTGCCTCTAACCTGATTAGGCTGAGGAGAGGCAGCGGTGGAGGGGAACCGGGAGACCCGATCAACAGAAGCCAGCCGGAGAAGGAGAAGGAGGGAGAAAGAATTACAAGAGGACGCTTGGTGAAAGAAGCCTCTTAAATCTGGGAGCTGGAATTAGAGCCGCAGAAACTGCAGAGAGGAAGCCACAAAACCACAGTAAGTAAATTAGGACGCTGTAGCTGGAAAAAATGTATAATGAAGCCATGGGCGAGGGAAGGAATTTGTGGTCTTGGGAGTGCTTTATATACTGTACCTTAATGAATTGATTTCCTGTCTTGAAGGCTTTCTCATTTCATCATTCTCCATGACTTCACCTCCTACCATATTCCTCACCTCTTTAAAAAAAAAAACATTTCCCTCATCTTTTTTATGTATATCCATTACTCTCTCACACTGCATCCAATGTCTGGTCTATTTACCCCCTTTTCTCTCCTTTCACCCTCACTCTTTCCCCCATCCCTATCTTGTCTCACCCCTTGTTCTCTGTCTGTCTCTCACATTCCTGAATCCACAGGTGAAGATGCCTGCTAATGGGAACCGTCCCTTGAAGCTGCAGTTTGGTCTAATCAACCACGAGGGTCGCTACCTCACTGCTGAGACCTTTGGCTTTAAGGTATAAATATTCAATAGAAAAGAAAAATGGTAACATCTAGTATCTGCGTGATCGCTGGTGTCACAGGGCTGCACAGTGCTTTACTCTTTTAGGCAGATGCCACTTGTAGATTAGGGATAAAAAGCCGTTGTGCTCTATAATGCAACATTTTCTTGTCTCAGGTAAATGCATCGGCTCCCAGCCTGAAGAAGAAGCAGATATGGACTCTGGAGCAGGACTCTCAGGACACCCAGGTGGTCTACTTGCGCAGCCACCTGGGACGCTACCTGGCATCTGACAAGGATGGCAAAGTCACCTGTGAGGCTGACGGGCACAATTCAGACTGCCGCTTCCTAATCGTGGCTCAGTCAGACGGCCGCTGGGCCCTGCAGTCTGAGCCACACCTCCGCTTCTTTGGTGGCTCTCGGGACTACCTGTCCTGCTTTGCCCAGATAATCACAGATGCTGAGCTGTGGGCGGTGCACTTGGCTCTACATCCGCAGGCCAACCTGCTGTCTGTGGCCCGCAAGCGCTACGCCCACCTCTCTATAGAGGATGGGGAGATCGCTGTGGATGTGAACATTCCCTGGGGTGTGGCGGCACTCCTGACCCTCGTCTACCTGGATGGGAAGTACTGTCTTAAGACATGCGACAGCCGCTTCCTCAGCAACGATGGGAAGCTCTTGATGGAGAGTGGGAGAGCCACAGCGTACACGCTGGAGCTGAAGTGTGGGAAGCTGGCCTTTAAAGACTGTGAAGGGAAGTATTTGTCTCCCATGGGGCCTACGGGCACCCTGAGGTCTGGGCGGTGCTCCAAGCCGGGCAAAGATGAACTGTTTGATCTCGAGGAGAGTCACCCACAGGTGGTTCTGATGGCAGCCAATGGGCGATACGTCTCTATAAGACAAGGTACGAAAGCACAATCTCATAACCAGATGATATTTTCAACAATCTGATTTTGTCCTAAATCTTTAAATGAATGCACAAGCTGTAACTTTTGCAGCTTCCTGAGTTCCCTGAAGTCTTACACAGAATCCCAGATGTCAGATTAAATGGACGGAGGCTGACCTTATCTGCCACTGAGGGTGGTCACATGAGCCTTTAGCTGACACACGTTGACCTACACACATACATAATGAAGCACAGGGGCAGCAAATACTACAACTACTACAGTTACTACTACTATATACAGTATACACTATGCGCTGATACACCTCCAGAGACTGAGTTTACCATTCCCAGGAAGTACATTAACTTGTGCACCTGCTGAATATGCATGGCTGAGGGAAACGGTCCCTTTCTAGTGACTGACAACTGATAAGGGAAGCATGGTAATTATGGGTAATGTAGTCTGCACTTCTGTGCACATTGATAGCGCACTGGATAGTAGCATCTCTCCAGGAAAACAAGATAGATACAGCTGATATGGGAGACTATCAGCCTCAACTGGGAGACCTGAGACGGATACTTCATTTGTTTTAGAGCTGCAATTGATTTAGGTTAGGCCACTGTCGGCCACAAGTCTTGCACTAGTGAGTGATATGGTCAAATAACAGATTTATTGCGTGCCCATGCTGGGAATAACTACAGAAATTGATTTCTCAACAACAATTTGCAATGGGTTTTTCATGAATGAGCTGAAGTGTTGTCAGAGACGGTGTTATATTCCTGAATTGGTGGATACCTCATTACTCAATACAGCGGATATAATGAAAAAGTTTTAGCTCATAATTATCTATCATAATGATGTTTTTGAAATTCCCCTTTCATTCCCTCTCAAATGTACCTCCTGGCTTTGTTGGGTAATGTTGTTAACACTTACACTTTCTCCCTGTGGGCTTACTGAAACAGCTGCTGGTAACCTATATGCTGCACAGTAATGCTCTGTTGATACTGTATTATGTATTTACTCCTTGGCCTTGTGACAGGCCTGTTGGAGTGCATTATTTGATCAGCATGCAGACACCGCACTACTATGCTGATGGATTACACCTGGTCCACATTGGCTTTTTTCCCCAAAAAACAAGGCTGAATTTCTTTGATCAGTGTAAAAACTAAAAAATAGTCTAACGTTTCATCTTTCCAGAAGTGGACTGGGAGGATTTGCTCAGTGCTCAGTTGCTTATAGTTGAAATGGTCTGCTGGTCTGATTTGAAACTGGATTTGGGGTGGATTAGCATACACCAACAGTGCTTGTCAGCATACTTGGCCATGACACCCATCCGTAGGCTGCAGATTCTTGTCTGCAGGGTCGAGTTACTTCAGCTCTGGGTGCTGTAACCGAATCTCTCCGAGCTCATTGTTCCTGGTTAGCAGTGGGAGCTTCAGGCGGAAACCAAACAACTGGGAGCACTGTAAGCTGATTGGCTGAAGGGAAGGATGGATGTGGTGCGGTATAAAACACAGAGCAGCTTCACATATGCAGCCGCTCACATTTTAATGTTACTGTCAGTCTTCCGTTTGTTCCCTCTCTGTGTTCCTCCACTCGTTCTGCAGAAACAAAAGCTTTATCTTCTTTCCTCCAACACACTCGCCCACACACAACCATACCGTCCTGCTGCGGCAAGTGGTGAGGTGGTGTTTTGAATTATTGATGAAGTTGGCCCCTATTCCTGGAAGGCGAGGGATGGAGGGGTTGCTTTCAGAAACCCAAGCTGCCTCTCACCTGGGGCCAGAGCCTGTGCCCCTCCGAGTGCCACTCCAACACGCTAATGTAACCCGGGCCTCAGTCAGTGATGATGTGCTGCTTAAAATCAAGGAAACAAAGTGTCCATTTACAACATAGGACACTAACAGTTTAGACTTTTTTTTAGCATCATGTACGTTTCACTTATTTTGCAAACTGTGAACCATTCATTCACGTCACAGACTGGTTATTGACATGTAACAGCTGTTCAGCAAGGACCAATTTTCTTATTTTTTTGGACAAGCTTATTAGATAGCCATTTCATGACTTCCCTGGTTTCCCAACTTTCAACAACAGCAATTTGATTACCCTGTTTGCAGTTTTAACACCTGGTCATGCTGAATGAAATGAGTAAATAAGTAAGTAAGTTTGCATTGAAAAAAATGTTAAGTTCGATGTAAAGTGGGACAAAGTGCAAACTGGAAACTTATGACATGCAAGTTACTCAAAGTATCTGGGTAAATGTACCTTATTACCTTCTACCTCTGGGTTCCACATGATGATTAAAGAAGAACAAGGTGAAAATGGAAAGCAGAGAAGGGAGGAAACAGCTTTCAAAGGATTTTAGGACAATAGGAGGTATGTGTGGAGGCAGGTAGGCTCTTCATCCTCCCTAATGTCACCTGTGCCTTTACACATAAATTAGCACCTTTATTTCTGCTCCATTTAGTGCAGAGGAGTCATGTTGGCCGTCTATTTTAAAGTGCTGCAAATGCAGTAAATGGGTTATAATAAAACAGGGTCAGCTGCAATGAGGTAGAGTATGAATTTAGATATGAAAGAGTTTTTGCAGAGAGCAATGGGATGCAGTATTGTCTGCACACCGTGAGTTGTTCTTTATTATCTGCAGTGTGTGTGTGTGTGTGTGTGTGTGTGTGTGTATCTGTCATCATGTCTCTCATCACCTTCCTGTGCTCCTCGGGTCTAAGTGGTCCACTCTGCCCTCAAAGTGAAAAAGAGATGATAGTACAAAGATGCAAACTTTCCATTAACACAGGCACACAAGTATATAAACACACATGCATAGACATACACATGCCAACGCACACACAAAAAAATAAATGAATGGACTGAAATAAGGAACAACAAAAATGCAGTTGAGAAGGATGAAGGATTGGGAGAAAGAGGAAAATAAGAACAGGGGGATAGCAGCATCAGCTTACCATTAATAATAGATGTCAGAGCCATCTATCGCTGATGGATTAGTTAGGCCTGCTCCACTTGCAGGCTGCAGGTAGGACAACACCAGAAAGTGGAGCTGGATCTGGGGTCCAATCCAAAATGTGGCACCGCTGACGGCACCAACGTGTGCCTGCGTCGATGCACCACTGATGAGAAGCTGCATAGTTTATCAGCAATGGCAGCTATGATGACAACAGCCTATTTCGTATGCTTGACCAACTGGTGAGCCCAAAGATGGTCATCAACGCAGCAACTGATATCCTCAGATTGCTGGCTTGGATTTCAGCATATCTAATCTCTCCCCACCCCCCACCCTCGCGTTCTCTGTTTCTTTCTCTTCCTTCATCCTTCTCTCCTTCCTCCGTCTCCTCTCATCTATCAGATAGCAGCCGTGAGGTCCCAGCTGAGCCCTGTCGGAGGATCATTTCTGGGTTGAATTAGTGTGAAATGGACACATGGAATAGGTAGACAAAGCATGACATTGAGTCGGGGATGAGAGAGAATGAGAGCGATGGGCCCCCAGGCATGGGCGCAGAGTAGAGGGGCAGAAATTTATGCTTCAGATGCACTTAAGATCAATGATAATTTAACCAGTTGTAAGACCTCATGATACCTACTTCATCTGGTGTGAATAAGATGTGATTAAAGCGTCCCGGGAGCTCAGTAACCATGACATCTTTGTCATGTGTTGTCTCCTTTCTCCCCCAACTAGTGTGTTTGTATGAAGTCCCTGAGTGGTGAAATGAATAGAAAAATAAAACAAATTGTGCACTCATTTACTAATTATGTGTCCCCATTTGGTAAAACGTGAAACAGTAAAATCAAATCCTCGCAAAAAACAGTTAGACAGGAAGTAGCAGTTTTGACAAAAGAACCTGTATGTCATGTAGAAAATACTGAATTTAAGAGAGCTGACTTAATTTGTTCCCTTTTTTGATTGTGTTGTGCATAAGATTGAAGTGTTTTCGTGGTTCCTTTGCCTGTTTTGTTTGCACATTTACAAAATGTTGCACATGATTCAGTAAAACGTGTGCACAGACTACAGTAAAGGATTATCTGTATGTGTTACAGGCGGATATCTAATGGATTTAATGGATTAAATCATTTTACGTGTACGTGCATCTGAGTTGGATTAGGCATATTCATTTATAAGCAAGATATTTTGCAGTTTTGATAGACGAAAGAAAGAGGTTTATTACCGCTCTCTTAAAATAAATGTGCACCAGTAAACTTATTTATACATTGGGTCCGTTGAGATGCCGAAAACAATATAGCTAGTTAATGCACATAGATTCGAAAATACTTTAGCATGTTTTCCACATGTTTATTCATTCATAGCTCCGTTAGCTCGGGGGTTGAGAGAGGTTGGTAATTATCTGTACATCCTGCTAAGTGTGGACCGTAAAATCCTCTGGTCTTTTCCTGTTTCTCCTTTATTCTTTTATTGAGGGGATTGAGGGATTGGACGGGTAGCACTTGAAAGCTGATTATATCAGAGCCCCGCTGTGAAGGGGGCAGATAGGCAGGGCCGGAGGTGGGGTGACGGTGGGAGGTGGGGATTGAGGGGGTCAGGGGTAAGGAGGGGGAGATGGGGGAAGGGAGGAAGGTGGAGGGTGACCAGAGAGGAGAGCAGGGAGAGATAAGGGGTTGGGGTGGTGCTGGATCTGCTTGTTAAAGGATTAAGAAGATGTATTGGGGATATCCTGGCATGCATCTCATTTAGGATTTAGCACTTGGCAATCTGTCTCTGGGTGGTGACAAACAATTGTTTCCTTTTCTGCAAACATTTATGGTACCGGATTTTCTTGTAATGTTGGGGTGTCTGTAGGTCACAAAATACCTCTAAAATGGAGAAACAGGCTCTGAGTGAAGCTGCGTGTTTGCTTCAACCACCCGTCAAAGCAAAGAGGGTGGGATGTGTTTGTTTTTGACACCAGCACCGTTTCCTGTGCTAGCGATGAAAAAGCTAAATTAATTAGTTTCTAAGAGGTTTCTGTGCAATTTTTGTCAATCAAAGGTGTGATTTGTATTTGGTTGTTAGGTAGTCTCCACGTAGTTGCTCGGAGTGTTATCTCTGTGTTATCTCTCATTTATTATTGTGCAAAAAATGCATTCAGAGTGTGGTAGCCTCTCCCTGTAGAGTTTTTCCCACATGGGCACATTTAGTGTAGTCATTTTATTTACAGTATATTCTGTCCATAAATGCATCCAGAGCCGCAATCAGTGAAAATGGATTTACCGTCAGGAAGGTATATGTTTGGCAAGTCAGATCATTTTAAGAGGGAAACATTTAAAAGTAACCTAACGTCGCAGGATCAGACATGATTACCGACTCTTTCATGCTGTGCCAAGCTAAACATAACGACACAACCTGATTAGTAAGCTGCAAATTACTTTGCTGGTGTTTGACTTGCCACTGGGGCCTGGAGAGGAATTTGTTTATTTCATGCACAAATCACTTCAGTTACACTTATTCAGTGCAATCAGAGTTGTTTTGTGAACACAATTTTTGATGCTGCCTATAGTTCATTGTTCATTTAATACTACAAACTCACCATTGTTGATGAATTATTAGTTTTGCAGTAATTGCACATATGCAACATAAAACACTTTTTAGAAACAATTTAGAAATGGCAAAAATGGAAAGTGATTGTTAATATAAAGTGGATGTGCTTGCTATGTCCCTCCCAGGAGTGAGCCTCGCAGCCAATCAGGAAGATGAGACGGACATGGAGACGTTTCAGATGGAGATTGACAAGGAAACCAGAAAGTGTACGTTTCGCACCAGCCAGGGGAACTACTGGGCTCTGGTGACTCATGGAGGCATCCAGAGTACTGCCACTGAAGTGTGAGTGAAAGAAAAATGAATAAATCTTCAATGAAAGTATCAGCTTTACATTTTCTATCACAGACATGAGAACGAAAATGCACTATGTCCTTACTATCAAAACATAAATGTTCATCTCATTATTCCACTATAAATTATAAACATAATACTAATCAGTGCCTCATAAAGTGAGTTTTCTGACTTAGTGGAGATTTATTTCCAGAATATTTCAACGCTCTCACAACGAACAAGAAGAATTACATTTACACGTAAATATAGTGAAATTATAAGTGACTGGTGACATATAATATATACAGCTTAAAACGAGTTTTACATGGTAAAGAGTAACATTAAACTACTACATGCACAGGACCACTTAAAAGTCTAACTTTCTCTCCTGTGACAACAAACTGCAGCTCAGCGAACACCATGTTTTCAGTGGAGTGGCTCGGCCACAAGGTGGCACTAAAGGCTCACAATGGAAAATACATCTGCACCAAGAAGAATGGCCAGCTCCTTGCTGTCAGTGACTCCATAGGTAAGAGACTATTTTAGGCTTTCCCCCCCTCTACCTCCTCCTATTGAACCTCGTCTCTCTGAGCCTGTCCGTGACTTGTGTGTCTTCAGGTGAGGACGAACAGCTAACTTTGAAACTGATCAACCGGCCCATGCTGATCCTGAGGGGAGAGAACGGATTTATCTGCCACCACAGGAACTCGAACACACTGGACGCCGGCAGATCTGTCTATGACATTTTCACACTGCAGTTCAGTAACGGGGCCTACCACATTAAAGGTCAGGATGTCCCCGCTTAAATTTAATTTAAATCTTACTTTAATCCTGCTTCTTTTGTTCCACTCGTCTCCAAAAAACACTGCGTTTCAGCAATGAAAAACATGACAAGCAACAGATAACTATGTACTATCTATGTGCTCTTATTATCAGCAGCTGACTTGGTTTATTTACTCTTTGAATCCTGCAGGTGTGGACGGTCGGTTCTGGTACGTGAACAGCTCTGGGCTGGTGTGCTCGGACGGCGAGGCCCCGGAGGATTTCTCTCTGGAGCTGCTGGAGCATGGTCGCCTTGCTATCCGCAGCAAGAACGGCAGATACCTGCGTGGAGACCAGGGAGGCACACTGAAGGGAGACGGACTCAGCCTGAGCAGCTCAGCCCTGTGGGAGTATTAATACAACACCTTGCTGATCCAAACCTTAGACCTGATTCTAATTCCACTTCGTGTTGAGTTGATCAGCTGCTATTCAACAATAAAGGGACTCTGCGGCATTTTGAGGTGAAAGACACTTTTATTCCTTCTTACTGGTATAAAGAGGTCCAACAGAGAACTCAAAGAAATGCATGAAGTCTTGATGAAGTGAACAATGTTTTGGGTCAGTGCTTGACCACTAAAAGGCAAAATGAGTGTGAATGAACATTAGAGTTTTGTGTTGTTCTTTTAGATTTTTTTTCAATAAAAATTTGCTGCTAGAAGCAAAACTACAGATATAAAACCACCAAGCATCAGTGTGACACTAAACTCTCCCTTTTCATGGCATCTTCTTTCTCCAAGTCTTTTCCCCCAAGGCCTTTCTGCCACTCCTTTACAGGTATCACATTATTGACAGCAGGGTGACAAAGTTCCAGTTTTAGAAGTACAACGATTCAGGGTGCCATTTTAGACAGACACCATTACAAGGGAGGTCACCATTTAGGGCTGCCATTAGCACAGTACTGAGGATGTTTATTAGCAGACAGGAGTGACTAGGTTTCAGGTAGTCATCTGTGGAAACAGTAGATGACTGTAACCAAGACTCATGTACATAGGAGCAGTACTAAGGATCATTCTACGCTTTTTTCATTTGTCCTGATATTCTACATTTCTTCTTTCTGTTATTGACATAAAGATGCAAAAATACACTTGTATGGCTGGTTATGTTTTGTTTTAGTAAGGTTTTGTCATTTTTAGTCATTTTTATCAGGATTCTATAAATCAGACTTTTAAGATCTAGTTTGATAAGCCATTTCAAAATGTTACTTTGTGGATTGAAAGCTTGTGTAATAAGACAGCTGGAAGCTTACCGTCTTAACTTAGACCAATGGTTCCAAAGACGGGACTACCTGCTACGTGGTACCAGGCCTCTGATCAAAAGACATATGAAACAAAAAACATTCAACATTTATTCATATCACACAAAAGTAGGTTGTTTTTTCTGCAGGAAAATCATTCTTTGGTTGAATTGCTCAATAATTATGTCCACAATAACTGTAATGTAAAATCAGGGTGACAAGTAGACATTGCTTCATTTTTAAGGTGGTCTAAAGCCAGAAACTGGACCAGAGTTTTACAGTCACAGTGGAATAATAGCAAACCTTGCAGTGGTGGAGGACATATAATCTTTTTTTCTTCAGTGGAAAAATACTCCAGAGTATAAGTACATATTATGTAGCAGTGGGCTGTCAATGTGTTGCTATTATTGCTGGTGCAGTTATGTAGTACGTAGTACGTATGTAGTATAAAGTACAATATTTTCCTTGCAGTGGAGGAATTAGGAAGGAGAAATTAATTTAAAATAGAAGTACTTAAGTAAAGTATACATACTTAGAAATTACACATTTTCCATGAGCAGTGTAAAACACTACCAAACACATTTAAAGAAAAGAGGAGGTATTTAAAACACTGCTTTCATTTCATTTATGTTACTAATTGGCCATAAAATTGAAAAAGAGTCTTAAGACATTTAAAATAAGAATTGAGGAGTCTGCGCTAAGTGGCTTTTAATCTATACTGTAGAGATGGAAAGTACAGTATTGTTTTTAAAACCAAACAAATGCATCATTATAAGCAGAGGAGATAAACTCTGCTGACCTTTGTTGAGATCTGTGAAGAGCCTTCATCTTCCTTTTTCCCTCAAAGGAGGAGCTACAGGTGTTCCCAGCATGACTTGGAGGAGTCTTCTCAAGTGTGTTGGCCCTGAAACAGAGGTTTCAAGGACCCATTGTTATATTTCTGAAATCAAGTTTCATCTTTGCTGAGGACTATGAAAATAAATAACCTGTTGGAATAGAACAGTTTCTTCTTTTTCAGCCTCTGATCGCAATCATTAGTTGTTCCATCACCTTGGAGTCTGTACTTGTCAGGACCTGTAGCTGCCGCGAGTTCACACCTTGAAGCGAGCTGCTGTTGCCGTTGCTGTGATTTCAGGAAGTGTCATCAGCTTCTTGTCAGTCGTGGTGGTTGTTTTATTGGTTTGCTTATTTTGGTCAGTTCCGGCAGGATGAGATCATGGAGTCTCCTTCTGGACAGGCAGATAACTGTAGTTACATCAAGCATAAGTGCTGTCCTTCAGTGGCATAAACAGCCATTTTCACTGTTTTGGACATGAGCAAGAACATGAAGTATAAGAGATATATTTATTATTACTGCCATAAGAGCAGGAATCTTCACTGCTCTGGGTGTTGGTAAAGCAGTTGATTTTCACATTTTCTGTGAACTTTCTGTCCTTAGAAAACCTTCCACTCTTGACAAACAGCTGAAATGTGGTATTTCTGCAACTGCTTTGAATCACTGACAATCAATTCAGCAGTCTGCATCATTTATAACCAGAGCTGATCTGCAGTTGCGTGGAGGGCAAGGCAGAGATGTAGAAACAATCAGACTTTGTAGTCCATTCACAGGCAGTTGACATTATATAATGTAACCTCTTGGGGTGATTATAAGCTTAACTCAAATGAACATCGTCATTTTTTATGTGTTGGTTATTTATAATCGAAGCCCTGCAATGTACCAGTCGTCCACGTGTGTGTGTACTTGCTCCCAGTACAAATATTACACAAGACAGCGGATCCCATGTACCTGTTACACCCACGCGTGACACCTCAGGAGGCTGTGAGATGGAGGACCTTCACCCAGCTGTGAACCACTTTTCCTATTTGGACTGTAATTGCACATACTTTTACTCCACCTGAGTTCTTCGGTCACCTTGTGCTGAACGTAATAGTTTGCTGGGTGAAGTTGAGCTGAAGCAAAAGATTGTGACGTGCGTGAACATTATTAACAGGAAATTTGTACAATAGCAGGGTAATAATGGAAAATAATGAGTCAAGGTCAAAGAGTTCACAGACATACAGTGGGTCTTCATTTAATTCATTGCCATGTGACTGAAATCAATTAATCTCTCTTATAGAACAGCAACTTATCTTCAAGCTAATACTTTTTATGTAAAATATACAATAGTGTTCGTTTAGAAAAGTACATTTACTATTGAAATCACTATCATGTACTTCACTTTTTAATCAGCTCTGAAGACCGGTTATGTAACACAGAACAAGGCCGAGGGCAGCTGTGTGAGCTCGGCTGGGGAAAAAAAAGTGTTAAATTATAAGGAGAGGATTTTCTCGGAGTTCTTGGTAAACACTGAGAAGCGACGGGGTCATCTGCCCCGTGGACACGCCCACGCCAAAGGCCCCCGAGATCCGACTCTGCTGGATCTGCTGCAACAGGTGCTGACATGAGAGAGGAGGAGAGAGACTCTGGTTCAAACCAGTACCACCGAAATGTTTTAGATTTAAAATACAATTACAGACAATGAGAAAAAGCTATAGAGTGCATCTCTTATATAATCTTGGGCTGAATGGGCTGATTTGTTTATGAGAAATGTATTATTTACAATGAAATATCAAACAGTTGCTGATCGATTCATCAACCTTGCTGTAAACTGATTAACATCACTTTGAGCTTCGATATTTTCGACAAGTTGTATTCGTTCTTAAAATTGAAGAATTAATGAATGTTTTGCTAATAATAAGAATAACTGTTGCAGCCCTAATGGATAAAATGAGTTTTACCTCTGCCCGCTGCAGCACCTGTCTCAAACCTAAACTCTGGATCTTCTTTGTGGACGCAGGCCTCTCAGGAGCCCTCTGCAGCAGAGTCTGTGTGAAAGACCAGAAAAACACACATAAAACCTTTCACATCTAGAAGTGGGGACACACATAAAACACAAACTTAATCTATAGGTCCAGCTTTCTCAAAAACATCTATTACGCCTGTGCTGGGTATAACAACAAAAAAAATAATAAAATGTCAGACAAAACTCAAAAAATGCTAAAAAGACTTGGGGTGGGTCTGTTTGTACCTGAACTCGGCGCAACACAGCATGGTGCAGACCACACACTGCTGCTATCGATGAGCTCTCAACCTGAACCTCCACTGTGGTCAAAGACTTCTCCTCCACAGATACCTGGGGAGCAAAAAGAAAAATGCTGCCTTACAATACACATCAAACTTACAAGGTAAACCTTTAGCAACATAATATATGACCCTTCACCTCTTTTGCTGTCACTTTGACTGTGTGGCCATTCGGACCTCGAGCGTGGACCACTGAGCTGCTGAGTGCAATCTCGTTTCTTTGGTGGTGCGACTTCACTCCTTCAGGACCTCCAGACAGCAGCCATTCCAGTAGAGACTGGCACACATTTTGAGGAGCCTCAGTGTCCAAATCTGAGCTTTTCAACTCCAGAGTATCCCTCAGAAACTCCAAAGACACCTGTACCCTCGCTGAATACTGCTCACGCTCAGGCTTTGAAGCACTCCCTCTTCCTCCCTCCCCTCCTCTGTTGCACCTAATGCGGCGCGATCTTAAAAAAGCATGGATGGCATCCATTGTGGTGCTGTTAGATTCACATGTGGCCTTTTTATGGCCAGCTGTGGAACTGCTCACCTGCAGGGCGTGCAACCAATCCACTGTCAGAGTGTTCAAGGGCAAACTGATGCAGCCACTCTGCCAGCCGGGAAGGCTTGCTGCTTCTTCTCCCAGGAGACTTGAGAGTGAGAAGAAGAGAGAGCAGCTCACTGTGACGGGGAGGTGAGCGTCGCCTGCAGCTGTGAGGGGCAGCGATACTTCTAACGTTTCCCCTGGATGGAGGTCTTGGAACGGGAATGAAAAATGTGTGGAGGGGCTTTCCCCTCCGATGCTGGGAGAATAAGACAGAGGGAGTACAGTAACGCTCAGTGTCCAGCCCTGCTCCAAAACATAAGGACTTGAATTATCCAGGACACATGTTAGGTTTAGTGAGTCTTTTTGAAGTAATCTGCTCCAACTGGTCGCGGCGTGACATCTGATTGGCTTCTGCTGCATGGGCTGATGCTCATCACTATTTGTACTGGCCGTCAGCAGGAAGCTGATGTTGAGCACCTGATTCAGGTGCCTCAGAATTTGGTTTTTGGATTTGATGGTGGTTTTCAGTGCTGATGCTCTAAAGGCAAGCAAGAAAAAAAACACTTATTCATAGAGTTCTTGTTAATTGTATGAAACGTCTACTTTGTTATTAACAATTAAAAAGGAAACATGCTGTGCATACCTTTCACAAACATCCCCGATAGCAGACAGGAGGTCCCTGACACTGCGGCCCACTTGTGTGGACGGCAACTTGGACGATGTTCCATCCTCCCTCCCCACAGGTAAGACAATCCTCCGGAGCTGCCCACTGACAGACAGCCCCAGCAGCTCAACCTCACCTAGTACATAGTACAGAGTACAGAGGCACAGGTTTAAAAAATACAACACATGATGACATAAACAAAGCTACAACATAGAGGAAGCTAAGCAAATATGTAGGCTAAAACACAGAGCAACAAAGCAAATCAGTAAACACTTTGATTAACTTATAATCAATTAGTCTTGTGTACTATATACATCATATTGGAAAAATGTTGTGTGTCAGTAACATGCTCTTTGCGACTTATGCACCCTTCCAAATCGTGTTAGTTTGCTACTGTTTTATTGCACCTAACTGTATCATGACATATCCGTTGTCTACACACTCTGAGCCGTATGCATATTCATTTTAAATGGAAGACGCATGACCTGAAAGCAATGGCTGTCAGGAAGAAATAATTCTGGTGTTGCCATTCGTAAGTTTAACACTTACCTGCAGAGGTGACTGTGGGCTCAGCCAGAGCGATGACTCTACACACATTTAAACTGGTGGGGGTTTGTAGGGCGGTGTCTGTCTTACTGGATGTCTCTCTTTCTTCTCTCCTAGAAGATCCCCCTGATAGATCCAGTGCTAGCAGATCTGACCCAGTGCTATAGTAAAGATGTTTTTTATCCACACAGCCACACATCACAGGCCCTGGCACACACCCCTCAGTAAAAGCAGCTATGTTATCCCCTCTCTCTGGCTCTCCTTTGTCTGTTCTGATCAGCACCACTCTCCCCATTTCACCCACTGCCACCAAACACTGTGCATGGTCCGGATCAGTTCCCACGACAACAGATGCTCCAACAAATACCACCGGCTGCTCAAGGCTGTGCAGGACTCGCAGCCGTGATCCTGGGAGGTGCAGAGGGAGGAAACACAGACACCCATCTGGCAGGCCACAGAAGATCACTGGTGATTTGGTGAGAGTGGCATCGATCCCGAACAGAAGTTTGAAGAGGAGTGGCTCAAGGTGGAAGTGGCCAAAAGTTGAAGAGGACGTGGGTGAGGAAGATGGTGGTGCTGCATCACTAGAATGGATGCAAATCAGCACAGGTCTCCTTCTCATCCCTGTCGTGCCCTCAGTATCAACACATGAAACCACTGGCAGACTGAATGAACTGAGTGCGTCCCAGCTGCAGGATGCTGACTGTTTTGGAGAACTGTACAGAGTCAATATCCAGGAGTCATCCCTCTGGGAAAGAGTGAGGAGCACCGAGCCCACGAGGAGCATTGACAACACTCCCTCCTCTGGAACCACAAGAAACTCAGAGGAGATTTTCAGCTCAGCTGGATTGGAGGATGAATCTGCAGATGTTTGAGCTCTGCAGAGGTGAAAGGTCACATTTGTAAGAGACAAGGGCAGGATCAAATTAAAGGAACAAATATTCGTGAATTAACATAACTGACTGGAACTGCCTCGATAAAAAGATTCATACCTGGATATAAACTGCAAGCTGACGCAATAAACTCCACTCCTGGAGGCTACATAGAGGTTCTGCTTGTCATGACTCTCAACCAGATCGGCCACAGGACCAGGAAACTGAAGGACAGACTGTAAGAAAAAAAAAAACTTTAAAAGATTTCCACCAATAACAGAGAACATGGTCTTGTTTCTAAAGTGTATGCAATTAACTATCTAGTAATAATGTTTCAAACTTATCTCAAGAGCATATCCATTGTTTGAATCTTTATTGTAATTGTGCAATATATATTTGACTGTGTTGCTATGATTACAAACAAGAAGGATCTTAAAACCTCTCACATAAAACTTACATTGCAGTAAAAACAAGTGAAGTGGTCTCCCTGGTACAGTTTGATGTTGTCCTTATTTGTCTTTGTTAGATGTTTTTATTATTTTGCTATAATCTATTATTAGTGTTCCTGTAATGGTGTGTGAACATAAGTTGTTAAAATGGTCATTTTTCAAAATGATGAAATGAAGTATGTATATTTCCACCTGAGCAG
Organism: Amniataba percoides; assembly: GCA_037176925.1. Lineage (NCBI taxonomy): Eukaryota > Metazoa > Chordata > Actinopteri > Centrarchiformes > Terapontidae > Amniataba > Amniataba percoides. The sequence continues at coordinate 17,451,723 of JBAJHX010000024.1, read as the reverse complement.
CTCAGACTGAACATTTAGCAGAATAATAAAGTACTTGCCGTGAGTTTTCTCTCCTGAGGACTGAAGACATACACCTCGTCGCTGCCAGTGGAGAGGACAACATCTGTGTCCAAAGCTAACCCGACCTTTGGTGCGCATGATGCTCCAGAAAATCCAAACTCTGCGCAGCACTCAACAGCACACCGTCCTTCCATTACCACAAAAAAAGAAGAAGAAGAAGAAGAACCGGAATAACGTGCACGTCACGTTAAACACAACGTTAGCTTTGAGATGGGCGATATAAATTCATATTTGAGGGCAAAACTGGACGAGTTGATCCTAAACCGGTTGTTGACAGCCTCTCACAAGTTCCGCGCGTCGCCTCTTGGACCAATAACCAACAAGGACTACATTTCCCATGAAAGAAAATATGCGGAAGTCAGACAGCGAGTTTAAGTTTGGTGTTTAAACTTATGTCCCAACTGAGGAAAGAGCGCAGAGAGTGAGAAAGGTTATTCTAGTGACTTACAGAAATTATCTATATTAACTTTTATTGTTTTTTTTGTTTAACATTTGTAGTTCACACGGCCGAGAACGCCGGTGCAACTTGACGCCCACGAAGAAGAAATTACAGAACTCTCGTGGTCCCTGTCAGCCAATCAGAGCGGTCGAATTGAACATTCGCCTAAATTTAAAAACGCCGTGTAGCTCTGGAGGCTCAGTTGACTCACTGCTACGAAAGAAAGTCATTTATCTTAAAGCTAACCAACATGGACCCATTTAACGAGGATGACATTAAAATGTATTTTTACGAGAACAGACTGAAGACCTTCGAGGGGTGGCCGTTCGACGAGGACTGCTCGTGCACACCAGAGAACGTGAGTGAACGTTTAAAACCGTTGGACTATGGCTACAGTTAGCAACGTCTGAGCTAACAACAATTAGCTTTCAAGCTAGACAACAAATAATATTCTGATTAAATACACTGTAACATGCTTACTACTACTTGGCAATCACAGGGGAGAGCCAAATATAACAACAGACGAAAGTAAAACGACTACATTAATGTTTAAGGAAAGTTAGTTTAGCTGAAACATGTGTGAAAAGTACTGGATTTTATACTTAAGTAAAACACTCAAAAGTAAGTGTACCCAAATATTAGCATAAAATATCCTAATGGTAAACATTGTGCAGAGTAGCCCATTTTAGAATAACATGTAGCGGTGAATGGCAATGATAGTATTATTGATCATAGTTGATCAATAATATGTTGACTCCTTTAATGTCGCAGCTCGTAAACATGGAAATAATTTCATTTCCTTTATCTGCTGGGTAGCAGTACGTCATCATTTATTTGTTATTTGTTTACTATTATTAAAAACTTAAAAAATACTTTTAAAGTATTTTGTTTTTTGAGGATGTCACCTTGGGCTTTGGGACATTTTCTGTGCTAAACAATAATGGATGAACAGTGAAAATGATTGACAGAAGATGTCACGATAATAATCATCAGTTGCAGTCCTAATACTCAATTAAAATGGCACATTGTTGTGGGTCATTAAAAAAAGCTGCTGTTATTTTAGGTAAAGTAGGTAAACAAATCACACACTTCATGTTGTGGATATACTGTTAATGTTGCCCATTTCAATTTTGAAAGGGTACCTTTACAACCTGGAGATCAGGCACCTGGTTGGATTGAATTAGGTATTATTGCTTTCAGTTCATACAAGTAGTGAGGGCAGGAGAAGAAATGTGACAAATAGCTTGTTTTGTGTGTTGTCTAGAAGTCCATAAATCAAAAGATACTATTATACTATTTCATCATTATTTTTTACATGAATCATTTGCTTATTTAAAAAGTAAGAAAATTCCCAGTCACAGTTATACAGAGACCAATGTGACAGTCCAAAATGTAAAGGCACTCAATTTACAATCATGTAAAACAGGGAAAGCCTCAAATTCTCACATTTGAAAAGCTGGGTGCAGACATTGTTTTGAGGTTTTGCTCAGAGAAAGACTGGAATGATTAATCGATTATCAAAATCGCTGATGATTAATTTTGTGAGGATCCTCTGATCAGTTAATCTGCTGATTGTTTCAGGTGGGCGACTTTTTTTGCCAAATAAAATATTTAAGGAACAATAAAGATGTTACTTATTACTTTTCAATCCATCAGCTTGTCAATTAATTTCATCATGAAAAACAGATTGGTTTTAATGTTGGTTGTCTGTTCATTTGTATCTCCAGATGGCCAAAGCTGGCTTCATTCACACCCCCTCAGAAAACAGCCCAGACATCGCCATGTGTTTCTTCTGCCTCAAAGAGCTGGAGGGCTGGGAGCCAGAGGATGATCCGGAGTAAGAAACCACTTTACTCAGCTCTTGGGTCAGAAATGCAAATAAAACGAGAGGAGATTTGTGTAGCTTCATTTCTATATCAATTTAAGGTTACCTTCTTTTTTTCTTTTTCTTTTTTTTATTAGTGTAATTTCTAATGGGATGGTGTTGCAGCAAAGGTAATATGATTATGCAGGGCAAGAAAAGATAGATGGCAAGCTATAAAACTAATAAAATAGGTAGTAAAACAAAAGATATTATAAGTACAGGAGCACTCCAGTGGTTTGATATTGCTCAATAAGGTTAGGGGGCTCTCAAGAGATGGATTCAACAAAACAATGGTCAAATTTGAGGTCGAAAAGACAAAGATAACCCATCCTGTTTTTTTTCACTGTGGGTAAAGCCCTAAAAACACTCACTCCCTTTTTGTCCTATACACAGTTCACATGGTCAATTTGTAGGGGGGAAAAAACTGTTACAAATCTGCCTCAAATTTATTTTCTGAGACTTTAGTAGACACATGGACACAATAACCAGACTACTGTCCAATCAAAATTAAGCCTGAGCATTAAGCCTAAACCTAAAAGAGCTGTAGATTCTCAACATGGATTTCTGAGTTCAGTTTAAAGTGTTTTTCACTTGGTGTGTGTGTGTGTTTATTTTTGACCGCTGTTACATTCCCACTGAAATTTCCACTTATATTGTTATGATTTACAAGACTTTCATATGTAATGTGTAACATAATTTTGCGTTTTTTGTGAGTGATGCACCAGCACTTCATGCATTCACTATATGAATATTTTCATTGTATCAATTATCACTGTTGTTGCACCATAATATGATGTGTATGATTTAGTGTTAATCAGCTGTTTTTTCCACATCAGGCAGACTTGTATTGGAAATTTCATAGCCATTTTGTGTGGTACAATGTCCAGGTACAGTCCTTGAAACAAAATATTCATCCCCCTCTCATTGCTCTCATTTTGTCTCCAGAAAAGAGCACAAATCTCATTCACCTTCCTGCCACTTCATCTCCCTGAAGAAGAAAATAGAGGAGCTGACTGTGGAGGAATTCATTAAACTGCAGAAGGAGAAACACAAGTTCAGCATTGTACGTTCTCCAGAGGACTCCATAATTTACAATGCCCATCTTTTAGCCCATCTTTTAGCCAATTTAACTCTTTTAGTTAGATAAAACTGTGTAGCTGCTGAATCTGTTCTTTTATCCCTTTTTTCACCCTCACATGTCTGAAACTAATTGCACAACAAGACTAACGTCTATGAAATGTTATTAAGTTCCTGTGAGAACAAGGGACCGTGATGTTAGTGTCTGATCCAAATGCCATTTCCTCCTCTTGGCAGAACAAATCGTGCAATGAAGGCATCACCAAGTTCGAAGAGGCAGCCAAACTGAGAAGAGCTGATATCATCAAGACAGCCATGGGTGAAGAGTGACAGGAGAATAGATGCTGATGAATGAGATGGGCGGCAGGAGAGACATTCATTGTAGCAGAAAAGCGACTGACTGGTTTCTCCCTCAAATCCTATTTTTATGTTTCCTTTGTGTCTCCTGTGAAACACTGTACTTCTGTCACTTTTCAATGTCTTCTCTGTTTTTGTATTCTGTTTTTATTCATTAAACTTTTCTTTTTGGATGCCATGTTTATTCTTTTGTGTTTGTGATCTTAAGAAAAATCTTGGATTTTGCTCTCTCCAGGGCTCCCCTCCTCAGTCTCTTCTCTGACTGTAGCCTCCTCATGCTCCCACGTTACTGCCTCCCTCCATGTGTCGCGTCAGCGTGCGCGCCTCCAGAATAAATTCAAGTCCCACCCAGCATCCGCCGTTCAGACAGCGCGCAGCTCTGAAGCGACCAGAGGAGAACTTCATCCTCATCCTGTAGATTTGAATTGCTTTGGATAACTTAGGTGTTACAACACTGTGGGTGTGTGTTTGCTTTTATTTGGGTTGAAATACTTTTTTTTTTTTTTTTTTAAAAACGCGCGTTACGCATGAGCCACATCGCTGCTCCGCGTGTGTGAAAGCTTCACCTGTGCAGGATGAAGGTAACATTTGGCGCTGTGGTGATCGCCGCCGGCATCTGCGGTATCTTGAGTTTCGCTTTTCTGGCGACTTCCCTCGGAACCGAGTACTGGTACATCATAGAGATGAATCCCATCAACATGAGCGACTTTGAGGACATGAGCTCCCACTCCGGACTGTGGAGCATCAACGAAGGTGGGCTCTGCTTTTTATTTATTTATTTATTTTTTTTAACTTTTCTTTTAACTAGTCAGTCATGGCGTGAAATTGCAAATATATTTAAAACTGTTTTTCCTGTTACGTTGCATCACACAGGTGGGAAGATGAATGCAGACTCAATCGACTCTTTCACATCTGACTACTCCAGGTACTCTGAGACAGAGCGGCACATGCTGTGTGAGTCCTGATGAAGCCCTGTGCTCATCATAACGCAGTCTGTTCATTAAGTTTAATTATCTAAGCAGCCAGGCCTTCACAGAAGCTCCATAATCCACTTGTTTGTGTGTATGTGTTTGCATGCAGACATGCACAGTGCCATAGTGGTGCTGCTCCCCTTCAGCCTGGTGCTCCTGCTGTTTGGGGGCATCTGTGGACTGGTCAGCTACTTGGCCCGAAGCCCTGTCCTCCTCACCCGCACGGCCACATACTTCTTCATCTGCAGTAAGTCCTCTCCATGTACCCATATCAAGGTCTAGTTGAGGTGGGGTGGATCTGGTCCAGGAGTTGAGCTGCTTTGCCTTGAGTGTGTGCTTGCAGGTGAAACACTTTATTAAAGAGGTGTTTTGTGCAGCCACTGAGACATTTGAGCACCTTTTGTAAGTAATCCATTCAAACAAAAACTTACCAAAGAACCAAAGTGAATCTGTATACCTTCTACTATGACTACTACTGGCAATACTCTAGAGCTTAAAAAGACAAGAGTGCAGAGTTTCCATCTACAGTGGGGACCATTTAGGCTCTCAGCTGCTACACCCATGTTTTCTATCCAGAAGGCTCTGTGTATTTCACATTTAAGATTCAACAATGGTTGAAACATTGAAATTGCACACCGTTGCCACTGGCTATAGTAGGTGAGACTGGGTTGATAAAGGGACTATAACTATCACTGTAAGTGCGTTAGAGAGGGACGCATCAATGTAATTGTGCTTTGGATCATTTCCCTCAGTGTTAAATAAAGCAGGACCCATTAGCCAGTGGTTCAAAGGAGAGAATGGTTGATTGTCGCAACACACATGTTCACATGTTCATCATTTCACTGTGATGGCGGAGTGCGGTGAGGAGCAGGATACCTCAGAAGTGTGCACTCCATCTCTGTGCAATTCTCACAGCCTTTCATTTTGTTATAAACAGCATTTTCCCCACATCCTCATTATGCATATGGATGGAGAATCACTCTCACTGCTTAAATGTTTCTTGGTTCTTTGATAATGATGAAACACATGATAACAACAGCAATGTAAAGAATTAATGGAAAATACAGAAGCAGAGTGAGAAAAAAAGATGTAATTTCTTCCTCTCAGTCTACAAACATACAACATTTACCGCACTGATGATATGACAACAGAAACGGGGATATGCAGACGGCCGTGCAGGGTTTGGTGGACTATATACAGCTGGAGTGTGACACTAAGTCAGGCCATATGGGTCATTTTAGCAGACGGGAGCACCTTATGTGCACGACTGAAACTGAGCTGATTTACAGTTACTGGCAGTCAAAAGGGCGAGCGTTTATTACTGCCAAAGACTGATTGGCTGTTTGATATGACCATATTGGTGTAGTATGCATGAAGGGGCAGGTGTGTGTGTGCGCGTGTGTGTGTGTTTGTGTGTTTAGCTGTAGTTGCTTCTGTTACATCAGAATGTCTCATGCTGTCTGATGGGTTATTAGAGCTTTTACTGGTCTGCAGGGAGGCACACAGTGAAGTCAAACTGCTTTCAACTACACCCCAAATCTTCATCTCTCTAATGCTCTGTATTTCATTTCCTACTGTCATTATTTTGATTATTTTGTTTGTGTCGGGCACTTGAAAGATAACACAAATTTACACATGCTGGAAAATCAACATCATGGTTCATTTAGGCTACATAAAGATTAAAAAATATATTAGACATAAAATATGTGCAGTCTAAATGAAACAGATAAAGGTATATTTTTTGTCTTTTAGAGGTTGCATATAAAAGATAATAGTAGTTACACATAATATATTTTCATATATTGGTGCACAATATGGCAAAATTACATATTAACTGAGAAAAAAAAGGCATAGTGCATTAATCTCTGTTCAACTGTTAGGTTTAGCAAAAAAATATAATTAGTTTGAAATCACTACTTTTTTGCAACAACTATTTTATTTTTGTTTTTTTTACATGGTTAGACAAATCCATCAAACTGTCACTCAAAACTACACAGACATACTTAACTATACTCTAAATAATGTCACTGTCTTTGTAACACCTAAACCTTGTTAACTGAACTTAATAGAATAACTGGATTAGTCATCAGTGTCTTTAATCCAATTCAATTGTTACACTCCGGAGTCGAGTTTCTTTTGGTGTTTTTTAAATTTGAGTCACAAAGGTAACAGAATAAACTGAACGAAACAGTGGGCACTTACAAAACAAAAGGAAAGCAAGCTGTTTTTAACTGCCCACATGCCGCCTGGTAACATATCGGGGTTATGATAACCATGATTGGCGTACATGACAATATGTCAGGTCTGTCTGTCTGTCACTTTCCAGGTTTCATGGTCTGGTCATCAACCTTTTCTTTCTTTGTTCGACCATGGCAACAGTACGCTGCTTCACACAGGGGTCAGCTTAAAATTTGAATGTTACTGTTTTGTCCAGGATTACAACATAAATTGAGGTCCTCAGCCAACCTATAAAGCTGACCTGAAGTTACTTTGTGGTATGTTTTTTCTTTCCGTTGTAGTGGTTGTGAAGCCAGTTTACAAATGTTAGATCTAGGCATTGTGCTTTGATTAGCCTATAACAGCAGCTGCAATAGCTGTAAAGTGTAAAACCTCACATAGTTTTTCACTAACAGTTTAATACAACCTTGTTACTGGGTCTGCACTCTCTTGACATTTTATGTATTTTTGAATTGCCCCGAACATCCCCTTTGTAGGTCACTTTTCCCCCTATATCTTTATCTTAAAATCATCTGAACACACATTTTTACACCCTGCTGAATTTGCATTTCTGTTCTGTACTCCTCCTTCCAGTAAGCTACCACACACCCGACTTGATAATTATTTGGCTATCAAACAAATCATGTAAATTTGGGTTATTGGGAGAGTGAGATTAACGTTAACTTTGTTATGTTAATCTGGTTATTTACAGTTATCAAATTATTTTTGTGCACGCAAACACATTGCCTGAGCGTCTGGCAGAGGTCTTCTCTCTGGATCTCATTGGTTCTCTCCTGCCAGTGCCTTATGACCTCCATAAAGAGGACCTTGTGATGGACTAACACTTACTTAAAAAGACCCATTATAGTCTCCCTTTAATAAGCAGCACATGGAAATGTGTGGAATGAAATAAAGGCTTCAATTAGATTGGAGGCGTCTTGTGAACTTGCTGACCGTCCAACTTTTAATGTCTCCCACCCGGCCCATTCTCCAATCCAGAGCGTTTCTTTCATTTTGGTGTCTTATTTCGGTTTCATTTAGTCACAATAGGCAGCAAGTACTTGTTAATTAACGCTTAACATGGAAGCATTTTCCTTTTGCCAGTGTGTATTGTCTTAACAAACTTCCAGCACTAACATGACAGGCTGAAAAACATATGTATGAGTGTATATGTATAGAACTTATAACTAGAATTTTCTCTTAATTGCTTTGCTCTGTCTTCGTTCTAATGTTGCAGCTACTTTCCTCACCAACCATTAAACAGCCTAATGAGTATTTCTCTGGGTTCCCTGCAGGCTCATTTCATTGCTTCTCGTCTGCTTCATTTTCAGAGTAATTTCAGGTTTCCATGTGCTTCCTTGTTGAAAACCAGTCCACGTTTATAACTGAAAATCAGAAGCATGGGATGTGACATCAATAATAACATTATAGATATTATTGCTGTAGATCGCAGTTCCTCAGAAATCTGAAACTCTACTGTGACCAGTGACAGAAACCTAACCCTAACCCTAACAAAATGAAGCGTGAAAGCAGTCAGTCACAGTCAGTTGAAGTATCAGTTGCAGTAGTGATAATTTTATTTATGCTTTTTGATTTTTACTGGTAAGCAATTAGAATGTCATATTTCATCCAATCCTGTCCAGTAGTTGTTTAGACATAATACTCAAAACAAAAACAGCCAGAGGAGCACAAGAGTATTTATCTCCTCGGGGAGGTGAACGTCTGTATACAATTTCACGATAATCCATCCAATAGTTGACAAGATATTTGTGTTGCACAGACCGACTGTCTGACACAGCAGGCAGTTTCTGGTCTGTCTCTCTGTTTGTGTTATTCTGCATAAGAATCAGATGCAGATTGTTCTCTGCGCTCGGAGCACCTCGGGGTGTAATTGTAATAAAAGGATTATTAGTCCCGCCCTGGGTAGCCTTCTGCGCTCCACTTGCATCCCCTTAAAAGCACTAGCAAGCTGTCAAAATTAAAAGGGTTTCCAATGGCAACACTATGAAACTTGTGGGGGACCGCGCGGGCTTGTGTTTGTCTCGGTCGAGGCTGATGACTGGGAGACAACACATGCGTCAGTATATTTCCTGTCTGTCACAAAATTAGATTTTGTGGCTAATGGCTTGATGTTATTGTTGGTTTTATTGATGAGCTCTTGGCATGGAGCTCTCACTCAAACAAATTTCCGTATTTAAATTGCTCATGCATTGCCGTAAAAGTGCCTGAAAACATAAATATATTCAAATGTTTTGCAATGAGGGGATGACATTAATAGTATTCAGCTCCCCTTTGCATCCTTCAATAGTCCTCTACAACCGATATGAAGGTCTCATTCGAAACATTTCCTGTCCATGTGTTTTACATACCCTAACCTCCAAGTGAGCTCAGAAACTGATTAACACTTTTTTTCTGTCCCTCCAGGTCTGTTGACTCTGTGTGGTGTGAGCCTCTACATCGTTTACTCTCACGAGGCCCTTGCTGAGACGGAGAGACTGGTGGGCCTGGAGGGTCTGTCCCACATTCGTACCTCCTTCGGCTGGTCTATGGCTCTGGCCTGGCTCTCCTACGGCCTGGAGCTCCTCACAGGCATACTGCTGCTCGTGGCTGCACGAAAACTGGAGCTCAAGTAGCCCCACCATGGCCTGACAGAAGCCCGCACAGTGGATTCAGCACATTCAGGATGAGGGCTGGACTGTATGTATTGCTGCCATGTGGCCCTGCCTTAGAACAAGGTCACAGATGGACAGTATTGAGGCTTTTTTCTGGCTGTTTTTGAAATAATGTTTTATTCATAAGCCTGCTTCTGATTGGAGATTGACATGCAAGTGGTGGACTGCAGAGTTAAGGTTGAGCGATTGCGCCCTCTTGTGGTGAAAAAGGCTTCTCATATCCAGTGTCTGTGCACCTGGCCATGCTGATTGTCACACTGCGGTAATATACAGATGTCTCAATTGGTTACATGTTTTCTTAAGAATCACACACAAACTCTGAATATCAGAAATTTTCTGTGCTAAAAGACCTTGCATGTCTCCAAATCACACACACATCACATGAATAGATATTTCTAAGAATCAAATGAGAACTGATACGTTCAGTGGAAAAGCTTTTTGCATGTACACCAGCCCGCGCTTACCTGCTCACGTTTTCATGCTTGAATGTAAAACACACAAATCCAGGAATAGAAAGAAAACACAAAAAAGTCTGACATACTGTAAACATTTCAGCAAACATAGCTGATGTGCTCATACAGCCCAGAACGGACTATAAGAAATTAAGAAAGTTGCTAATAAACATTGTGCCAAATGTATATTGTGTGTAAATGTGTGTAGTGTTGTTAGTGCATAAACAATTAAAATGAGTAATCTGTGCCAAACTGAACTGCTCATTTTACCATCTGAGATCCATATTGATTCAGTTTTATTCTCATAATATTTCACATAAACACTGTCTTAAGTCGTAAGCTGTATTACCTAAAAGTGTTGTGCAATGTTAACTAAATGTTTTTCTTGTAATTATTTGTTCCATGTGACTGTAGCTTGAAAATGTGCAATTTATCATTTGTATGAGTCCTAATAGTTTTCATGTAAAATGACTCTATCACACCGTGTTTTTTCTTGGTAAACAGGTAGATATGTTCATTTAATTTGATGAATAGGAGGGTTAATTAACACATCATGTTGGTATGAACTGACTGAAGCAACAATCATAATCTGTTTTGCTGTTTACACCATGAAGTATGATTAGGCCTGAGCTGTTTTGTGTTTTCTTGTTCTCTTAGTTCTCATGGTTTTCTGTTATATGCCTTTGAAAATACTTTATCTTGTACAAGTGTCTTTATATGAATCTGACCTGATGTTTAAAAACTTTCATCTTCAAGAGAAGCATTTTTTCAATAAGTGTCCATTGTCAAATATATTTCTCTGTGTAACTCATCATTTCTCATTTAAATGTCACAATTCTCCACTCATCACTTGCTACGAGTTTCTTTCTCTCTCTCTCTCTCTACTACTAATATTTTTTTTGTTGCCCAGAAAAAGGCAACATTTGATAGATGCACTTAGACATGATATGTTTTGGAGCTTTAAAAAGCAGCTGGGTCGAAGGTTTAAAAGCAGTTCATAGATTCTGGCTGCAGTAGTAGGGAGTACAAGAAAGCAAAATATTTTTCTAAAAGGTTCCTATGGCAACCTAAATGTCCTGTGCATCCACACAAAGGAGGAAAAGTGGGTGTGAGATTCTGCTCTAAACAAGCTCTGCCTCACTGCAGACAAAGCATCTGCAAAAAACAGACCAAAAAAGCAAGCTAGACTTTTTTTGTTTTAACCTTGAGATGTTTTACTTTATTTAATGAGCTGTAGAAATGTCTCCTGAGCCCAAGAGGTCAGAGATGTTTTTAAACCCAGGGACAAACCAGTGAGTTCTTCATCTGACGTCTAAAAAAGAGAGAAAATCACTAAAACAGCAGGTTTTCACATGACAGCAGCTAAATGTTGGTTTTCCAACACGTCCCTTTTTTGTGTGACAAAGCGTCCTAGCTTCTGCTCCAACTTGTATGCATCTGCCCTCCTCTCACTATCAACGGTTTTAGATCGTGAATAATTACAATAATATGGGCCTCTAAAGTAAATTGTTAAAACAAATGAGACGATCAGTGTGCCAATGAGTCATTTTTTAATGAGCCGAGATCCTCCATGCTCATTTAAGACAGAGATCACAGTGCTTCTAGAAAATGACACAGGCCGACTGTCGGAATCAAAGCCCCAAATGTATAAAACAAGCAAGTCATAAATTCAGTCATTTCTCAATACAGTGTTTAAACAACAGGAAATGCTTGAAAAGGTGAATACATTCACTACATCACTAAAACATAATTGTAATGGAGAGACCAGAGCAGCTTTGACCTCTTGAGTCTTGCTCTGGAGCTGCTCTTCTGTGCTGTTAAAGGGCTTTTACTTAACAACGCCAAATCCGTGGAAACAACTTTACATAGTGATATAGAGAAGACATTGAGTTTTTCAATGTCAAACCAATACAAGTCATTTAGTTCCTGCATTTTACATTCCAGTTCTCACATTTTATATGCCAAGTAATTTCATGTATCTAGAATTTTAGAAGAGATCACATGAATCTAGTTGTTTTAAGGTTAACAGCTCTTTAAGGCAAAGTGATCCAACGCACGTACTGATGGCAGGGAAACTCTGGGTAAACTCCTGATTAAGAAATACCTTTACCAAAAAAAAAACCTGAAAAATTAAATAAATAATGTAGCAAAGTGAAACTTCACTGTATATGTTACAGATGTTTCTGTGTAGCTGTGGTCTGGGAACATCCTCCATAATACTGGCCAGTATTCGGTGCTTTGGCCAGTGTCAGGCCTGACATCAGTCTAATCTCAGTGTGTGCATCTCGATTGATGAGAGGAGTAAAGGTTATCTGTTATCAAAGTCGGCAAATAACACTGCAGGGCTCCCTTGAAAGTCCCGTATGTTTTAATTTGCATCATGTTTTTTTAATGTCCTCCTCTCTGTTCATCACTTCACACTCATCAGTCAGGACGGACAATGGCCATTTCAGAGCTCTCCGCACCTGTTCATTCTCAGTAACGAGCAGGTGGGAGGCAGCGATTTCGGCTCCAGTTATGCACTCCGAGACAATTCATCCGTAAGGAAAAACACAAACAGGTGCTTCTCAGTTTTATTCTACTGCGGTGGTGCGTCCAACAGCGCCACGCAACAGTCAGTTCTGACAAAAGTTGCCTACGATGGTGGCGTTTCATCAAAGTTACAAAAAGAGGAGGAGGGAAGGTCAGCCGGGCAAGCATACCTTCCCAGCAAACAGCAGTCCCACGATGGTGAAGAATATGGACAGAACAAAGAGCACGTAGGAGGAGCCCACCACTGTGTTGTTGGGGAGCTTATAGGGCTGTCCTCCGACCTCGCTGATGTAGAAGCCGATTGGGAATATGAGGGCAGCCATACAGAAGAGGACCACTGTGAAAGAGGAAGAACAGAAAGCAGAGCGTTAACATCACTTCGAAACCGAAAAAGAAAAAGCACAAATTATGCTTGTATTTTACAGAATATGACCAAATATCTAGTCAGCTGTAAGAACCGAACATCGGGTGAGCAAACACCAATACGTAAAGAAAAGTTGAAATAATTCACATGGTGGAGTGGATTCACATGGTTAATGGTGCTGTCAGTGAAGGGGTACTTGAGTTCATCTGACATGACAATTTGACAAAAAAAAGGGGTTAAAATACACTTCACCAGACAACTTAACTTTATTTTCATCGTTAAACATTTGGTGTTTCATGTCGCTTTTTCATGTTCAGCATCTGGGAACTTCACCACCTTTTAAGGCAGCTTGGGTTTTGTGTGTGGAAAAAATGTAGTTGGAACTAAAAACTGGCCCCACTATTGATGGTCTGCTCATCAGGACCTGCCTCATATTTTTCTATATTTAGAGCGAAGTGAAGCACAGCTCCTCCTGCGGTGCTCTCCAACAGACAAACTGTCTCTTTGCTGTAAAAATAGAAAGCGGCCCATCAATTAGAGCTCCTCTGCAGTCACTTTGTCAAGATGTTCATAATTACCAGACTAAAAGCTTTCCTGAATTGAAGTGTCGACTTCTGATGTTGAGGTAAGCTCCTTTATTTCACAGGAGACTCTCAAGTAGCATCTCTCACCTTACAGGCTTTCATAAACTATAATGGCTCTTAACAGCTCAAGTGTTAGTGTGCGACTTTGATATTCCTGAATTCCTGTCGTCGCGTAACTGGTGCCAACTGGACATAGACCAATTATATTATACCAAGGCTGCTGATGCTTTAAGTGGGAAAAAGAAAAAGATACATCTAATCTCCTGATGTAGAAAATGTGAGGTTTCTGAGACTGACTGTTTTGTTCTCAACTTAAAATTAAGACACTTCCCTTTTGTTGGCATAGACATGGACGGGCATTCGTATGAAATTGTGTGAAAAAGGAGGAAGAGAACTGATTATGATGCAGGAGGGTTGAATGAACACCTACTCCCCGTGAAGGCGATCCATCGGGCGTAGCGGGCGGCCTCGCGACGCCAGCGCGATATCACCAGCAGCCCGCAGGTGACGGTGAGGGAGACGATGCCCAGGATGATGAAGAAGAGCGTGGTGATCCACTCCGGGGGCAGCTGCGGGGGGATGCAGGTCCGGTCTCGCCCGTGGATGGTCTGGCACTGCCGGACCAGACCGACAGTCAGGGAGCCTGGATGGAGACGGATCAGAGACAGCAGCAGCTTCTCTTACAACACCCACCTACATACAAACTGATGGACTAGTGCTTTGTGTTGGTGCATGCATAGGTGAGCCACAACACCAGCACTTTTCCTCCACCTGACCTGAAAGGCGACAGAACCAGATGGTAAAACATGTAAACAGAGAACTTTTCTTAAAAGCCTGTTTTCTCAATCAGCTAATAGGTGATGTTGTCCTGCAGAACACTAAATATTTTGCTGAAATTGGAACAGTAGTTCTCTCACCTCAAAGTGGTCTGAAGTTGGTTGGGGAGGTTAACTGCCTCACCGGGGTAATCAAGTTTTTGTCTTTAGTCTATCACTGAAATATCTGATTTTTCTCTGTGTGTTCATCACTTTGTCATGTCGTTTTCACATTGTTATTTGATACATTAAAGCCACTTTAGTCCTGTAGAAAAATACTCTGTGATTGGATGAGTCTCTCAGCGATTTTCAGAGATAGGACCATGTCTCCACAGTAACTAACACACCATCACAGTTTTCCAGTAGAAAATCACAAAAAGTGACTCCAGAATAATGCTCCCACTGCAGATTAAATCCATTATATGACTATAGCAGCCTTTTCTTTATATTAAAAAACTCAGCAACATATGACAGTTTGTTCATATGTTGACTGCTTGGAAGACATGATGACCTCCCACGAGTCCCTCTGATTCCCTACAGTGACCGGGGCCAGTGAACCCATTGGTATGGAAACACGATGATGGGCGGTGCACCAGTGACAGCAGAGATCCCCCCCCCCAGTGATTCATGTATGACGTCAAACGGGTTCCGGCTTCACAGAGAGAGAGAGAGAGCGAGGAACATCGGGATTAACAGCCGAAACAGAAATGAAGAGATCAATGACCCTCTGTCAGGTGTCAAGGCGACCTCCGGTCTCACAAAGCCTGGTGGCCGCTGTGATGGCAGGCAGGAGGGCTTCTGCATGTAACACACACACACACACGGAGCCCAGCAGAGACTGCATCTGCTCAACTCCGCATCCAGTCCAACTACACAGAAGCCCCCACACAACACAGAGCACATAAATGCAAAATTAAATCCTCCCACACCTTCATTTATTCTTTTGTCTCCTTCCGTCTTCTTACTTATTATCTTCAGTGAGCAGTTACTGCCAAGCAGACGCGGAGGAAAGAGGAGCTTTTATACGTTTTATGGATTCATGGATTTATTCAGGGAAATTTAAACACGCACATTGTAGAATTAACATAATTGTCACAATGGTGAAAATTACTTGTAACCAATATCACAGAGAGTGCAAGAAAAACACAGGGCTCACAATAAAACATTGTGTAATTAGGAGGAAAATTAAATGCTGCTTTTGAATAAACACCTCATACTTAGGGCCATTTAGACCCTTACATTTACATCTAACTGTTTATTATATCTAACATCTTATAACATCTGAGAGATGTACAAGCGGCATCATGGATCTTGGAAGAACACACAAACAAGACGAAAGATTTTATCAAAGATTATCCTAGAAAGGCTTCCCACCATCTCCCACATAATGCTACATCCATATCCATCACAGCATGGAAAGTAAACTCGGCCCATTAAATATTCATAACTGGTTTCAAATGGCTTCAGTTCCTGATCTTGGATGCAGTGCTGGGTGATGAGACCGGGGACCAGGCTGACGGGAACATCAGGCCTGGACCACATCCTCCTGCAGGCTGACCTCTTCCCCCTATACGCAGGATATCCTGTTCCCTCTCAACACATCCTCTCATACCGCAGGGTGGGGGACAATGTAAATAGTGCATCCACTTCCTTGCACACTGGAGTCCAAGATTATTTTTCAAATTATCGAGAGCCGTAGCAGCAAATTAGATTAATTAGTCACTAATTTACATGTTTGAAAGGCTCTTCACGTCTTAATTTTATAACATACTGTATGTGTGCGTCTGGCATCTGCACAAGTTTAGGTATACAGTTGTTAAGACCTGTCATACAGACAGCTTCCTGTGATGTACAGAAAGGAGTCTTATTTAACATATTTTATTATTTAACATTATTTTATTTAAAGAGCTGCAATTCAAATAAGCCTTCATTTTTTCAAAAGACAGAGTGTGAGTGTCGTATGCTGCGTGTTGACTGTGATGCAAAATCTGATTTGTGATATTTGGTTATATGAATAAAATTGACTTGACCTGATTTAATATCATACATGAGATAATGGTGATAAACAGTCATACCGTTATATACCATTCCTTATCAAACTAATAAAAGACTGAATCTATAAGAAATGGGCCATGTGTTATTTCTTATAAAGAGGACTAGTAGTTGAAATAGGAAGAAAGCAAAATTAGTAGGACAAAATCAAACCCCTGTTTAACTTCTATTATAACTTCTATTTATCATATATATATCTATATCTATTTAACCAGCTAACTCTGCATATTATGCTCTTTTACAACTATTGCAACACTTTAGTTACACTGAAGTTACATTTTCACCCGATAACCCAGAGTCTGATCTTTCGGCCACTGATCGGCTCCACCAGCGGAGACTCAGTGCCATGTGCATCCCCTCCATTCATCCTAAGAGTCCAGAAAAGGCAAGTGAAAGACAAGATTTTGTTTATAACCCATTTATAAACCTGATTACGGCCCGGTCATCCACTATCAATTAAACATGAGGAAGAAAAAAACAGAGGAAACTTTTCCCATAACTTCCAAAATATGTTTTTCAGCAAATTATACTAACGAATATATTATATTAACGAATTACTATAATAATGAAATGAAGACAAGCTGCCTTGTTTCTTGTTGCTGAATATCACTGAAAGTATCATTCAGCTGCAATCAACTCTCTAAAATATCTTTAAAAGGTAACCAGAAATCACAAATTGTAATACTGAGCTGGAGTATTAACTCATTTGAATACACACTGAATCTGCTCCTTAAATGTGTGATTTACTTTAATATTTAGTTGTATTCAAAGGTGATCAGGGATTCTCGTCCCAGCTGCCTCACGGCATTGATTTTATTTGCTTACCTCTGAGTGAGCCAACCTTAACCTGCACTTAGTAACCAATACTTGGTAAACTCTCCTGCTGCTTCAAGTCTCTCTGCACAATACCGAAAGAAACTCACACATCAAGTACACAAGGTGCACAGTTTCCTTCTTACACACACACACACTCACAGAGTGCTGGCAGACATGCACAGCAAAGCACTATCGCAGGAACAACAGAGCAGGTCATGAAAACATCAGGGTCTGAACAGCGGCTATAATAAACCTTCACAAATGAATGTTCTGCTTAATCAAGATGACCAATAAGAAGTTATCAAAGTGCACATTCACAGTGAGACAATTTGTTATTCTGGTCTATTCTGTTCCTTCTTCTGGGCGTTTAAAGAAATCTCGTGAGCCGGCTAAATGGATTTATGGTAGCTGGGCTCAGAGCAGAGGCACAGTCTGAGAGAAAATCATGAACTACAGTCATTCTCTTTATGTCTCTACGCATACACCAGGCACTCGCAGCCAAAATAAAACACGTCATGACTGAGCCGGAGGAGCTTTAATTCTCCAGGTGGAAAGTATTACCCTCCCAGGAGGCCTAATTAAAAGTCACACATCTTCATTCCCAAACAACACTTCCTGCCTTCAGGTAATTACTATTCGACTAATTAAACAGGAACAAAAGGCTTTTAGTACAGTAAGTACAGTAATTTCACACCGTGGTTTACTATGAGGAATGGGAAAACCCTCCGAGTGTGAGCACGAAATGGACTGAAGTTCAGAGCAGCTATGACGATTGAGAGAGAGAGAGAGAGAGAAAAAAAAGATTTGGTGTGTGATTACTCATTTAATTATGCAACAAAAAACTGCTTGTTATGTACTCAACTTGCAGCTGCAGTCAGTATTTTTACAGCGAATTAAATCCTGTAACAACCACTCGGCAGGTTTGTTACGAGCTTATCTCCGCTGCACTGTAGCACTGGGATGGAGGCTGACAAGGACCGCGGGCAGCTGCACATATATTGTAGTGGTCTGTTTGTCTCTTGCATCAGCTCTGGTCAATGTTTAGCTGTTGGACTTTGCATTTCAATATCGCTCGATTACAATAACCGGTGAGGCTGACCAAAAGTGGACGATTTAGTCAACACCTGCATTCACTTTAATTCCAGGACCGAACGTACAACCAATGACAGCTGCCTTCCCAAGCGCGGTTATTATTGGCTGTAATGTGGTCATAGTGGTGATCATTTCATTTAATCCACAACAACAGCTGCTGACACTGATGCCAACAGATTAATAAAATAATGTTCATTAAATCATCAGTCTCTAGAAATCAGGATTATGTGTCCTTAGTGGTGAAAAATAAATGTATTTAAAGCCCCGTGAAACACATCATTTCAGAAATCAACCTTAGTTATGACTTGCTAAAAATCAAAGGGGATCTTTCGTGATTAAACTTTTTCGCCTGCTAAACTGATCAACTACCTCAGTCACTTGAGTCAGCATCAAATAGCACCAAAGTTAAAAGTTTGAGCCTTTTTGAAAGATCTGTCGGGGTGGAGTCAGACAGAAGTGAGTTCACCAGACCTCTGCAGCCCGCTCATCATCTGCTTAAAAGAAGATTAACACACCTGAATCTTCATCTGCACTGCTGATGGGTGAGTTGTATTGTGGGTAATGTATGTTTTTTCGAGGAATGAGAAACTTGAGGATTAAAAAACTGTCCATTATGAGATAAACACAGAAATGTAATAAATGTAATACAACATTAACAATTTTGAATAACCAAAATTGTTACATCTTTGGCACTGTGCACCGCCTCATATTAACAGCACGAAGGGCTCCTGGAGAGAAATACCTGGAACTGTTGAAGGACGAGTGAAGACAATCTTGCAAGAACAAGGACGTAGTTCATTGTTATTATTTAGTATCTAAACTTTGGGACTTTGGTTACATCTGCTTGACCTTTGCTGCATTACGAACTTCAGACTAGAGGAGATGAATTTACTCGTTTCTCAAACTTTACTACTTTACTTGAATTTTCATCATTGTTACTTTTTACTTGTATTCTACTACATAATCGAAGGAAACATAGTTTTTACTCCACTGCATTTGTTTAACACTTTAGCATTTTTCCATCCAGTAGTATACAAAGAATCTAAAAATACAGAATAATATTCAGTTGTATTATGAAAGGAACCATTGTGCTTTTCTTTCGTTTTCACTTCTTTCTGATTAAAATCTGAACACTGTTTCCTCTTAAATCAAATCTGACCACAATCACACATTTTGCTTCATTTTAAGGGACCACAAACCAAAAAAAGGCTGACAATGATAATTTAACCATTTCTGTGTGCTTTTAAATGCGCTGATGCTGTTAAGTCTGAAAACATCACTTGTTGTGAGTTTAATGTCAAAGCCTCGTGTTGACGCACATTTGACATCCACCGAGCTGACCTGCTGTTAAGTGACACAGTTCACTTTTACTTCAGACAACAACAACATCATCATCAGCATCATCACCATCTACCCACCGGCTGAGTCTCCGGTGCTGATCCAGTCCGGGTTGGCAATGCTGGCGATGGCGAAGATGTCCGCGGCGAGGAAGAGGCACCCTGAGATCACGGTGAGCTTGTCCATGTCGGTGCAGGCAGGAGGGGGGTCCGAGCGAGTCTGCGCCTCCGTCTCACCTGGGGAGGGGGGAGGAGGAGGAGGAGAAGGAGGCGGGACATTTAGTGAAAGGTGGGGGGAGTCAGAGGCGCACTACACCCGCAGCGGGCGTCCCGTCACCCCGCTCTGCTCCGCACATGGTGTCCGACCCCCCCTCCTCCTTCCTGGAGGTCCTGCAGCCCGGGATCATGGGCCGCTTCAGCTCCGGATGCTCCACCTGCACAGCTGACATCTGCAGAAGTCTTTTTTATCTTTAATCCTCAAACAGTGAAAATGGACTCATTCACTTATTTCGCCCCCACCTCTCTCTCTCTCTCTCCCCCCACATGGAAGCTGCTTCTTCCCTCGCCGCCCTTTCTCGAAATTTAAAGCGCTTTTTTCGGGTTTGTAATCCTCCTCCACGGCACCGACACCGACCCGCGTTACGGAGCTGCCGTCTGCGTGTCTCCTGCAGGACGACGCGTTCTCCTCGCAGTTATGGAAACTAAAATCCACTCAGCTCGCGTCTCCATGTCCGTGCTGCACAACTCTCGCGAGAAAATCCGCGATTTTGGCGACAGCTCCTTTTTTTTTTAGCCTGACCATGAATTATGTAAGCGGAGGAAAGGAAGGGATGGGAGGGTGAGGGGTGATTTATATGAGCTGCCACAGTCACGTTTCGGCCCCACACTCAAAGAGCTGATACCCTAAATCTCAATTAAAGGTCCACTTACTCATTTAGTCGAAAGCTTCTTCAATCATTTTCATCACATTTCTCTTCAGTCGTCTGAAACTGTCATTTCCAGTCTGGAGTTGCAGAAATTTAGTTTATTTTTACTTTTTTTCTGGGGATATTCTGGATACTTTAACCTCTTTAGGCAAATCTGACAAGGGAAATTCACCACTCACAACCAACAACCTCATATTTTGCTTTAATTTAAGGGATCACAAACCAAAAACACGTACAGCTCCTTTGATACACTCCACTGATCATTTACCTATTTCTATGTGACTTTAATGTATTTTTATTCATCCGAAAACACTATTTCTGTATCTAAGTGATTCAATCTGAAGCCTGCAACTGCATTACACAGATTTTTATCAGTTTCCTCAGCTGTCATGAAACCGTAGATGCTGATGTAGAGGTCCATTTAGTCTGATATGATTGAAAGCTCAACAAGGAGCTCTTAAGTCTGTGAACAAGACTGAACTCACACATTTCACAACATCCAATACACAGAGGACTGTCTGGTATGGTAGATAGAATTTATTCATTATTTTACATCAGCTATACAGTTAATGTGGACAGATGGGTGGAGCACATTGTGAGCAGCATCACCTGAAGGTATACTGTTACAACACCTATAAATAACCCCTGGTGTTATGACATTATATCTCTCATAACAACATCTCAGAATAGGTGAAGATGACCTCTGCTTTTTCTTTTTGTCTTTTTGTTTTTCTTTTGTTGTTTCTTCTTTTTGTTACTGTAGTCACAATGTAGAGGAAATAAATTCTGCTTTGCCGCCAGATTCGGGTATGGTACACGTTGAAGAGGGGGACTTTAGAGCTCATCCACGAAGGGTGTTTTTACGAGATTGCCGTTGGATGCCATCGTCTTCTTGCCTGACACAAATTTCTTGGCAGCCTGGGAACAAATACCAAGAAAGTTAAGAACAAAACCTTCAATTTATTTATATATCTGAGGCCTCTTCTTTAACGTCGTGATCAGAACCAAATATCTTACGTTGGCGACGTCGGTCAAAGAGACGTTGTCAATGTTTCTGGAGATTTCCTCAGGGGAGGTGTAGCTTCCCTCAGCCAGAGCCTGAGTGCCCATGGCCTCGAGCAGACCCTCTGAAGTCTCCAGAGACATCCAGCATTGCCCCTTCAGCTGGGCCCTGCAGAGAAAACAAAGATGATTTTACCTTGAGCCACAATAATCACACCAGGGAGGACAACTTTAAATTTGATCTTTTCTCCTCTTAATGTATGTAAGTATGAGGGGCCAAAGAAGGCAAGATGTTTTCAGTCCATTTTCACCATTTTTTTTCCATGTGTACCGTGTCACTTTATCAAATAACCAACTTTGAATTGGCTTAACGGCACCACCAACAGGCACCAAATGTTTCATGAACAAAATCCTGGAGTAGCAACAAAGTGCCTGGCATGTGTCTGTACGGGTTTGAGTTAATTGGCTGTGGGCTGATAAATATACATTTAACACTGGAAGTAAATTTCAAATCTACATTACGTCAATTGGTAGCATTGTGTTTTATTTTTAAAAAAAAGTTTTAGTTTAGTAAATGTTTATTAACCACACCCTTTCTCAGCAGGCAGACATTACACTATTAAAGGAAATCATTTGGGAAACATTTGCATTTTGTTGAGAGTCCAGTGCCACTCCCAGTCTGCACACTAAATATAAATCTACAGCTGGCTAACTTAGCTCAGCATAGAGATTGAAAAAGGGGGGAAACTGTTCAGGCTGTTCAAAGCAACAACTAAAATCTGCCCACAGCCCTTTTAAATCTCAGTAATTCATATCATACATGCATTTTTTTCTCCATCTCAAGACAAAATGTTTCGTAAAAACAATTCAGCTTTACACAGCATAATGCGCAATACTATTTCTTGTTATGTCTGGACAGGGTTGGGCTAACTGTTTACCTCTGTTGTCTATCTTTGTGCTAAACTAACCTGCTACATATTCATGTTACAGATATGAGACTGGTAAAATTGTCTATTCTCTGGTTGCTTGATTTCTCAATGAATTCATAATTTAGATTATATTATAGAAGGAGGCTTCATATCAATGTTGTGTCTCTTTATGTCTGCTTGTCTTACTTTGCCCGTGTGAGGTCAGCAGCTGTGACGCCTCCATCAGCTACAGCCTTCACCTGGGCGAGAGCAGCCTTTATCACCTGGAGAGACAGAGATCACGTCAAGACATTTTTACAATTTCCAGTTTCATTCTGAAAGAAGGACTGCAGCTACTTTGTTGAACAGTTTGCACTGATGAACGGATGATTGTCGTGACTGTGGGATACTCACATTCCCAGCATCTGCAACCTGGGAAATGGTGTAGATCCCAAACAGACCAGAGTCAGAGTAGCTTGCATTGAAAGCACTGACCTGTTAAGAGGAAAGGAAAATAGGAATATTAGGATTAGAAGGTGTTCATGTTTTTAAATGGCAAAGATGCACAAGCATAACATTTCCCAAGTTTATATTCCAAAATGACAACCACTCACATCAAAGGGGTCAGCGGTTGCCTTAGCAACACCCTGGACCAGTTTGCTGGAGGTGTTTGAGCCCCTTTTCACATGAAGACCGGCTCCCAGTAAATGCTGCAGAACACTGAAGGCTAGAGCCTCGTTGGTGCCTGCTGCTGCTGACTGGCTCACCACTGCTGAGTGGACCAAGCTGTTTGTGCTGGGCTGACGAATCTCACCTGGAGAGGGCAGGAAGAGATGGGGAGGCACGCTAAGTGTTACCTTTTGTTGGGTTGAAAGTATTAAAAGTTGTAAAATGTGGATTCAGCTCACCTCCACGGTACTGAGCTTTGGCTCCCGTGGTGCCTGACCCGCTGCGGATGTTGAGGAATTGCTCTCCCACTTGCTTCAGCACTGTGTGGTCGATACCTAAAGGAAAAGTGTCCATTTCCATTAATAACTTCATAAAAACACACCAACTTTAATTAGTGCCGATGTCATTACTGGGTTACCATTTTAAAAAAGGTACAATGACCCTTACCAAGTCCAACAAGAGCCATTCTTTGGCTTGTGAAATTGTTCTGGACAAACTGATGCAGCTGGAGAAAAAGATTGATGTTAGAAAAGCAGTTTAAATATGTAAAGGTTTTACAGAATAACAACTGGGAAAATACTTACATGTTCAGACTGGATGTTACCAACCATGTGCTCAGGACAGTACAGGGAGTTACTGAGAGCATTCTTATAGGCAGCATGGTGCAGACCTTCAACCACACCTGGAAAAGACAAAGGAGGCTCAATCACCAGAAAAGATCAAATTTGTTCTGTGTCTTCTTAATGGATAAGTCACATCTGCCTGTGTAGTGGAGACTCAAAAGAAAAAGTCATTTGATTTTACACTTGTGCCATACCATGTACTTCTTTAAATAACACATTTTCATGGAAACTACAAGACATTTGATGAAATCTCTCATCAACAATTACATTAAACAACTTCATAAATTAAAATGCTGGAAGCTCTGACATATTTACTGTACTTTAAATCAAAAACAAAACTTTAATTGAGGCAGTACTTTGCCTTGTAAAACAGTGTTTTCTGACCCCAAAAGGAATAACTTCACTAAAACTCATGGAGTATTCTTGTTGTGATTCATTCCTGAAGGGCACTCATGAAACACAAGGGTAACATATACTGTCTGAATCTACCCTTTCCTTATGGTGTAAATGAACTTTAAAAAGGCTGAAGCAAACAAAAAACTATGATTTTGAAAATAAAAACACAGGCTGTGTGCACACTGCAAGGGAAATAAAGGCCCACCTATCTGAGTGTTCTGTGCAGCGTAGGCTTTGTCCAACTTTACTCTGGGTACGAGGTCTGACACCTCCCATGGTCGAAACTCGGGGGCTGTTGTCACGTTGATCAAATACTCCATCACTGTGTCACTGCAGATGAATAATGAAGAGGAAGCAAAAACACCTCAGTAAAATGTCCTGAGACTGTGTCTTCAAAATGAAAAACATAACTACTATCCTACAAAATTCCAGTAAACTTTCATATAGACTGAACTACAAATGTTTTACAGCAACCCGTCTACTCTAAAACTTGTACAACAAACATGTAGTCAAGCGTCCTGTTCATTTATGACTAATAGTACTTATCACAACATCAATATTAGTCAAAGACTCACATGTCATCTCTCAGGCAGTCAACAGTGTAGATCATGTTCTCTCTGGTTGAAGTCACACTGCAGAGAACAGACACACAGATATCCAGGTAAGAACACAAATCAAGAAAGAGATTTTACTGGTTACTGGCTTGTCTTAAAAGGTACCAACCTCAGGCTGCCCCCCACTGCCTCAACACCACGGCATATCTTGAAAGACGAAGCTCCTTTCGTTGTCTGAAAAAAGCAAAAAACAAATGAACACCAAGCTGAAACAGGAGGAAAATATTCCTGTTCAAAATATTCATCAGGGACATTCTCTCTCTTGCGTGTTACAGCTGAATGAATAATATCCTATTAAAACAGTACCAAACTCAATTGTGTAGTACTGTACCAGGTTGGAGGCCAGCCGGAGGAGGTGGGTGACGCCCAAGTTTTCATGGGTCTCATAGCGACAGCCGGCTTTGACGAACACACCGATCTTGGACGCTGGGGAGTAATTCTCCAGGGAGGCAATCACCAGTCCACTCGGCAGTCTGGTCACCTGGAGATATAGACGTTTATTAAACAAGTCAGCCAGTAAAGAATTAAGAATTAAGAAGAATTAAGTTCTTTTATTGATCCCACAGTGGGGAAATTTCACTGTGGCCTCAGTATCCACTTTTAAAGTTTAATTTTAAAGATCATTTAGACTTTTAGTTTGGTGATTTGATATTTTACACTAAACTTAAGGAGAAAAAACAAACAGATAAAGCATAAAACATAAGCAATGTGTGTCTTTTCTATTCCCAGACCAAGTCATCTTGTCTTTTTCAGACCCACAACCACACTCTTCACCCCCAGTACAGCCATCCTCATCACTCCCCAACATACATGGACGTCCTGGTAGGAGTGGGCAGCCCCTGGAGCAAGCTTGAGGCCAGCCAGGGGCTCTGTAAGGGACTGGCCTGTTCTGACAGCCGCATAGAACCGCCTCTGTGGAGGAGAAAGACACGTCAACAAACACTGACCTGCACATCCTGCGGCCGAAACTTAACGTGTTCAGCGGCCCCAGTGACTTCCACCTTACGGGCAGCCTGGGACGCGTAAAGCCTCGTCTGGAAAAACAGAGCAGATGAAAAAGCAGGAGATTACAACTAAATGTGTCGCTGGCTTGCTGGCTGATCTGAGGGCAGTTTGAGTAGAAAGGAAATCAGAATGATTGTAAATAGTGGGATCAGTGGTGTAAAAATATTTCTGTTTTTCTTGGTTTGGAAACCTATCTTGATCAAACAGGAACTTTCTGAATCAACACGTCAAATGGTCTATAATGTTGATCACTGATTGACAGCTAAACCCAGAGTCTCTGTAAACACGAGACACTGACAACCAGTTCAAAATCAAATCACAACTCTCTCTTTTTGCACTGTGAATTTCATCTTCTTCCTTTTGGATGGAGGTTTGTAACGCAGGTGTAGAACAAAGCGGTATAAAAATAGCAGCCATCACTCATGTTGTTGCAATGTTGCTGGTGGCTATTTATTTTAGAGGTCTTTCTGTTGCTCTCTGTCTCCTTTAAAGTCCTGATTACATTTAGGAGCCTGGAGTACTTCATCATGTTCTCTGTTGTTTGTGATTGTTTCAAATGTGTGTTAAGATGGATGCCTTGTCTACTCTATCTTATTAGAGATGTGGAGCTCTGGTAGTTGGGATTATATCTTTTACAATGGAGGAAAGTAAATACTTATATTTATTAAAGTTCTGTCCTTCAGGGGAGGTACTTGGATTTTAAGTGAGTATTTCTATTTTCTGCAACATCATAGCTTTATTTTAATAAACTTAATATTTAAGGGTTGTTGACAAAACAAACACGAACACCTCAGGCATTGTGAAACAGTGATCAACACTTTTCATAATTTTGTGACATTTTCTGGACCAAACATCCAATCAATTAATCGATAAAATGACTGACAGATGAATCGTTGATGATAATAATTGTTAACTGCAGCCCTAATAAAACAGAATCTGAAATACGACATTCTGAACAATGAGCACTATTACTATTAGTATGTTAAGTTGTTATGTACGTTGGTGCTTTTATAATACTACTTAACTGTAATGTTAAAAGCAAGACTTATAGCTGAGTATTTTTACAGTATGGTATCACTACTTTCACTAAAGTACTGTGAAAGTAAAGTAGTGAATACTTCTTGCACCTCTGGACGACAGTTTGTATTTTGATTGTGATAGTGTATACACACAGGTCTCAAATATTAATTTAATTAAATATTATGTTTAACACACTTACAGTAGTGGTGTCAGATTTAAATAATAAGACGGGGTGAGATACCCTCTCCCATATGTTGAGTTTTATACAGCCTCAGCTGAGCTGAATTTGGGTTTTTCAGGGTTTTAAACGGAAAACGAGCCGACCCTGTTTCATTATATAACATTATCGGTGACTGAAGTCGAGGCTCAGCTGCTTCCTTGTCCGCACTTCTTCACACCTTGTCCCGACACGACCCTGACTCCTCACACCGGCAAACGACCACCTGCTCTCTGAAACACGCCGCTCATGAGCCCACGATTTTACCGACACACCAATATACCGGACGTGGCCGACAAGTCCTTACCGAGAGCTGGCTGAGTCCCCGGATCCCCTTCATCATCTCCCCTCTCTTGCTTTCTCTCCTTCACTTAGGACGATGAACAAATATGGCCGCTCTGAAAGTGCCCTACCCACAATGCCTAGCGTCTGCTTCGCTCATGAAAAACAGCCGAGCAAATGAGCGCGCGCCCTCTGTTGTCACGGAGATTAAAGGACACTGCGCTGAGGAGGGAAATTTATTAAAATACCAATAAATATGCATAATTGTTAATTTATTCTACTACCCTCTGTTGTAAAATCACAATAACTGAACCTTCATGTCTTGACAGTAAAATAAATAATGTACAAATATTCCATAATATAAAAGAGCAATAAATCACACGTTCACATCGGTCTATAGCTGTTAAAAAGTTCAGTAAAATTAAGCATAATAAAACAGAATAAGGGTTTGGACAAAATCAAAATGAGTTCATTTTTTTAAAAGCATTTCCGGTCGTCTTTGGCTGATTCCAGCGCGCATGTGCGGTGCCTCACACGTGTTGTGAACGTTTGGAGCTGCTGCATGAGAGCGGACTGAGAGAGCTTGAAACTTCAACCAACATCACAAACAAATACCAACACAGCGGTTTGTTGACCTCTTAATTCCAGGTGGAACAAAATAGTCCTCCGTGAAGCATTTCGCCGAGAGGGCCGGAATATCTGAACAAACGTCACATAATGGTGAGTCCTAAACAAGCTAACAGGCTAGCTAAGTGTTAATAAGCTAAAGAAACTGCTGGAGAAGGAGATGGCCTCAAAATCGCAACACCCTCATGTTTGTTCACTTCAAGTGCTGATTTTCCTTGTTTAATGTGTGTGTTTTATTTGTGCATTGTGACCAGACTGAAGCTCAAGTGAACCCGAAGGCCTACCCGCTGGCCGACGCCACGCTGACCAAAACCATCCTGGACCTGGTTCAGCAAGCCTCAAACTACAAACAGCTGAGAAAGGGGGCCAATGAAGGTGAGGGGGCGACAAATATCAAATCTAACTCACGACTGAGCACTTTTATAAGCTGGTGATATGATTGTTCGCCATTATGAGTCCATGTCTATAACATCTGGAAAGTGTAAGGCATGGTGTCTTCTTGGATTAACACGAATGCAAACACTGCTCAGGTGTGGAGAAGATCCTGGAGAAGGTCTTTAATACATTACTTTAAAAAAAAAAAAAAAAAGATTTGTTACAATCAGTCAAATAATAAAATGGGTAATGGACTTTGGTTATCATTTACTATTTTTGTCAGTAATGTGAATTATGTGTTTGACTGTCTGTTGGAAGAAAAGATGAACCTTTGTTGATCCCCAACGGCAAGATATCCTTAAAGCAGCACAGTGATTAATATAATCTGAATCATCATGTCAATGTAAACAGTAAACATCAGATGTGATGAATCTATGATGTGTTTAAGTATAATTAAATTATTAGATATAATTAATAATTAGATACAGCAAAGTAACATATGGTGGTATAGTTAAGACACAAAACATATAGTGTGGTGTGTCCCTTCTAAAACCAGGAGGCTACCATTGTAAAACCACTGTTATGTAAATGATAAAATAATTTGTCTAATTATTATTTACTTCTTCCCCAGCCACGAAAACCCTGAACAGAGGCATCGCTGAGTTTATTGTGATGGCTGCTGATGCTGAACCACTGGAAATCATCCTCCACCTGCCACTGCTCTGTGAGGACAAGAACGTCCCGTACGTGTTTGTCCGGTCCAAGCAGGCCCTGGGCCGGGCCTGCGGGGTGTCGCGCCCCGTCATTGCTACCTCAGTCACCATAAAGGAGGGGTCTCAGCTCAAACCACAGATTCAGTCTGTTCAAATGGCCATTGAGAGACTGCTTG
>JBAJHX010000024.1:17389507-17406065 GCA_037176925.1 Amniataba percoides | reverse complement strand
ATATATGATAAAATAAGAATAAAAGTTCATTTCCTCTATAATACTTTTGTACTTTTGCTGTAGGACTTTAATTTGTAACAGAGTATTCTCACAACAAGTTTCACTCCACTGATTTACGTTGGTTAACCCTAAATGAACATCCACCAGTAGCAGACTTTCCTCGGTGACACATGAGAGGTTATCAGCTGCTGTTGACAGATGTAGTATGTAAATAGCACTTTACTGCTTTAAACCATGAATATCTAACTACAAACAAACATGGATGACTGAGAAGATACTGAATAATCACCATTTCAATTGACATAAGTCAGACCCTAATACAGATGACTGAAACTCTGAAGCTGTGTGGCTCAGTGTTTTCCTCATTATAACAGCATGGGTCATGAGGCAGGTTACTTACTTACAACGTCACTGCTGCACAAATGCAGTCAAGAGATGTTCTGGATGAATCCGGCTCCACATGGCACAGGGTCATTTCCTCGATGGGTGCAGCAAAAGTTCAGGGCATTAAATTTTGGATGAGCCTGTTTAGAGGACAGAAAGCCACACTGAAGAGGTAGTCTGCAGAAATATTTCTTCTTTGGGAGTCCAGTTTTGATGAACTGTTGCAATCTACTTTTCTTTTTTGTTTTTTGTTTTTTCGCTCGCCCTCAAGGTTTGTGTTCTCCCACATTTCCCAGAAATGTTGTCAACAACCAACAGAGAGTAGAACTTGTTGCACACTCTTGCTGTCGGGTATAATCTTAAGTGTAACAGCAGATTTTGCTGGGTTTCATTATGGTCTCTGTCATCAGATGTATTTCAGCTCATTGCAGCCAAATTGCAAAAAATCTTAACATATACGACTGTGTACATTTGGCTTTATCCATGAGGAAATTTAAAAAGACCACAGTATATCACCATTACCAAATACAACTAAAGATGCATTTATGGGATGTTGTTGTTTTAGGCAACATAAAGTGAAGTAGGTGTCTTTGCAGATTGTCACTGTGTAATGTGACAACAAGTTTCAATACTTATTGGATGGACGGAAGGACATTCATGGTTCCCAGATATTAAATCTCACTGACTCTTGTGATCCTCCACCAGCAGGTCAAATTCTTTACTAATCAAGTGAAAAATAACTGTCTTCAAGATGGATTTGCACTAAAATGCATACAAGCGCTTACGGCTCCCAGACAATGAATCCTACTTCCTCTGGTGATCCCCTGACTTTTCATCCAGAGCAAACGTGAGGTCAAAATCATAACTTTATCAGCTGTTCCCATCAGCCTCAACTCTACTTTATGTGTAGTACTAATTAACAATTGTTAGCATGCATTATCTATATCCGCTAGTATCACTATAGATAATGTGAAAGTGTAAAGACAAAGACAGTCTTCACATGCTCAGGAAGTTCATGGAGACTGACAGCAGGGGAGAAATTTGCACTGAAATTTGCAAAATCTCAGTGCAGTGTCACTTTCTCAACATTTGGTGACTTTCAAAGCGATAATTAATATGTGCCACTGCACAACAAAGTGGTTCAGAGTATATCTCTGGCCTGTTTTTATAAACTGTGATGGGGCATAAACTGAAGCAGGGTCAGTTTGTCCGCTCCACACATGAGATATTTTAATGTGGTTGACATATGCTGCCTTGCAGGAAATGTGGAGTGCATCTACGCTAGTTTCTAAATGAGGGGAAAAAATAAATATAACAACATTGTGGAAATGATGTCAGACTGAGGCCAAGTTTATGGGTCAGAAATTAATTAGAGAGGCTGAGCTGAGCAAAGGCTGGCTCTTGCATCTTCTTATGTTCACTTGATATTTGAGATGTGATTCGACTCTCTCTCGCTGACAAATGTCTTGCTTCATTTCTAAATGATCTTGGTGAACAATGCGCACATTGTGAGCAGCAGATGAATTAACTCTAGTGTTTCACTGGTTAGGGGGAAATAATTGAATTGTAGGATGCAGAGAGCTCTCACTGAACTCCACCCTTTTGGTTGTGCTGAACCTGGAAGTGGAGCCTCTTCCTGTACTGGTCCGGACATCAGCACTTAATGCAGGATTATTCCCAAAACTGATGGCCTTCGCTTCCCTGACAAAAAAACAAGTCTTTGCTTTGCGTGTACATTTAAAGGGGATTCGCTGGAGGAGAAAAAGGGAGATGGTGATGAAGATGTCATGTGTCCAATAAACTTCTCCCTGAAGTTTCTCTCTCCTCTCTCTGAATGTGCTCTGTTTGGTTCCTGGCTGCAGGCCGGCCTTTGAGGGCGTATGAGGAGGAATTCATGGGAACATGGTGCATATTAATTGTAACTGCCAATGCTGTGGAGTCAGGATTTGTTTATGCCTGGAGCCTTTGAGGGAAAAAACATGTGAGATCATTGATTTTCTATTTTAGGAAAGAGGGGACATTTGGTTTTATGGTATGCTGTCATCTGTTTTGAGAAGAACATTGAAAACATTTTGTGGGAGGGTCATCTTCATATTCCTGGGAAGAGCAGTGTTCATATCAATAATGTGATGAGAAGACCAGTGTTCTTTTTTGAACTGCAACTAATTCATGTTCAAGTGTAATTAAGCCAGGCTAACTCTTTGACCTTTGGGCATTTGATCATTTACAGGCGGGTGAATTCAACACACCATAATGTAATATACTGTAGTATATATAGTTTATATGATATGCACTAATCTGCCTTATTTCAGGGTTCTCAGCCAGTTCAACACCACCCTTTAAACAATCCTTTGTCTTACGTATTAATGATGATAATACTTTATGAGCTGTAAGTGTGCATTTCTGAGTTATTACATCATGATCAAATTCACACTGAAATGCGTGGAAATTCATTCTGTTTGTGGTTTACTCATTCCAGTAACTCTGAGGTCATTCTTTGTATGTGAAACAATGGATACATGCATCAGTTATGTCCACATGGCTGGCAGCAGATGGACTTTCAAAGGAGAGGCATACTGGGACCGTAACACAGAAGGGAAGCTAAGGGTGGGAGTACCGTATCAGTTTTCATCCTTGTTGCATAACAGTTCAAGCTTTGCATAAGCTAAAAAAAAATCTCTCCAACACTTTTACATTCTCATTGTATAATTTACTGCAACGGGTGCTTAAGATCTAGCATTTATGAACACGTTAATATTGGGCACTTACAGTAAAAATCAAGGAATAAATTGGTCAAAAGACACAATTTAAACATGAAATGAGTGAACATACTGCACATTAAGAAGTGAAAACACAGAGCTGTGTTGACTTCAGTACTGTAGCTGATGAGTCTCTTTTCTACAATGTGCCAAATAGAAGTATTAATATTACACTGGCAGCTCCTGCTACTTTCACAGCAATGATGAAGCTTTTTTTAAAGCTTAGAAAGACAAATATATATACTCATTTACTGAATATTCGCCACTGTGATTGATATAAAATGATGTCATAGATTGCATGTTTGTGTGACCCTATTTTATAAACTGATCGAGTGTTTTCTATGACATTATTTAACTTAAAAAAATAACTGAGGCTGTCAAATGAAATCACTGGGGCAAAGCCTACATGATTTTCCTCTGAGTTGTAGTGGAGTGGAAGTATCAAAACTGCATTCATGTACAGTACAGTGCAGTAAGTGTACTTTAAACAGGTTAGATCAGATTTCATAATATAATAAGTGTGGAGGAGGGCGGGCTGATCAGATCACTTCCTTTTCTGTAACTTTCTTCCATTGTCCCCCTGTAGTGCTGTACAATGAGTCCTCAGCACAACTCCCTTCCTGGACTCGGCATCACATGCCGTTTCCTGCCTTCACAGTCCTACCTTTGGTGCATCACTGCAGGTGTGGCCGGGATCTTCCCTGGAAAAGCCTCACTGAACCATGAGCTCACACAGGCAGGAGCAGACAGGAAGCATTCGAGCTAGATTCCTTTGAAATTCCCGATTTGGGCTTCTGAGGCGATCTCGTGCCAGCGTCACAGATGAAGAAATTGGGGCAGATGTATGAGGTCAGAGTCAAAGGCACGCTTATTTTTAGGAAGGCTCTTTGAAGCAGTTCACCAAAACTGTGTCGTTAGTGAAGCAAATAATCACATTTCAAAATACCTCAGTGTAAATTATAATGGTCAACAAAGTGATGATGTAGAGTGATGATATTTGCAGTTTTGTTATTTAATTTGAATATTCATACAAGCTGCTTTAGGAGGCAAAAGATCTTGGTGTGTGTTTGCTATGCTAATAGGTTCACCTTCACGTTATTGATTAAGGCGTTTAACCCCCAACTGAACTTAAGGAGCATGCCCTCTGACCTTAAAGAGTAACTAAACCCAGGCAAGAAGTCGTAAGTTGCAGATGGATCTACTTCTTGTTTGCTATTTGCTGCAGCTGATGAAAATCCACCTGAGCGTGTGAAGTGTCTACAGTCTGGTTTCTTTTATCTTGTCCACGTATATTTCTTTAT
This sequence comes from Amniataba percoides, assembly GCA_037176925.1. Lineage (NCBI taxonomy): Eukaryota > Metazoa > Chordata > Actinopteri > Centrarchiformes > Terapontidae > Amniataba > Amniataba percoides. The sequence continues at coordinate 17,401,621 of JBAJHX010000024.1, read as the reverse complement.
CTTCACATTGCAAATGAAAGACTCATAATGCCTACTTGAATGAAACATTATGAATCCATAAAGTCGAGAGCTGTTGATCCATTACTGCTTATGGTTGAAGTTGACAGGCAAGTCAGATTTAATGAAGGCCTGCCGTGTGAACGATCAGACAAGCTGTAAATCAACCCCCAGTTGAACCCACACAGGGTAGTGATTAACACACACCTTTTCAACTTACAAATAAGTTAACATGGAAAAAGTGGGCCTTTATTTACAACACATTGTCTTTCAACATACCTTATTGGACTCTCTGTAATTATTTATTTTATATTTACTCATATGGACAAAAACACACTCCTTCAGGGTTGTAGCTGCTATCAGGAACAAGGAGGACGTGCCCTCCAGTGATGGACTCAAGCTGTCTGGGAGGGCAGGGTGACAAAAATGGGTTGACCGCTCTCTCACATAAACATGTGCAGTGAATATGTGTGGTTTGGTTTTGCAATCTCATTCAGTTCTGTGACATTTATTGTGACACAGCACAATCCAGGCAAAAAAGACATGACCTCATTTGTGCTGTAATGGAATCTCAGTTTGATAAATAAATAAAGAAAAGATACTTTTACATAAATTTGTCACATTAACTACCTGCTCATTTATCATGTTTTCTCCACTGGAGGAGCACTTTCAATGGCACCGCCTCATATTTTCTCCACTGAAATAATACTTTGACTTCATCATTTTTTCCTCTTTGAAGAGCACCTGAGATGGCACTTTTAAATTTGCTCCACAAGAAAGGCACCCTGGAGAGCAATATCACACTTTTTCTATTATCAGGTAACCCTAGAGGACACATCATCACATTTCCATGAACTCTGGGCCACCAATGAGGGCACTTTATCAAGTTTATCTATCCAGGAGCACACACACACACACACACACACACACACACAGTAATACCTTCTGCAGTGTTTTTTTTCTTCCATTTTTTATTTAAACTTTACATTTGAGAAATGAAAGCAAGTGTGTTATAGGCTAATTCCTATATTTTGAACAGTTTGTGTGTATGTAAATGTGTAGATGTGTGTGTAGGGAAGGGGGGTGGTCGCTTGCAGGGGGGCGGGGCTTGGTGACGTCGCCCCGGTTTGCAGTGTGTCTAATGTGAAGGCGGTCGGAGCAGCTGAGGATGGAGCAGAGAGGGAGAAGCGGAGCCGCCTCAGACTACTCCGAAACAACAGATCATCCACGACCGAGGACCGGCCTCTGATTCACACCCAGGCTGCCCCCACCTCCACCCACCCATCCGTCCATACACCACACCCTGCCTCTTTCTGCATTTGTCAGTCCATCTCGCCGCTGACATCCACTTCACCTCATCTCTCTCTCTGTCTGTCACCGGGATCGAAAATCTCCCACCTCCTGATAGAAGAAAAAAAACACACATTCCCCTTTACCATTTGACATTTTCAGCGAGGTTTGATCCGCTTTATCCGGACTGATCTGTCACTGCTCCTGATCAATATGGATGAAGACAATCACGGTAAGGCTGATTTCTCCTTTCAGCTCGTGCGCAGGGATGGATGGAAGCGCGCGTGTGTTTGTGTCTGTGTGTGTGTGTGTGAGAGGGAGAGAGAGAGTCAGGAGACAGGGAGGATGTTATGATCTTTTCTCATTTTGCAGACCTACAGAAAAACAAGCCACAGTCGGTTGTCATGATTTCAAACCTGACAGTAAAAGAGCATCTGAGAGTCCTCCTGCTCCTGCATGCTTAGAAACGCTGAAGTCGGGGTTGGGTGAAAATAGAAGAAAAAAAATCCCCTAAACACTGCAGTTCTACCTTCCCCCCCATCTGTTTCATGTCTCCCTGCAAAGGCTTTGAAGTTGCTCCCACTATCTCCTCACCCTCATTTGAAGCCCCTACACTGGTGGAAATTGATAAGACATCTGACTGGCAGCCTTCCATGTGGAGGACAGACTGAGCAGGATCTGCATCCCTTTTACATGACATATGAAGAAATGCAGTGGTTTTTCAGATGAATTATGATTATTGTGCACAATGCAGTGCTGTGCAATATTGCAGTTACCACCAGAAAGCACTTTAACTGCACCAAAAGTGGAGAATGTGGAGGGAAGAGGTGCCAGTAAAGGACAGTAAAGCAGTCAAATTACTCATTTGCATATAGGAGATAACTGTTGTGACACTGTAGGTGGAGGTCAAATGTAATAAGGTCAGGTTGGGTGCCATAGGCAAGCTGGATGAACTGAACCTGTGCAGCTGCAACTCGAATGCTCACATGGTGGCTGCAGCTCCGAGTCTCACATCAGTTATCAGCATGAAAGCGGCGTGTTTCTGTGCAGAACCACCTCGCGGGCTGCCGGCCTTGAAGGCAGTGTAGTGTAAACAAATGGCCATGGTCTGATAACGGTTTGTCGGTTAAACTGTGACAGATTAGCAGAGCCGGGAGAGACCCTCATCTGGATTTCCATTTTTCCCCCTCAGCAGTGTGAATAGACCCGCATGGAAGTGGGAATGAGTCAGTTTGATGTATTTTATTGATACTGTGTGTGTGGAGAGGGACAGTGGTGGTTCTTATGTCCTCCTATCTGTTTATAATCATGCTCCTCATGTCCTCGTGTTATTGTATACATTTTCATTATTTGGATCCATAGACTTTGCTGGATTGAGAGGATTTTAGTGACCCTATGAACTCTATAATAAGTAAACTTTCAGCATATTGTACACAACAAATATCAAAGTCTGGTGGGCAAATGGGCATAAAATTAATTGACATTCATATTACAGTGGGGGGAAGCACCCTTCATTAGACTTACTCCAAATGAAAAAGAGTCCGTTTTTCACAAGAGAGTTTTTATGTCATCACGGCCTTAATGTTATTTCAGAGGGTTGTTGACAGTTGGGGGATTGTCCTGTATTGCCTTTATAGTGTAAACCGTGAAGCCTCAAATATCCCCTGACCAAAAAAAAAAAAATCATCATCACATGTTCACCCGCTGTAGACGAGGCCGGACGAAGAGATACCGGCCACTGGATCACGTGACAGGATGTCAGGGAGCGCAGAGGCACGCCGTGTGCGATCAAACTGGAAATACAAGCCCCATATGAGCTCAGGAAGATTATGTGCAGTGTGTGCAGTGTGTGTGTGAATTATTCAAATAACTTACCATAAATGTTGAAGTAATGAAGAGCTCTCGCTGCCTCTCGCCTCCTTGCACACATCACTTAAAATTGTTCACACGCACCCCTCGATATGCTGGTATCACACACCAGGCACAAGGCGCTAAATTTGTCCCCGGCAGTCACTTGCAGCAGCAGAAGTCGTTACACCCTCATCAAAAGCAGTGTGGTTCCTCTCTGATGGAACACCAGAGTAGTAGTAGCATTCTCGAGTTAAACCTAGCAAATTTAAGTTGATTGTATTTATAGTTTTGAATCAGAACCTTCAGTAATTAGACCAAATACCTTGTACCATCTGTTAGTGTCCGACATATTTAATCAACATTTAGGAAAGTATTGGATTGGACTCGGTATGGTATGGTATAGTGTGGTATGGTATGAGTAGATACCCATCTTTCAAGGGATGTGGTCAAGTCATCTTGGTCCAAACATCCCTGTAGAGTCACAAGGCTTGGGGATGAAACTCTCCGCTCAGTCTGTCATAGTTTCTAGTGGTGCTGTTTTGCATGCCAACAAATGTGCACCTTAGCCTCGTGTGTGCGCGCATTAGGGACCGTGTTTGCACGCCAGCGTGGAAACTGTACAACATATGTTCAAAGTTGGGGCTATAATTTGTTCTGCACCGATGAGCCAATCTGAGAACAGCAGAGAAAAGAGCCAACAGATGTCACGATACTCTTTAGGATTAATAAATGGTATGAAAACAAAGAGCTAAGACTCCCACAAGCCGCCTCCACATGAAGCCGAAGCTGCACTTGGGTGACGAGGGAAAACATGTGAATTCAGGGGCATCTTCTGTGGACTAATGGTGGTATAGGAACAAGGGGCCACAAAGGGCCCATATCTCTCAGCTAAACTTAGCTACACTGGCGAATGAAACTACAGAAGGTGCCACTGTGCATTATATGTGGGACTCGGCTGTAGTTTGGGATTCATTAGTACATGTTTACTGCGCTCGCTAATCAGAGTTGGCGCTCCTCTGCGCAGTTTACATGCCACAGAGCAGACAGGGCCTGGCCTTAGAATGGATGAAAATCAGCAACAGGCTCGAAATCTTAAGTGTTTTTATTAGTCATGTGTCTGTTTTTAGCCTCATTGTATAGCTGGATGGAGAAGTGGAAAGAACACAGAAGCAGAAATTGGCTGGAAAGCAGTTCACTGAACGTCTGGATGGAGGCCATGAATTTTAACACTTGGCTTTCCTGTATTTTCTCATCTCTATGGCGGCTCTGTGACGGGGGATTAATATGGGCTGAGTAAACGGCTCTTTGGGAGTTAACCGTATTAAAACTCTGAATGAAAAGAATTCACATTTTGAAACATTTCTCCCAGCTAAATGAAGATGTCTGTGACGCCAGAGGCTCCTAAACGAAACGTCTTTATTTGCAGACGCCACAAAATGTACTAAAAAGGCTTGTCAATGGCGTCCTGTGAGGTTTTCTTGACCTTATTTCCGGTTTAAGTGTCGTGATAACCCCACAGTGTCAATCAGCACTCTACTGTCTGTCTGACCGTGGGAAAAGCTGAATGGGAACGGCTTTTCCTTCAATTCTTCTACTCCCTTTGGACCGAATGTGTGAGTGTGTGCTAAAACAACAAATCTGACTGACTGTTTTGTCTGTACAGGCTTTTTAATGCCGCACACATGGCTTAAAAGAATTGGACTTCTCTTGAGATGAAATATCTCCCTTTTTAGAGGGAAAAACCTTTCTTCTCCACATTTTTCTGTAATCATCTCTTCAGAACTAATGGACATCTGACTGCACGCAATTATTTCATATCACGTTCCCCCCCAGCAGGCATGAAACCCAAGCTAAGGTGGCTTTTGGAAAACCTGAATCAACATACTGTACGTGTGATTTCTTGGCGTCTATAGTGTGGTAGTTCTGAGGGGGATTAGTCAGTAAGACGGGGAAGTTGGTGTGATTAGGGTATGGTCTTTGTTGTGGCTCTGGGGCGAGTGTGTGGGAGGACATCAGACAGTCACTCGGGGCGAGCTGTGGCTGCTCTCTAGCTATATTTCGCCCTGGGAGGCTGGCTGGCTTAGTGTAAGTGCTCGGTACTGAATGGCTAGATGGCAGCGGTGCTCAGACGTCTGTGTTTCTTTGCATCTGCATATTAATGTCAGCCCGTAGCACAGCATGTGCAGTCTGATTATAGGTAAACTGCATTAGAGCAATTAGGCTATTAGGCAATCGACAGAAATTAAACTGGCAGCTAATTTGGTGAAGTGTGAAGTCGTTTTTTTAAAGCAAAAAAAAAAAAAAAGGCCTCAAGCATTGCCAGCTTCTTGTGAATATTTTCGGATTTTATCAGTCTTCTATCATAGTACATTAGATATGGAAAAATATATATGGGGGACTCAGGATGGAGATTTTTCACGATTTCTTCTATTACATAGACAATCAACAATCAACAAAACAATCAAGAAAACAATCAACAATAGGGGAAAGACAGCAGTGTATCTTATGGAGTAGTGACGTTTGAAGAACAGATACATTTTTAGCTAGAAAGTAAATAAATAGCTTTGCAGAAATGTATCACATTTGGGAGACAATATCAGTCCAATTTTGTGACTTTCCCCCTATTTCTCCTCTTTGTGTTTAGCTAATTTTACCAGAGGTGGCTTCATTTCCAGGTAGGCATGAGAGTGCTATCGATCTTCTTAACTAAATTTTATCAATAAAGTAAATAAGGGTATTTTCACCAGTACTGCAGAGTGATATGTAAGTGTGTCTTTGGTTATAAACCCTTTTAGTTAAAGCCTTTGCTTTTATGTGAACGTCTTTTGGACTTTACATCTGTTTTACTCACCTTACTACAGAAAGAATTTCCCCTTGGGTGTAGAAATACAGAGCTGGGCCAAATCCACCACTTCCAAACATCCCGCAACAGCCCAGCAGCCTGAAACAAGTGTCGACAAACGGTTTAGGCGAAACACGCCTCCTATGTGTGTCGACGCGGGTGCCAGAAAACATGATAAAATGCACCCTTTACAATCTCGTCGGCTGACCCGGCAGGCTGGCTGTGTTGTTTAAAGGCTTAAGGGGAGATTTGGAAAGAACAGAAATTCATTTTGACTGGCAAGATTACGGGGGGTTTGTGGCGCAACATTAGAAGATTAAACATACACTGCATTATACCACATGCTACAAGACGGATACACAAACACAGACAGTTCTGGCGCGTGATGTGCAGGGACTGAGCCACTATGTAAGTGCTGAGAGAGAAGACTACATATGGACCTGATTAAGAGAGAGGCTGGGGAGGCTTCCCGACATGTTCGCATCACCATGGTAGTGTGTATGTGTGTGTGTCTGTGTGTGTGTGAGAGAGAGAGAGAGTGAGGGTGAGTAGTGGTCTGTCAGTAAGGCAACATTTCTGCTGTTGTGAATAGAGGTCCTCTTTGCTTGGAATGATGGCTCAGAGCTGTCGAGAGGGGAAGCCCTTTAAGAGTGAGACAGAGACCAGATGGGAGACAAAAGAAAGGGCAAATTAAATGAGCCTGAGTTAGGGAGGAACACAGACAGACATTAAGAGCAGCAGAGATGAGTAATCTACACCTAATTTCAGTAGAGGGAGGGTTAAGAGAAAACAGGGTCCAGCTGACCATACAGACAGGACGAAGGGGAGGGGGGCAGCTCAGAGAGGCTGGAGAGGAGATGTGTGTTTCTTGGCTTCTGGCTCAATAGAAATGGAGAACCGCACCAACGCCCAGCTCGTTCTCACCTTCATAACACGTCCTGGAACTTTTCATTTCATTTCCTGCCCTTTTTTTTAAAGTGTATATTTTCCCTTCTGTTCTGTCTCAAATACACTCGCACAGAGAACAGAGCTGCTTTTAATGGAAAGTGTTAGATCCATCAGGGACAGGTTGATATTCAGCATGATCCATCTATAAGGAACTGTTGTGAACTTTGAGCCAACACCAAGAGAGACGTATTATAAAAACCCTGTGGGTGGTTTCTGTTGTTTGGATCAGAAGTAGCTCTGGTCTGGTTGTGAATAGGATCGGGGTGGTCTGGCGAAGTCATTGTTTTTGCAGGCAGGCGCACAACCATCACAGGAACATCCTGAACCTCCAGGCAGGCTGGAGGCCGACAACAGAGCTACGCGTCCTGTCCAGCAGACGGGTTTTGAAGTTAGTGCCGGTAATCCTGGTTGACCCGCTCCATGCTTGTAGTCAGCGTCACTGGATGTGTCAAAACTTCTGTCTCGCTCTCATTCATTCACCCAGAATGAAAAACACCCAGTACAGATTTCAAAATTGCTCCCAAGCTAGATATCCATCACAGTAGTAGAGGTGAGTGTGTTCATATCAGATAAAACGCTGCCTTCATTCTGCTCCCTGTCAATCACCTGACGAACGCAGGAAGCAACAGCACTGTCTGTCAGGAAATAATACCTCAAATATATGTCGGCCCTCTGAATTTATCGCCGTATCCATGTTATCCGTTCGGATTTGTTGAGGCCCGGATTATTCTGTCGGGTGAACCTTGAATTTTATACTAATAAAAGCAACAGACATGCAGTCAGTGGAGAACAAAGGTGCTCAGAGTGAAAAGCTGAAGTCTGCAGGCTAAGACGTTCATAATGGCGGTGCTAACTGCTTGCTGTCTTAGTTAAGGTAAGATTTTCTCATTAGAATGAATGATTAATATTTCAGGCTGATGAGTGTGAGCATTTTGTACAGTCAGGACAATAGAGAGGCTTTAACTCCATATGACACCAGTATTCAGCCTCTCTTCTCTTGAATTTAGATTTAGATATTCCAGCCCTGTGAGAAAATTACAGTGAAAGATATTAACACTGAAGTTTTTACAGCTTCCCTCAAAGTTTCTGCCTAAAACCTGCATGATCATCTGAGATCTGTTGCTGTGAGCGAACAGAGAGCTACTTGGACTGCGCTCAGGCTGTGAAAGCCCCTCGTCCTGCCCGGGTGCCAGGAGAAACATCGCCCATCTAATTCATTCTCAGGCTGATCAAATCATCAGATTATGGTTACTTTGGCTGCCAGCATATGGCAGTGGAAGCCCCTCAGATCATTGAATCGCATATTGACATAGTGCTGATGCTGAGCAGATGTGCAATGTAAGGAGGACGTAGGGTGCAGACCACCTCCGGTGCAACCACACACTTGCACAAATGCACTCGCAGCAGGGGCCCCCCCCCCTGCCAAAATGGCAGATTAATCTGAACAATCAGTGTGAGGGCTCTGCAGCTCGCCGAGCCCCAGATTCTCCCCGTGACCCCAGCGGTAGTTAAAAATTAGATGCCATATTAGCTCCCCAAATCTCTCTTCTCACGCAAAGACTGTTGTTGCTGAATTATTAGCGACCAGGTTTCGGCACAGTGTACTGTAATAATTCATGAATTCTCAGGCACAGATGCTCACAGGTATTCACACAAGGAAGGGAAGTCATCTGCCTGTTGAGACAAAATGTGCCACTCATGAAGAAACTGTCTCAGGTTTCACAGGAATTTATTTAGCACAATTATTATTCAGCGTACACTCAAGCTTTTATGATGTAATTGATTTACGCTTTGTATTCCTGTCCTTTCTTCTCTTTTGTTCATTTTCTCTGTGCTGTTTAACACTTTGAATCCTGCGTGTTGTGTAAAGTGCCACGCAAATGCAGTAAATGATTCATTTTACGTAGGGCTGAAACCATTTGTCAGTTAGTGAATTTAGTTACATTCATTTGATCAACAGGAGAAAAACTGACTATTTTGATAATCAGTTTATAGTCAATTAAGTTTTTTTTTCAGCCTTCTTTAGTTCCCACAGTTCAATTTTTTCTGTATCATAGGATTTGGAATATCATATTCTTTAAAAATGTATATTTTATTCAGGGTTTTCTGGGATTTTTATTTTACAGCACAATTTCACACATTTCAAATGAAATTTGATAGCAGTAACAGCTGTTTGAAAAAAGAAAACATGAAAAACTATAGTACATCTTCATCATTAGGAGCCATCATGTCTGAACAAGAACAGAAAACACTTATTTAGATCAAATGTCATAGGGGGCTAGAATCAAATCAAAATCAAAAGGTTTAGTTGTTTTAAATGAAATGCCAAATGTTCCTTATAGAAATCTGAAACCTACGTTCAATTAACTTCTGTTCCTTGTGCTGTGTAAAATGGCTCATTGCTCCTGCAGTACGTTACATAATGTTCTTGTCAGGTTCATTATAATAGTCATGTTTGTACCAATTACAGTTAGAGTTCGAATTAGTGGGTATTTTCAGAGAAATATGCCGTCAGAGGAATAGAAATTTGTTTTCAGCATAATGGGCTGTTGGACCAGTGTGCCATTTCTCTCTGTAGGATGTCAGAGCACGACAGCACAATTCATACTTTCCATCTTCTAAGACAAATGAGGATCTGCCACAACAGTTGTAATGTTCAACAGTAATTCTTTGAAGGGAATTAAAAAGAGGTTTTCTTGGGATGTGTCTGTTCCATTTGACCGCTGTTTCTACATGGCAGCATGCTTTTTGCACATGCATGTGGCCTCCAGTGTGTGTGTGACCTTTCATCTTCCATATCATAACCTCCTCTTCACACTGGCTGCGTGCAGACGTCCGAGTGTTCCCACTATGTGTGTCAGAGCCAAAGTGCCTTAGCAGACAGCAATGCCAGACTTATCTGCTGCTACGCACACGAGCACATTATTTCATCCGCCATCAGTGGGGCAAAGTAGGTTAAAGGCAGGCGGCCGGTCAGTGGCAACATCTGTGTATATGCTGTTATACATCACACTTCCACTGTAGCAGACTCATACTGGGCTTAAAGAGCGTCAGAGAGGGTGAGCGAGTGGGATTAGTGCCAGCTGGCCTTGGTGTGTAGAGACTCATGTGTGGGTCTATCCATGTCTGTCTGTCTGTCTGTTTGTCCGTGTGACCTAGGCTTTAATGCAGACCATGTCATCGTCTACAGTTAGAGGGATTGGGAGCGGCTGGTGTTAGATTAGAGTCTGGATCCAGGGAAGTTTCTGTTGCCTTCCCACTTCCTTGCATGCGTCCCAGTGTGCCGTGCAGGCCAACCAGGGTAACAGGGTTATCTTTTTTTAAAGCTCACCCACTTTAAAAGACATTACAGCGGTTAAAGTCACCAGTTTAAAGCCTGCAGATCTGGACAAATCCTCTCACACAGGAGTCAGTGAAAACTGGGACCGCAGCCAGTGTTAAGTGAGTGTGGGATTTTCACTCTGAGCTCCATGTGCTCTTTGGTATGAATGCCGGTTTTAGAGAAGTCCTTGAATCAATTCTCAAGGCCTGGAAATTCAATTTCTGCCCATCCCTTTATGCCCACAAATGACTTAAACATAAGTATGTGAACAAAAGAAACAGTGAAAGTGATGAAACTGAAGGCTGATGTAGACTGGTGTGTGCGTGCCAAAGCATCCTTGCATTAGTCTAAATGCCATTAAAGCCTCTGGTTTCAGTGGGTGGCCGGGGACAGTTGTTAGTTTTGGGTGTGAAGAGCAGCAGGGGATTTGCTCCTAAAAGTAGATTTTGAGGGATTTTGTTTTTAGGGGGAGAAATTACTGGAGCCTCTTGCATTGTGGGGCACATGGAGTTTAAACCCTTTGGATCCTCTCAGCCCACCACTTCATACACCCGGTTTTTGAGCTTTCACGTAACAGACTTCTTTTAAAAAGACACAGAGGTTAAAATATCTACTTGTCTGTACATTTATATCATGCACAAATTGAAACCAGTGCCCTGTCTGAGTACAGCTACCCTGCAACTGGACCATCTCACCCGCCTAAGGTCTCCTGTTTACTATGAAGCAATGACTCACACCGTAAATGTTCTAGTAGATTATCATTCGAGCGTGGCTGTGTTTGGTTTGAGCCAATGTGGAGGTAGCGACCAGCTTTGGCCCCTCGACTCCCCCATGCTCGCCGAAGACACTAAACTCATTTCCTCAATGAGTCATAGAAGGTCACAGGGGGGAAGTGTGTTAATAATGTAATTGGCGGACCACCTCTGTAGAGGAGCCCACCCCACCACTGAACAAGATTATCCACTGGCTTTATAGTCATCTCCTTTATCAGATGTATGGTTTGAAAGACATATCTTCCAGTGTGTCCAGTTAGAGAGGATCTGGACTGCAGGATAATGGGACTGCTTTGCCATTAATGGTGGTGGGCTTTTATTAAAGGGAGCATCCTCTGCTTTTCATTAGATTTGTAATGAATCAAGATTGTAATCATGCAGATTGTCGCAGCCAGTGGATATCTCCATTAGCTAATGCACAGCCTCAGGCAAATGGTAAACATCGAGTTTACATCTGCTGCTGGCACATCATTGTCCTCGGAGCAACATTTTCAAAAAGGCTAAGGCGGCTCCAGAAATTAGCTCCTGATGGAGTAACTGATTTTCCCCTTTGATTCATCTGCTGATTGTTTCCTCCACTGTTATTTATGGTTTCCTGTGTGTCAGGAAAATAAGTTATCTAATTAAATAGTAGTATGTTTCCTATCATAGAAGACAAATAAACATATTTTTATTTACAACTGTTTAGATATATTTAGATGGGAAGTACTGTATTTTTCCTTTTTTGTTTGACACTGCAGCCAGAAGCACAATGGTGCTTTGAGATAAATGCTGATGTTAGTATTATAAAATGTTCATGTGTCAAATCTAACATGGTAAACGGATGGACTTGCACTTACAAAGCTGTTTTTCTAGTCCTACAGTCAAAGCACTTTACACTGCAAACCATTTAACCATTCACATTCACACACAGATTGTATAACTTTAAGGAGAAATTTTAGGTTCACAGTCCTAAAATTGTGACAGTTTCATTCCGCAGGCCATAAGACTGTTAAACTCTGTCCACAGCACCACCACTTTATAGCACAATCACATTAAGCACCACCACTGTTACCTTATTTTGTTGTATATATTTTTCTATTATATATATG
>JBAJHX010000024.1:17375902-17389407 GCA_037176925.1 Amniataba percoides | reverse complement strand
ATATTTATATAGTTATATATTTATATATTTTGGCATTGTTTGGGGAGCCTGGGATTTAAGAATTTCATTACTAATGAAATGAATGTAATTGTTGTGTAATGACAATAAATTCTTGAATCTTGAATCTTGAATCTTGAATCCTGCACAAGGACACTTCGACATGCTGATTGGAGGAGCAGAGGATCGCACCTCCAATCTTCAGAGTAGTGGACGACCTTACCTCTTATGCTGATGTTTCGAAGGTCATGTTTGGCATCTTAGTTAGCATTCTGACATTGCCCAAAGAGTAGCTAAAGGGAAATTGGAAAAATTGGAAAAATTCAGGTTTTGGCACCGGATGAGGTTTGAGCTCAGCAAAAGACACGGTCTGGTTTGAGTGTGATCTCTGTCAGTCCAATTCATGAATGAATTGAAAAGTGATGTGGTTAGACCTCGGGCCATTCTGTACTGAGATGTGTAACAGTGTAGTGACCTTTTAAAACGCTGACCTTTAATTACAGTGTCGCCACAGGCCAGTCGCTTTTTGTCTTTATTTTAACCAGCAGAACCCGGGGATCGAGTGCATCGACCCAACAGGTTTTGTCAAATTCTGACGGGTTGTATCTGAGTCAAGCATTTTCAGCGTTTCATATTTTAACCTTCAGTCAGAGCCGGGCAAGCTGTCGTCCAAATCTCGTCAAGGACGCAAATCAATTAATGTCTCGCTTCAAGATGTAGCCCTTAAAACCGAGCACAACAGTGCATGTTTCCCCTGGAGGAAGTGTAGATAGAGACGTCCTCTAATTTTAGAAAACGTTCCTCAAGTAGAAGATTACAGAATTGTGTAAAACAGCCTTGAAACTTTTTTTAAGAGCACTAATTGGCTTTAAATCTACTTTCACAGTTATATTACATAAGTCATCTTTATTTTTGTAACTTTGAGTCATTTATACCCCCCCTCTCCGGTCTATTAAAAAACACAAAAGGAAATTCCTCAGCTGTTTCTCCCGCTGTTTACCTGACCCTCACCACGGTGCTTCAGGATTAAATAACTAGGTTGGGAAGTGCCTTTTGTCTCTGCGTTAATGCGAATACCATCTACAACAATACTTGGCTCACCCGAATGCGACTCTTGTACGTGCTGCTGAATTAAAAGTGGGCTGAATGCTTCCTCTCGAGCCCACTGACCTTGTTTTACTTTAATTGGCGCTGCTGCTTCCCGCCTGTGAGGGAAAATAACAAGTGATGTTTTTTCTTTTTCTTTTTTTTTTTCAAATATCTCTCCTTTAGCAACATGTAGGCAAAAAACAGTGGCTGTGATATTAGATGTGCCATTTTCCTATTGAGAGATTTGCGTTCTCTGCCTCCGAGCTGGCCTAATGAAGCAAGATCGCGCGGGCCCTCTGCGCTCCACAAAGATGAGGGAAAATTGAGAGATAAAGTGTGCGTGGGTGAGAACGAAGAGGAGAGGGAGAAGAGATTGAAAGACATGGTGAAGCACTAGGGGGGTGGAAGCAACACTGAACAGAAAATGAGAGCTCTTTTTTTGCCCGGAGCTCTGAAACCCTCATAGCCAAGGAATCAGTGTCGTAGGCCGTGTTAAATTACCAAATTCACTTTTAATGAAGGAAACATTAATCTGGATTGGTTTTATTAATAGAATTCCCCCCTGAGCCAAGCAGAGAATGGAGGGAAAGGGGGGCAAAACACTTTCAAGTGGAATAATTAAGACCCTTCGCCTTCTCTCTGACTCTTGTTAATTAAGACAAACGTGTAGGATCCTGATATATGTTGCTCCAGCTGAACAAGGTGATACAGCAGCAGCACTGTCACTTGACTGTACGAGGAGGATGGATGTGTGAACTCCAGAAGAACCTGTACGCCGAATTTAGGGCTTGCTTGTGTTTACAAACTTGTTACTTGCTCGTCCTTTTTCTGCGCTGAGTCGAGTGGGCGTAGTGATGTGAGCAATGTTTTCTGCCCTTTTGTGTTTCAGTTCCTGAGGATCTGTCCCTGGAGGAGAGGGATGAGCTGTCAAACATCCGGCGCAGGAAGAGAGAGCTGCTAGACGATATTGAGGTGTGTGTTTGCGCTCATCATCATATACAGAGTGTTCAGGCTGCATGTAAGCTCATTTTCATCATCATGTGATGACAGTCTTGCACTGTATCGATGACAGATCATCATATTGTAGGAATATTTTGGTGTACAGTATATTCTTGTTATAATTTCTCAACTTTAACCATAATATCTGACCTTTTTAAATTCATTTTGCCTATCCACTGCAACGCTGTGGGTCTATTTGCATGCTATAAGTAATGCAAATAATCCCACAATGCATCTTTGCACAACCACTTTGCTCACAAAAACTGATGCGTTTTCCGCCGCGTGTGCTGCATGTCCGTCCTTCTCGTGCCGTAAAGCTGTTCTCTGTTTGCACCATAAATAAAGGAACTAACTGTGGCATGTCTCACCGTTTTCTCTCAGAGACTGAAGTTTGAGATAGCAGAGGTCATGACGGAGATCGAGCAGCTGACGTGTGTTGGAGAAAGGTGAGTCACCCAAGTCGAGACGCTCTGCATTGATATGATGTTTGCTTCTCTTCTGTGTCAGCAAGGTAGCATTTATCAAAAGAAAATACTGGGTTGTTCACTAAAATCTGACCTTTATGAAGCTTATAGTATTAAATTGTCTTGGCAGGAATGTTGAATTAGCGCCTCTGTGATGGCTTCAACAAATACTATGAATTTAAGCTGAACTGTTTGGTTGCATGTTGCTTGTAAAGTTCATATCTTATAAAGTGGTCATTGACTGCATGTGATGACTAACTTGTCTAGAAACATTGTGACAGCAGTGCCAAAGCAACAACTCTCTTTTCAGTGTTTTCATGATGTGGATATTTTAACACGTTATTCATGCATTTTGTTCTGTTTTCATTTCATTATTCATTTTATTAATTTGTTGAATGTAAACTTAAACCAGGACCTTTGCAGCCCTAAATAACATGAATACTGTTTTAGCTTTCACAGCCTCTGTATCAGTTGGGTTTGAGATTTGCATGTCACATTAGGTCAGAGACATCAGAAACAGTCGGATTATTGTTCTGAATGACGTAGGCAGAATAAGATATAAGTGGAAAGGATGTGGCTTTATTTGACAGCACTAATAGGTTGGTTAATTGACTTTTTACACCAGTTGTTGTTGTTAAGAGAACCATTCTGTAGAATATACTACATTTCCTTTTCATATCACTTTCTACTTCTTCTCCACTACGTGTCAGAAGGAAATATTATTTACTTCATTAAATGTATTTTTTAATCATCATCTGTCACTTTAAATTTGTGCATATGTTTTTCCGATTAGTACATTCATAATGGGTAGAGCAGATGTGGTAGGAAATGCAGTTCAAAGTTGTGACTATAAATAAATTGTATTGTTGTTATTTTCTGTGTCGAAGAGTAAACAGGTTAAGTAACCTAATTAAATCTCAACATTTATGTGTTGCAGTAAAACATCCCAGAGAAACAAGCAGATTGCGATGGGCAGGAAGAAATTCAACATGGATCCAAAGAAGGTACTTTGTGTCCAAACCACCTCAATGTCTCTGCAGCCTCGACAAGTACTGTTTTTTTTCTATAGCTGGTGTGAAGAGTGACCCATTCTTAGCCCGCGACATGCTGCTATTATCCATCCTCACTCCTCAATTGAGATGAACAGCCGTCCTGTTTTCTTCTTTTCCTTTGCAGGGCATCCAGTTCCTGCTGGAGAACGACCTCCTCCAGCACACTCCCGAGGACATCGCCCAGTTCCTCTACAAAGGCGAGGGCCTCAACAAGACGGTCATCGGGGACTACTTAGGAGAGCGGTGAGACAGAGCAACTGTCAGGAGGAGGAAGTCCTCCTTATATTGAGTTTCAAGCTTGCTCTGTGATTTAAAAACACGACTGACCCTGTCTGACATAAATCTTGGAGTAAGGTTGGGTGTCTTGTCATGGTCCAGTCATGTGCTCTTGTAACTGGTGGTAAAGAGGCCATCCAGCTCCTCACATCTCAGGCCAGACTGCTGGATAATAAAGAGCTAGTGAGATGGATGGTGTCATCAGAAGGTGAGATTAGATAGTTAAGCACACTCGGTGAGGCGAACAGCGACAGAATACATTGAATCAAAAACCAGGAAATGAGAGCACATTAAAGGTTTAGTGTCCCGAATGTAGAAGGCATAAAAACAGAGCTTTGTTATTTATCATCATCTGTATTTAGTGTGAAATAACTAATTTGGAAAAGTCATTTTAAATAAAAAATGTTTTGAGTTTAAGGATGTTCCAGGAAATGATAAAGTAAATGGTACATGTATGTGCTTTCTTTTTTTTCCCAGTTATCTTCAGTCATTAAAATACAAAGCAGCAGCTCATTTCATCATTTCGTCCTATACAGGAAATTACATCAGCCACTGTCTGTATGATCTTACCTGAGAACAGATCCTGATCCGCAGTGTGGCACAGCAGCTGAGGGGGTGGGGGGGGGGGAACACTCCTCTTCAGGCAACAGGCTTTATTCATAGTCGATCATCAAAGAGGCCACCTACCCAGTGGAAATCACACTAAACACAGGCTGAGGGTTTACACTCAGTAATTAGCACTAATTGAGCTTATGCAAGGAGCAGGAACCCGTCATTACATGCTGAGCAGGGAAAACAGGGAGCGGGACACAGATGGAGAGGAGATGCAGTGGAAGAGAAAAATAGCTAGGAGGAGGATAGATAGTGGAAGATGGATGGAGGCCGAGCAGGCGATTGACTCCTAAATATCAGCACCAAACCTTTTTATTGCTCCTGTGCTATTCAGCTTTGTTTATCACATACAACACACTCACTGTTATTACTCTGAAACACAAATGTATGCAGTTTTTATTTCATTTTTACCCACAGCAGGCCACATTGTAATAATTCTATCTATTGCAAATACTGTATATACTAAAAAAACCCACAGGACAGGATTAATTTTATTTGGCTGCAGGTAAAAGTATAGCATACCATAGAGTCACAGTCACTCAGTGGAGAAGAAAAGCCCCCAAGTCATCGTCTAAATAATCCAAGAATGTTATTCCAGCACAAGTTTGTTGTTTGTTTCCTGTAAGCCGACACTCGCTGTACTCTCTCCAACCTCCCCACAAAAAAACACAAAACGCCAAGTCTGAAAATTCCTGGTTTCATTTGAACAATACACAATACAAAGGCCGTGCTGGATCAGGATTGTGGACCCTGGTGTACAACAAAGATGATCAGAGAAGCTGTGGCCGCAGCATGAGAGCAGCTGTTGACTTTTCGCCCGAAACCCCTCTGATGGCCAAACAAACCTCTGACAAAAAGGAGCTTGCGTGGGTTCAGTTTTAGCTGTTTTTCATCAGTCAAACGCACCGTTTCCCCCCCTCAGGGTGGAGAAACACTCTGCATTGGCCAGCTGTTTAAATTGCTTCCAGACTCTCCGCGCTCAGCGTCCGGTATGAATAAGAGCACAAACATGACAGGAATGCTGAGAAACAGGAATTCAGGTTGAGAAATGCTTTTTTGGAGGAAATATGTTTTCCCCCACCCCACCTTCTGGGTTCACATTGTGTTCAGAGTTATCGTAAATCTTTTGAGGTGTTTTGATGTCTCCTGGATGATCTTCTTGTTCTCTGAAAAACAAGAAAGGAATGGCTTGGAGATTGAGTTATATTGGAATATCTGATTTTCTCGCCCTTTTGTTTTTGTCCCACCAGGGATGACTTCAACATCAAGGTGCTGCAGGCGTTTGTGGAGCTGCACGAGTTTGCAGACCTCAACCTCGTCCAAGCACTTCGGTCAGCAGAGTCACTGAGACAAATACTGAGCAGAGAAAACATTATGCTGATTAATACCCTGACTTCCTGTGGCATCACACATGAAATCCCCCTCCTCTCCCTCCACATGCAGGCAGTTCCTGTGGAGTTTCCGATTGCCAGGTGAAGCCCAGAAGATTGACCGTATGATGGAGGCGTTCGCATCGCGGTACTGCCAGTGTAACCCCGGAGTCTTCCAGTCAACAGGTCAGACACAAAGCAGAACAAAACAGTGTGTTTTTTTTCCGCCAACAGGCCTGTTAGATGAGCTTCACTGCCTTTACATTAACCCCAAACTGGATGCTATTTAAGACCACTGATGTACAAGTCTATTTTTCATATTATTATAGTAGATTTTTCCAGTGATTGAACTGTTTGGTCACGTTTGTATCAGTTTTACTAAAACTGGGCAGCAGAACCTGGATATTAACTATTTAATATCTATAACTCGTAGATATATCCCTAATTTACTCGTGGTTTTAGCTAACTTCTTCAACTTTTCATCCATTTATTCTGTTACTATTAATCTAACTATCTATTGACCATTTAACCAATACATTTAGTTAATTATTTCAATGATTTTTCTCACTCGTTTGTCATAAATAATGAATTTTCTATTATTTTTAGTGTTGGTGTTACAATTGGCAGATTTCTCTGTCTCTTTTTTGCAAATCTTAACTTCTTTTTTTTTTATTAATTAATTGAGCTTCCACAAGTTTTCCACACACCCCTTGGAAACTGCCTGGGGTAAATATCCCTGGTTGGGAATGAGTGGTAGATAATAGTCAGGTTGTCTATTTACATATGAGCCAAGCGTGAAATCCAATATGGTGGGCGCAGTCACTGCACTGATAAGCAGCGAAGCCTAATGGGCCAACAGAAATATCGCCTGAGGGTCTAGGATGCATTGTGCGATGGCCTGTTTTTTTTTTTTTTTTAATGCATTTCAATCATTAAACCAGAGGAATTACAGTAACTAAAGCTCAATGCGGATTAACCGGATGACAGTAACTACAGATCACAGTTCTCTGCAGGAGATGAGTTCAGAGTAAACAACCAGCAACAAACAAGGGACATCCATTATTCAGGAAGACTCAACCTGACTGAGTGATACATAGTCTTGTGATAAACAAAGCCTACGACTACAACAGTCTCTAAATAATTGAAGAAGTTATAGAGCAATATGCTGTATACAAGATTGTTGAGTGTGCATGTGGTCCCATAACAGGAATAGTCCAAGTGTGGTCTATTTGGTTGATGGATTACTTGCTCAAATTCCAAAGTTATTAGATGAAATGTGGTAATGTATGGTTGTAAAGCTGCACACCAGAGTTTTTAGAGATATGTGTTGTGCAGATAGTGATAATATGCAGGATGGAAGCTTCAAAAATGAAAAGACTTGTAAAAATTTCAGATGATGTGTTATTCAGATTCTGATTTTAGATAACTTTCCATTTTTCTCTCCAATATGACAAAATCAGATGAATGAATAATACTTTACATTTCTTTTTCCAGTGGCCCTATAAAGATTTGTGCACATTTTTGTGCACAGCTATGCATGTTTGTGGGTTCAGGGCAGAACAGCAGCTTAGAACCATGTGTGTCGCAGTAACCACACGCAGATCCCGTAAAAAACATAAAATGATCTGGAATCTTTAACTACCAGGGGCACGAGCAGCCCGCGTCTCTGGGTGCTTCATCATGCTCATCGCTTTTTTGATTACACTGACATTCCTCTGGCAGCTACCAGCACCTCTCGTACGCACTGTGTGCAAAGCTCCTCTATTTTTTATAGTGAGTGTGTGTTAGTGCATAGACAATAGGCAGCCAGGGCTAAAGTGTGTCAGCGAGAGGAGACAGACAGCGGGGAATGAATGATTCATTTACACGCAACCACTGGCCCGTGTGAGTCTGAACATTAACACACATCAGAGGCTAAAGCATCGCCTCCACCCACCCCCCTCACTTTTGTCACACACGCACACACACACACAGTTCAAATTCTAAATTACTATAAAAAACCCAGCTATCCTAAGTTTAAAAGTGACGCTAGAGTAAAACAGAGAGAGAGAGAGAGACTAAACAGTCTTTTCTTTGTGTCAACCACTGAGAAAATGTCTTTAAATCAATTCCAAAAAAATGTACAGTCTGAAGATTAGGGCTAACTCTCCAACCCTCTTTCTGAGTCTGACAATCACAACATGTCACCATGTGCTAATGGTGACATGTCCTGTTAAAATGTTATACCACGCAAGCTAAAAATTGTTTGCTTTCCATGTGTAATTTAAAATGTAAACACCACTAGAAAGATGGGATTTATTTATTTATTTATTTGTGTCCTATCTTTGGTCTTGGTGGGTGGTGTACGTCACTAGGTGTGTGTCCATCTATCTGTTTGAATGCACATTTTCAATTAGCAAATGAAGGACAGATAAAGAAAAAAATGTGTTGCTTGCCTGTGGTGGAAAAGCAAAAGTGACAAAGTGTAATGGAAACTGGAATATATGAATACACTGATGCAAATGACGTGGGTGACTTTAACATCCACTGAAGAGATAAAAATGGCATCAGACTGATCTGTGTGGAACAATAAGGACACTGTAGCGTTCATTTATTTATGTCACCTTGTTGTGCCATTGTCCTAAGCACTAGTGGATGGAAACACAGATGATCTATTTCAATTTGTGCTACATTTTAATGGAAAAGTAACTAGTGTCTGTTAGTATCATATATGCAGTAATAAGTACATGTAATCTGAATATATGATATAAGTAATCAATGTGTACATGCAATGTAATAAAAATCATATATATAGATGCAGATATCCAGATACAGATCGTGTGTTGTTACTAGATATGAATGGGGTCTCTATAGCGGGACATACACTCGTGTAACCCCTTTGATTTCCTCACCGTTGCTTTCAGATACCTGCTATGTGCTGTCATTTGCTATCATCATGCTGAACACCAGCCTACATAACCCGAACGTCAGAGACAAGCCCCCCGTGGAGCGCTTTATCTCCATGAACAGGGGCATCAATGAAGGAGGAGATCTGCCAGAGGAGCTTCTCAGGGTGAGGATTTGTCTGTAACAAGCGATAATGGATCTCTGTGACTGTTTTGTCACACCTACGCCCTATGAGTGATGCATTTCCTTCGCTGTCTCCCGCCCCGATTAATAGATTTTCTCCCCTGTCTGCAGAACCTTTACGACAGCATAAAGAACGAGCCCTTCAAAATCCCGGAGGATGACGGAAATGATCTGACGCACACATTCTTCAACCCCGACAGAGAGGGCTGGCTCTTAAAGCTCGGTATGTGTATTTACAGCCACGAACCTAACCTCTATTATGTTTATTCATGTCAGCAGAGCCTCACTTTGATGAGCAGTGTCCTTCATTTCCCCGGCGATGTGTGTTTGTCTTGTTTGTTTGTGTGTAACATGGTTATAATAAGCTTTCAGGCCACCATGTTGGAGGTCGACGGTTCTTGGGCAACAACAATTGATGGCTTATTGTGTTACTGTCAGTTTCTGAACTGAGCATTGATTGTTCCAGTGTTTTACATTTGGACAAACGGAAAACGATGCCAGGTATATGTTGACAGATGCTGCTAGTTTCACCTATAAAAACTAAACATTTAGCTTTTAAACATGTTTTCTAGTTAAGAGCTTAGTGACACCAGAAATTGAAATATTTCATTTCAAGGGTTTTATGTTCCCAGCAATGTTTTTCCCTGGGTCAATATGTTCAATTTACGTTCCCCTGCATCAGTATCACCCACGGCTTTTAACCTAGAAATGTTATATTCTGCTTGAAACCTTTTGAATATGTGGGCAAAACAGTATTTTAAAAAACCTTTGACATTTATATCTCAACTGTGGCTGAACAGTTTTTTGCTATTCAAACTAAATTTGAATAATCCGTCTCCCTTTGTTCTCCTGCAATTTGAAATGTGAAGATGGCCCTTACCAATCTCCACAGATGATCTTTCAGATCAAGAGACAGATGAGTGAATGTGGCCGCTAAGCCTGCAGCACCACTTGTGATAATGTGCAGATTCATTTTGCAGTGCCACTTTCTGGTCTGACCAGGCGCTATGTCTCGTAGCACTTTGTTTTCATTCGCTCTTCATGCTTTTTATTCAGCCTCGGCTGCATTGTACCACCGTGTTAACATCCTGATGCTATCGTTTAGTTCAAAGCACATTTAACCTATAAAGCGCATATAAAGATGAATGACAAAAGAGAATAAAAAAAAAGAAAATCTTAATAGTCTCTTAGTGGCTGGTATCAACATTTTGTAGTGCTACATAAAGTAATTATAGTTTAATCAATTTTTGCCCAAAAACCGTCCACCTTCATGATGGTGCTTAATGAGGTTGCTAAGAGATCTGTGACGCAGTGTCTTTTCGTCCTTCATCTCGTGACCTCTCCTCTTTGTTTGGTTTTCTCTCTCCTGTCTGTCCTGTCCCTTTCACTTCGGGCATGCTTCTCCCTCTGACAACAGCTCCTCTCTTTCTCTCTCTCTCTGTCTCTCTGGCATGAAGATTTCTGTGCTCTTTCAGAATCCTTCTGTGTTTTTTTTTTTTTGTTCCTCACTCCCTCTCTCTAACCTTTCGCCCTTTCGCCTTTTGTTCTGCTCTTTCATTCTGTTCTGTGATGGCTGTTAAATCTCTGTATTAGGAGGTAGGTAACACTCCTTCCACCATCCTCCCGGTTCATCACAGAGTGCCCTCATACTGGCATTGGCTGCCGTTATCTCTTTAGCTCACCGGGGCCCCCTGAACATGCTGGCCGCCTCATTTAATTGGCTTATTGTATGAAAACTGTTATTGGGCAAATAAAAACAGCATTGTGAGGTGATGGGTTACATTATGCAAAGTTCAAGACGGAGGTCAGTGACTTCATTCATTCTGCATGGGGATTGGCTGTTTCCCTTTTATAGCTCTGGAGGAGACTGGATGACGCAAAGGGCTCCTCTCAGTTGGTGCACGCTCAAGAAAAACTGTTCATCTTCTGCATCCCCTTTATTATTTGGCCTGTTTTCTCAAAACTAAGCAATGATTATACGATAAAGTCAAGTCTGAACAATGGATATGATTTTAGATATGACTTTGTCCAAAGGTAATATTAGCTTCATATTTAGCAATATTTTCCAAAATGTTGCACCTTTTCTTTAAAGATGGAGTTACAAAATTTTATATGGCAACAATTCAAAATGCTCCACCAAGAACTAAAACAAAACACTTTTGATAACGTGCATTCCTCTGAAATAAATGGCGTTTGCTTCCTGATACAAAGAACCAAAGGTCATCTGTGCAGGTCCGCCTCGTGCTCCGGACCATAAGAGACCGCCCTGCGCCTCATACAGCTCCTGCGTAGCTATCTGCCACGACACACAGTTCATGCTCGAGCTTCAGTGAATGGGCTGCTTCAGTCTGCGCTGCGGGAATGCGAACCTGCCGCTGTGTGGCCGGTCACGCAGTGAAGTAAAGACCCTCTGTTCCCGTCCTACAGGCCTCACTGCTTCTCCTCCTCCTCCTGCACAGATTCTCCCCTCGCTCTCTGTCCCACCAGCTGCACTTGCCACATCATTTTAGATCCAGTTTTTCCCCACTCCATGTTAATTTTAGCTCCATCGTAGGAGTCCCTGCTTAATGAGATATGATTCGTCCTTTTTAGCTTGACTTGGCTTGTTGAATATGACGTATCACTGCACTGCTATGAGGCTCCATAAGCTCTCATTAGACTACACTGTTAACCAGGACTTGGCCTGCTGCTATGCCTGAATCCATCATCATCCGGTGTGAAGAGCATGTCATACAACTCAGTTATTTTCGTACAGTATATTTCTGGAGGCCTGCTAACTGCAGAGGG
This sequence comes from Amniataba percoides, assembly GCA_037176925.1. Lineage (NCBI taxonomy): Eukaryota > Metazoa > Chordata > Actinopteri > Centrarchiformes > Terapontidae > Amniataba > Amniataba percoides. The sequence goes on along the minus strand of JBAJHX010000024.1, from coordinate 17,377,692 downwards.
GTCACAAAAACAGCGCATCTGTCGGTGAGGTGTTGTTTTTAAGAAAATAGTCAGTGTGTAACCTAATCAATATTTTAATTTGATAAATGACCAGTCGCTGTGCAGTACTGTGGCCGTTCTGCATGAGAGCACTTCAAATTCATCCCACAAATAACCTTTTAAATAAATTACACTCATGGGAAACATTTTTATCCTGCTCAATAATACAAATAATGAAAATTGAGTAATCCCGCAAGACTTTTAACTCACTCACATTATTTTAAACCTTCTCATATTAATTTGCACTCTCTGCAGTGTCTATAAACTAATGTGTGTGATGGGTCCGCATTAGAAACATGCAAACATAGAAGTTCCTGCAGCTTAAATACATAATGAACATCAGGTTTTGAGGATGAAATTAAACATGTGGCTTAGAGGGACTGTAGCAGAATACAACTTATATTTTATATTTACTTAGCATTCAGCAATAGCAGACCTTATTTTACATGCCAAAATGTGGTGGATGCATCTGAAAATAAACTTTACTCATACATAATGTAGATGTTGGATTTTCCCCTCGCTGGCGGTATAGAATGAAAATCTGGGTCAAGTGAACATTACATATTGATTACATCAGTAACGGCTGCTCCGTGCTCGTTCTGTAAAGTCAGCAAACACGTTATTATGGTGCAGCGTTGCAGACTGTACATTGACATAAGCCACTTTTTTTTTTTTTTGATTACATAGGTAAATTACTCATCGCGTCATTGATGGTGTAATTAACAGAAAATCCAGTAATCCCAATAATCTACTTTTATCTGATGATGGAGGCAGATGAAGAGATTGTGTTTCTTATATGTCCAAGATATTATTTCTACATTCAGATGCTTTAATTAACTCTTTTATTTCTATTTTTATAACAATCATAACTCATTGAGGGTTTTTTTGCCTCTGTTTTTTATTTTTATCACTTGCTTTCACTTTACTCATGCTCTTGTGCCGTTATAAAAGCAATATAACTTCCCCACTTAAGCCAATATCTTTGCTCCCCTATTACATTCCTTATATTTCCAGTTCCTGAGAATACTTCGCCGCCCTCTACTTATTGCTGTCTGGGTCCATTTCTCCATACAAACATCAAGGGAGCGCCGACAGAACCACAAACATAAAGTATTAGATAGAACCAATCTGAACATACAGCAACTATAATATATCTGTTAATAATCTGTTCTGATATTTCTTACAAATATCAGCAGAGATTCATAAAATGCATCACCCTCACTGATCAGACCGGGTGAGTCAACGCAAACTTTAGTCATCACATGTATGTGTTGTGTAGTTGTCTGGGATTTCTCCTGGAAGGCTAAACCGGGTTGAACAGTTTTCACAAGTGCACCCCTTCCCCCTCAGCAGCGACCTCTGCAGACTCTTGGGGCGTGGTGGGGGGTGAAGGGGGGGTGTTGGCTGGAGGCAGAATTCATCCTCTGATTGAGCCTAATAATGCAGAGGCCAGACGATCAGAACCAGATGTGGCACGTGGAGCTGAGGTCCCCTGTAGGTTAGCCTCCCCGTGCACAAACAATCACCTCTTCAGTCTGAACTCAGATTTTTGTGTTTTTCTCTCCGCAGGCGGCAGGGTGAAGACGTGGAAGAGGCGGTGGTTCATTCTCACTGACAACTGCCTCTATTACTTTGAATACACAACAGTAAGTAGTCAGGGATGCTTCAACAATATAGCAAATTTGTGTGTTCAGGTTTCTTTTTGCTATACACATACATACACACACACACACACACACACATATATACAT
>JBAJHX010000024.1:17331260-17375802 GCA_037176925.1 Amniataba percoides | reverse complement strand
CTTCCGAGATACACACACATATATATATCTACACACACATATATATATATATATATATATATATATATATCTCAAATGCTAATACAACAAACACATGCTGTTTGTTACATAAAGCGAAGCACAAGTGGAACAGGTTGTGGTTTTATGACTACTTCTTGGTCGGAAGCAGTGACTCCCTGGAGTATCCACTGGTCGTCTGGCCAAGTCACAGAGATGACAGAAAAACAAAATCACGGCATCCGGCCAAGAAATTGTCCAGCACATAACTCCCTTTACAACCAAAAGTTGTTTTTATACACTCTGGTTTTTGTGCTGTTTTGTACATTTCCAGTCTTTATGCCAGGATAAACTAATAAGCTGCTGGGTGTGGATTCATATTCAGCAAACGGACACCAGAGTGGTAACAATCTTCTCATCGAATGCTGAGCAAGATGGCAAATCACAAAACATATAGTCCTACATTTAAGAAATGTTTCATTCAGTATCAGTAGTCCAGCTAGAGTGTGAAATATTACAGTATTACAGTGGAAACATAAAAACCAAAGGACACACATGTAATCTGTGTCCCTCTCACATACCTCAGCACACGCTGAGTTAAAGACAGAGGCAGAGGTCTTTGCCTTCCAGCTCTGCCTCTTTAACAGATGCAGCCCTTTTGACCTAAATGAACCTCACTCCAGCAATTAACATGAGGCATCATGGGAAACATCTGCAGAGTCTACGGCACGCATCTGGCCCCGCTAAGCCGCGAGCTAAGTGCCTCCCCCAACCCGCTGCCTGTCACCCCAGCATCCCCATTTCTGAGATCATCCCCCCCAAAAAAATGTGCACCAATCCCTCAGAACACACTGCACACACACACACACACACACACACACACACTCACACACACTCACACACTCAGCCAGCTGTGAGCAGCTGTCCCAGGGCATTTCCCCCCCCTGCTGTGCCCCCTCATTAGCAGCAAGATGACAAGCAGAACACGGGGCTGTTCCTCAAGGTCCCCCCCGCCCCCCTCAACACACACACACACACACACATCTGGCCCTGCAGACAAAGTAGCAGTCGCTGGATTGAGGGAGGATGGAGGGCATAAGGTTACGTCTCCCTCGGGTGCTGTCCCCTACGTGACCAGGATGAATAAAAACCTCCAGTGTGCTTTTATCACCACCTTCATTTTTTACTTCCATGCTGTCTGGCTCAATAAAATGTAAAGGTGATAGTTATAATATTTGAAATACTGCAGTTGTAATAGTTAAAATACTATAAATGCTGCAGTGGAATTTAAAAGTGCTACATGTGACATAAAAATCACGTTGTTGATGGGGAAATACTTAACTAATGAATGTGTTTAATACATCATACATGAGGTTTCACTGCAGTGGTGCTTTGAGGTAACCTGCTCACAGTAACAATGCTCACATGCTGCTGATTGCATGTATAATAGTTACTAGATTTGCTATCTTTTGCATGTGAACAACACAAACTAATATTTGCTAAGTTTTAAGTATTTGTTCATATGTAAGAATATTGGACACATTAAAGTTTGGACCCGATGATGAAGTTAAAGAGCAATGGAAAAGTCATTTTCAACACATTTGTTCTTTTCGAACAAGATCTTCAAATGTCTTTTTAGTGGATTTGTGGTTAATTCTGATTAAGTTTGATCTACATGAGCGATAATGAGTCGTTGTGTGATGAGGAGGCTGCCAGTCATCTCATCTGGTGTCATAAACAGTCATCAACAACTGATCTGACAATGATCCATTCATTTAAGAACACATGTAAGAAAAATCAGCTAGTTTTCTTCAATGACTTGAGTGTGTGATATAATGTGGGCAGGATGCTGTCTTCATCATGTGTCACCGTGTCCTGCTCCACATTTTAGATGGTGGTAAAGAGACATTGAATGACTGGTGTGTCGTCTTTGTGTGTTTCCAGGATAAAGAGCCTCGTGGGATTATTCCTCTGGAGAACCTCAGTATCAGAGAGGTGGACGAGCCTAGGAAACCTGTAAGGATGAACCCCAGACGCTCTAAATTTATCTCTATCTCTTTAAAATTCACCAAAAAAACAGAAACTTTATAATTCTATATTTTCCATGATTTCATTTTTTGCCCCCCGATCTCTCCCCAGAACTGCTTTGAGCTCTACAATCCCAACCACAAAGGTCAGGTCATCAAGGCCTGCAAGACAGAGGCGGACGGGCGGGTCGTCGAGGGCAACCACGTCGTGTACAGGATATCGGCCCCTACGCCGGAGGAGAAGGAGGAGTGGATCAAATCCATCAAGTAAGAGACGCCGTGTTAGTGTGGATCCATTTACACTGAGAGGGCACTTAGCCAACGCCGGGCTGCTCCCATGTGGCGCTTTCTCATGTCTGACCTTGACTGTGAGCCCCCAACGCACACATACCCACACACACACAACATAAATGTGCAGACCAGCACAAATACACACACACACGCTGGTGACTAAACGTGACTCCGTTTCCACACAGATAACACTCAGGGGTGATTTCTGCTCTGCCGGATAAGCTCACTTCCCCTTTGATTAGGAAAAACACACACACACACACACACACACACACTCCTCTTAGAAGCGTTCTGGCAGCCCTTTGCACCTGATTTGTCGTATCCAAACGCTGCCTTGTTAACCAGGCAGGCGAGTGGAGGTGCGGCGGTGAGTTGGATCCAGCGGGTAATTGATCAGCTCGCTGGTTATCATCTACTCAGCCGTGGCCTCACCGGCAAATATGATCAATATCACAGCAGAAATCATATTACGCAATCCCTCCACACTCTAATGATATTAAAAAGCCATTTAGCACTGACATATGGGTATCCATTAATGAAAGTGATGGCTTTTTCGGCTAAGTTACTGGAAGTCTCGCAGGGGTGAAGCTGCTTCACGGGCAGTTAAAACGAATGCAAAGAGGAGAGAAGTGGTCATTTTTCTTGGTTCAGGAGATTTAGTCAATTGACCTTGAGATGACAAGCTGTCTGTATGGCTTGTGTCACACTCTGCAAGCCTCAGAGTGCTTTTGAAGCGCGAACCACGAGTTTGGCCCGCTACTGTTGAGGTCCAGTTGCACGTCGTAATCTGAAGTCTCTTCCTGTCGCTGCTGGAACAACAAAGATCACAGATCGGACTGAGCGGTGCTGCCACAATCACACTCTCACTTGACTCAGCTGCTGGGGCGGCGGACTGGCCCGCGGTCAGCAGATTCACACACATATGCCAACACACACACACGCAAACACATGTCCGCGCTGTCCCACCTGACTCATCTGCAAAGGCTGGAAAGTGCTCTTGTGGTAACTCCTGATGTGAGCGAAAGACTGGTGGCTGATTGTTCTGTTGCTGGGAAGGCAGGGTGCTGCTCAGCGTTATTGCCACCCTCAGTGTGTGTCAGAGACAACACATCCGAGTCTTACGGTCACAAATACATCATACACTGTACAACAACTTCTTAGATGCCTAGCTCCGGGATGAATACAACAAATAGATAAATAAAATAAATAAATCTAACAACAAAAAATGACTGCACATATATAACAGATAAAAAAAATGAAAATCTGGAATGATGTAACGAGATTCAGAAAAATGAAAAATGACATTATAATGCACTGATTATATTGTTTCATCTCTCTCATACTCCTAACAGTGTTGCATTAACACACCACAGCAATTTAAGGAAGTTTTAATGTAATTTTTACAATAATAGTATGTTAAATGTAATGTGAAACTCACAGACATACGAGCAGGGTTTTTTTCTTTTTTTAATGCTGCGCAAATGTAGTTTTAATTCCCTCCAAATGCTCTCATAACTCTTATAAATCCACTACTGTACACTACCTGCACTGTAAGCACTGTTTTCCAATAACTAGCACACTCTTGTGTTTGTATCTCTCCAAAAACACGCTGAAAGTTAACATGTAACATGTACATTTTGAGTGACAGGTTTCTCCTCTGAGATGGCTTTCAAATGACTAGTTGACAACATTACTGATCTGACACTGGTGGCGTTTTGCTGTTTGGTTTGTTTGGTGGGTTGTTCTTTCTGTTGCCAACATAAATAAGGAGATATTTCCAGCACATCATGGGAAGTCTGATTGAAGACAAGGTTCCAGAGGTGTAACAGTCAGTGTAAATGTCAGGTTTCGGTCTTGATCAATGAGAATCAAAGCAGATTTCTTCATAGATGCCCTAGAAGACCTGATGTGTTTTGTATAAAATGAGATAAGATGACTGAAAGACAGATTAAGGTCAAGCTAGTTTGCTGAGGACCTGATCTGATATATCAACAGATCTTGAGCATTTTTGACAGCTAATAAAACTACACATTTTACACATAATATATCTAAGTGCATTTACTCCCTTACTATACTTTTTGGACAAATCTGAAGTACATTTTATGATACCATATACCTCTACTTTCCCACATTTTGTAGGCAAATTTGACTTTTTTTACTCCACCATGTTTATCTGACAGCTTTAGTTATTAACCCTAACCCAGTTCAGATTATTAGTACAAAACGTACATCTGACTAACAAACAGTGATACATCCATACAGGATACACTACACAGCAGCACAATCATGATGTACATCACCAGTCCAATAAAATAGTGTGTATGATTCTTTAATGGACCTTTCTGCATAATGTACATTCTTATTTTTGGCACATTCTGAAGCAAATTTCATTTTTTCTGTCCTCTTTCCACAGAGCGAGCATCAGCAGGGATCCTTTCTACGACATGCTGGCCACCAGGAAGCGGAGGATAGCCAATAAGAAATGATGATCATCCCACCTTTTACCACACCTGCATCGCCACCATGACCAGCAGAGTCCTCGTGTGTGTGTGTGTTTGTGTGTGTGTGTCCCACGTGTTTATCAGGGCTGGAGGACAATTAACAGAAAGGAGGGATCAAGTTCATTTCCTCCTGAAGACTGTCTGCACCTGGTTGAAGTGAAGGTTTTTATTTAATACGGCACAGACTCCGAACAGACGCGATGTGGGAGCCGTGTGCGTAAAATCTTTACCAAGCTGGATGATAACGAATGAACAAAAAAGGCAGAGGACTGCAGTTAACTGGAGGAGAAGCGATGACTGGAAATCTTTGCATACTGTGCCGTGACGAGCTTGCCCTCTGCTGGACACATAAGGGATCGAGCGGTGGGAGGACCTGAAACCTGAACGTTCATCCCGGTCATACGACACTCCTCGTTAACATTTTCATACCTTCACCTCACGTCCTTTCGCAACTGCCATCGCCAACAATGTTTTGTAGTAACCTGTAACAACAGGAAGCCTCAAGCTTATGAATCAGCTGGTCTGATTGTTAGCCCTCAAGTGACTCTATCTGTATATGCAAACACTGATCTATTCTAGAAAATCAACCTTGAGCTCATGTATCTGGTTCACAGTATGCTCCCTTATTTTCTTTTCACAGGCAAAGAAACTGAAGCAGGTTGAGGAATTGTACTGAATATAATATCAAGTGTAATGACCCTTTAAGTGGCCACAGTTTCAAACATTTATGTATTGAAGATCCACCTCTCTGGTCAAGTTCATTTCTTTTGTATTTATTTTCTTGATTTAACAAAAGAGGCAGCCCCCGATTTACATTACGCATGTATAGTATATAATGTACATACTGTTGTTTTTTTTCTTTGTTGTGTTTATGTAGCATGTAAATCATATTGGCCGTAGCCTATACCCGTTCACCTTTTTAGTTTAACAGCTAACAGTTTACAAGAGTGGAAGAGGGACTTTGTGCAGCTCTGTGCAGAGCGGTGAAACCTCCCCGCTCTGTGTTATTACTGAAGATCAGATAATACAGGGTGTTCTATGAAAGAAAAAACTCACTACGCTGAGTTTGACAAGAGTTTAGGATACAAGCGGGTTTGTAACACCTTTGAATAGTGTGTGAATGTTGACTGGATTCTGAGGACTGTTTTTCCCAAACAGAGATCAACCCATCTTGCGCTCTAATCTTTCATTCATAGTTTTGAGGTTTAAACATAGCTCGATCTCAGTTTGGGGAAACTGCTCCTGAATACTTTGATGAAGACTTTTAATAAAAATACATGCTGATCAGAAAACAGTTTCCGTGTGCACGTGAATTCAGTGAGAAGAGCTAAACTTACCAGGTCTTTGGTTATTTCAAACATGGAAACGTGAGTGTTGTGAATAAAATATTAAGAGTCAGCTGAGCCGTCTTGCTGACCCACATAACTAGAAAAGTGTGTGTATTTAACAAAACCTGAATACAGAAGAGTGCTATCTGTTCCCATTCTCACTTAATGTATCTACATCATGGTTTTAGTGAAACGTTTGTTCAAAGAGAGGCTCGATTACAATCAGTCTATTCCTAGTATATAATACAAAGGCAGACAGGAGCTTTTCAAAAATCCCTGGCAACTCATCAATTATCTCAATCAGTATTTTTCATTCATTTCAACACAGCTTGTAAACAAAGTCAAAGACCAGGAACAAATTACAATTTCTGACATTAACAAATGTATTTTAAGGCTTTTACCTTATACAATGTATAAATTCAGACATGCTAAACTAAAGATATAACAGCAGTTTTTCAACTTCTGCCTAAAGTTGAAAAACAAAAACAAAACAAAACAAAAAAAATCCAAAAGCAAACCATACTCATTACCAACCTTTGTCCAGAGAATGACCAAAATTAACATTTTTCTAAAAACAAAGCAAAACAACAAAACATCTACTGATAACCCTGATACAGGATTTTTACGTATAAAAATAACTGATAGTACAGTTCAAAATTAAATTCACAGTATTTTTATGACGCTAGAAGACACAAACTGTATTTTTCATTAAAAAGCAAACACAAATGGTCCACAGCCATGATTACAAATTTTTTATGCTTTTTTGTTTTAAACATAAAAAAAAAAAAACAATGTGAGGAGGAGGGAGAGACATGATTCTGAGAAAAAAAAACAAACAAGCTTTCCATCTGTGAAAAAGTTTAAAAATTACAGCGTGAATCTTAGGCTTCAGAGCAAGAGTGGAAACAAACAAAAAAAAAAGAAAAGAAGCTGGGAAATGTCCTCAAGTCTGTCCAGGGTTAACGTGGAGGTATCAGTCAGTGAGGCCTTGTTCCCACCACTGCGCTTGTCCGTTTCTTTCATGAATATCTCCCTCCGTTAGTTTGTCCGCTCCCAGTGGGATCAAAGAAAAGAAAAAAAAAAAATCTCAAAACATTGCGGCTCTGTAGATATGGTGACATCTTAAACTTTCAGCCGACATGACGCCTTGAAAGTTTGTCTCTCAGGCAACACGTTTCCCTTTTGTTTCATTCTCATTTGAAGCAGGTGGATTTCCGCGATGGATGTTAACAAGTTTTCAAGTCCTGAGTTCCACTGAGCAGCAGTTGAGATGTTTAAGCTCCAGGCTTTGTTTGTGTTCATACAAGTATATATTAATATTTTTCATCATAAATGTTCAACAGGTGACAGTTTTTTTTCATAGTTAGGAGAACTGCGGCAAATAAATCAATGCCTTTAAAAAAAAAATTGAACATTTAAAACACTTCAGTTGTGGTAAAAATACAATATATCCCCAATGAAGAAGCACCACGTCAAAAAGTTGTCGATGTCATTCCTCTGCTGTTAAAATGGTGTTGATGTGTCTGAAATGAGAAAAGAGAGACCTTCAGACAATCTGTTTGCAGAGCTAAGAGCTAACAGGTTTGCACATCTAATGAGCATGTGTCCTGTTTGTTAGCGCTGACTGTACAAGAGCATACTGTGATAATCGTTAAAAAAGGGCGCCCACTCACTGTCAGTGTTTCGAGCCACCAGAGAATCCGTGGGAGTCGCCGTTAGTTTGGCTGTAACCGTTTCCTGCAAAACAGGATCAACGCTTTAAACTGATGATGTCAACAGCAACATTTATTTCAGCGGATTAGTGATAAACCTGAAATACCTGTGTATCCGTTGAGATGGTGGTGAGTCGAACCGTTTGTGGGTGAGGTGTGATGGGATGGTGGTTGATGGTCACTGGTGTAGTCAGTACGCCGGCGCTTTTCTGGGGAAAAACCATTGTTGTGTTTAGTGTCTTTGACGTCACAGTGGCGTCGCTTGCGGCTCTCCTTCTCCTCGCTGCTTCTGTTCTTGTGGCTCCGAGCTGCTCTTGGGCTGTTCTGCTCCGCCTCGCTGTCCCGCTGCCTCCTCTTTTTCTTCTTCTTCTTTTTTGTTTCAGTGGCTCTGTCAGAATCCCTATCGGAGCTCCTGGGGGAAGACAGCACCGTGATTATTATCTATCCAAAGCTGACTGAGGTATCAGGTTTTTCCATCAGGCAAAAATAATGTAGGGCTACAACTCCAGTATTTCCATTATCAATTTATTGTTAAGTCTTGTACATGAAACATGAAAGAAATGCAGCAAATCCTAAAACTTGAGAGGGTGAAGCCAGAGATTGGTGAGCACTTTATCACTTTTACGGTTAAAAAAACTGGGTTAGGATTAGTTGGCCCTGTTTCAGCTCTAAAATAATGAGAATGAAATGATCCAATTCAGTTTACAATGGAAGACAGTATAACTGATGGTACTCATAATTATTGTTACTCACCCGCTCTCACGGTGTCTGTCTTTATCCTTTGACTTCTTCTTCTTCTTGCTCTTTTTGTGTTTTTTAGAGTGGCGGGGCTCAGAGCTGTCATACCTCTCCTTGCTCCGCAGATCAGCAGTCCTCTTGTGATTTTGGTCTTCCCTGTTTGGAACAGACTCGGACGTGCAGAGATGAGGCCGAGGGGGTGAGCCCTTGGACTCTGTGGAGGTTTCCGGCGCCGTGTTGGGCGAGGAATTTCCCTCCTTTGATGAGTAGTAGTCCCTCTCTCTGCCGTTGCTCTTGTCCTTCATGCCCCGGGATTCTCGACTCTCCTCCTGCCACCTCCTGCGACTGTGAGACTCTTCACGGTGGGTATAACCGTGTCCCCTCCGCTCACGTTCCCAGTCCTCCCTGGATCTGCGATGGTGAGAGGAGTAGTAATTATCACGCTCCCTGTTGTAGTGGGCGGTCCTCTCCCGGCAGCGCTCAGACTCCCAGTCCCTGTGGTAACGATCGTGAGTGGGCAAACGATCTCTGTACGAGCGATGATGGCGGTGGTGATCTCGGTAGTCCCGTCTATGCCGATGACGATCACCGTCGCTCTCTCGCTCCTGACTCCGGTCCCTGTAGTGTCTTTCTCTGTCTCTGCTCCAGTCAGAGTACAGTCTGTCTCTCTCCTGGTCTCTGGAAGATAGTCCGTTGTAGCCTCTAGAACTGGGCTTAGACTGGTGTTGCTCCTTAGCATCTGTACGTCCTTCAGTCCCTGCTGACGGACCCCTGGCCTCCGGTGGATCCTTTGCTTCATCCCCATCTCTGCTCGTCTTTTGTGAAGCTGCAGAAACTCCATTGGTGCTTTGGGTGCAGTCTGGCAGGGTGGATAAGGCCGCATTGATGTTGCTGTGATGGGCAGAAGAGGAAGCAGATTCTCTAGATGTGACAGAATGGGTCTTTGTAGCATTAGCCAGAGGTGGAGAGCTCACAGCGGAGGATGCTGTGTGCTGAGGCAGAGGTTTGGACGTGGTTTTAGCCCTTGTGTCAGGAGCGGAGACGTGCTGGCTTTCACTGGCAGCAGGATGGATGCTCTCTGAAGAACTGGCCTGGGATGAGGCTGAATTGCTGAAAAAACAAAATAAAATACACAAGCACTTAAATACCACTTTAAATCACACTTTTGGTGTGCAATGTCAGATAAATTATAATGTGTTAATAAGTGGTTGACAGGTCATTAAAGTTCTTCCAGTTCAGTGTTAGAAGCGCTCATCTTACCTTGTTTGGCTATGCTCACTGTCTAGTCCATTAACAGCAACAGTATCCACAGAGGAGGAACTACCATAATTACTGCCGGAGATCTGAGGAGCAAAAACAAGACATAATTATTCATTTAGATTAAACACTGATACTGTTGAAGATAAAACCAAAACATAAAACCAAAATATATAAAACTATATTTACTTTATCAGCGTTGTTGTGTCCGTTCACTTTGTGGTGTCCATAATGGTGTCCATTTTGAGTGGATTTAGCGACGCCATAGGTTGGTCCATTTAATCCATTACCATTGTGGTGCACTCCCGACTCTCCGTTGGTGGCTTGAGGAGAGTTACCAAAGACGTCTCCTGCTCTGTTGTTTCCATTGAGGTGAGACTTGCCTAAACAGCCATTATCCAGCGTGCCGCAGTTCTCCTGGTCTGATTCCTCTGAAGACTCTTGGCCGTACGGCACCAAGAATGATGCCCCGTTCCCTCCTGTGTGGTGACCCCCGTTACTGCAAGATGTGCCATTAACGTGGTTGAGCTGACGTGGAACAAAGCGAATGTCTGAGTGGACGTCTGAGGTAGACTGAGAGGAGGATAAAGAGCTCGAGGAGGAGAAGGAGCTGCTGCTGGCAGAGGACGGCTGGCTATAAGAAGAGGAAGAAGAGGAGGAGGAGGAAGAAGAAGAGGATGGGCGGGTCTGTTTGCCTTGTCCAATGTAGAATGAAAGCTTCTGGCGTTTGTTGTGGTCTGGGATCATCGTGGGTCGGCTGATTGAATGGGAAATGGAAGAGGAGGAGCCCAGTCCATGGCTAGGTTTCCCCACAACACTACTGCTGGTGCTGGGCTTGGAGTTGGTGGGATAGTCCCTCAGAGATCCATTTCCATTAATGTGGAGAGAGCTCTGAGGAGGAAACAAAATGCACACAAGGCCACATTTTGAGTGTCAAACTCTTACCAGTTTAAATTGAACATTCAGATGTGTATTTTGAAAGAAAGTCTACAATACCTTGGTCATGTGTGGAGGCAACTGGGGACCTATGAAGCCAATGTTGTTGTGGTGGACAGTGGTGTTGATGCGTGGTATCACCACTGGCCGTGGAGATGACTGACCAGGGATGCCTGGGTTATGGCTCATGTGGCTGTAGTCTCCCGTTTTCTTCACATCGCTGGACCTAATGACACAAAGGAAAAGAACGTTATGAAGTGACTAATATTTAATTAAAAGGAACACATTTTTAAAGAGGTTTTAAAATGTTTCCTAGCCATTAAAAATACTCTTGTAACTTAAATTCGGGTTTCCATCTCACTTCTGACTGGACATTTTTTTTTTTTTTTTTTTTTTAAATGATTCACTTACTTGATGTAGAAGAGGACATAGGCCTGCTGGTTGAGAACAGACCTGATGTCGCTGACAGACACAGAGGAGTCATTCATCTGATACCACTGCCCGTTACTTGCCTGGGAAACACAACAGAACAGTTGTGTCTCAGATTTTAAAAATATTTGCTCAACAGAATCATCAGTTACGTCTCTTTCACTTCAGTGTTTTCTTTTACTCAGTTTCTGAGTCAGGTTTGAAGTACTGAATATGATAAAGGGTTTAAGAAATGCTGACTGTCAAATAAAATTACAATCATATGTAAATGTACTATCATACTTATAAGAACAATAATAATAATTATTATAATAGTGTGTTTATTTAATTGACTGCAATGGAACTTTTTTCTCCATTTGTTCATTGTGAATCTGTTAAGAGCAACTGTTGTAGGAATTGCATTAAACTGCTGCAGTGAGTTAGGGAGACAAATGTGTGCATGTGTACTTGGCAACAGCAGCGCCCTGATAGATTACAACAGTGGTCCGAGGCTGTGCCAGTACCTTAATATAGCAGAAGTAGTGTCCAGCATGACAGCTGAATCCAGAGTGGACCAGTACAGCGTACAGCCCGTAGAACTGGGACTCCCCCTGGGACTGAGACATGAAGGGTCGCAGATCCAGGTACTCTGGATATTTCACATCCTGATGACCAAACAACAGCTGGTGAATATTTCATTCAAATATGCACTTAATCAAAGTGCTGTCCTGTAGCTGTATCACGATTCTGGATGTTGAAGTGCAAAGAACTGATGGTACCTTTGTGATTTTGCCTCCACTGAAGTTTGCGAAGCGTTTTAATGACAAGGTGAGTACATTGGAGTTGCGGTGAATGGTGAATCTCTTTGAGGCTGTGACCATTTTTTTGCACCTGAGGGACACAAATGTTCAGTTAGTTAGCTGGCAGACAGACACACAAATAAGCGAACAAATGAATGCTGCATCCGCTCATCTTGTTGTCTCTATAAAATGACTTACTTGGTGCATTTGTAGGCATTTTCTCCATCCAGCTGTTCTGGCTTCACAAACTGCTCCAGAGCCTTGGAGACACTGGGAGCCGTCTGCACCGAGAGAAAAATCGGATTTTCAAACTGGTCTGTAACTGATTTGTTATGCATCTGCATTAAAATAGGTGTTTACAAAACCCAAAAGACAAACTGAATACTGATTAATTACCTTAATTTCCAGAGTAATATCCAGAAAAGGGTCAAATGTGTCAGAGACTGCTTTGCAGTTTAAACATTTAACTGAAAAAGACAAAAAATGTTTATCAGTCAAGCAAATCTGTAACAAAAAACAAAAAACCATAGCATGTAGAGGAAACAAACATGAATACCTTACCTCTGGACCTCAGATACCCGCCAAATACTTGATGGATGAAAGTGGTTGCCTGCGTTTGCCTGTCCAATCTGTCACAAGGGAAAATGAGAGAATGAAAAACAACCATTAAGGGTCATTTATCCAACAAACAAATATTTTCTGGCTATATTAGTACAGAGGATAAATGTCACTTGACGTTCATTTTTCACTGACAAGTCACAACGTAACATAACACAATAAGAATTAATTAAAACGAGAGTAATTAGTTGTGTGGCCACGTGCTACTACAAAATAGGAGCTCACTTGGTACTTGAGGTTCCTAAAATCCTTTTTTAAAGTCCCCTGACAACCACAACAGTCACAACAGTGTATGTGTTAAAACATGCAAGTAGGTTTATACGCTACCATAACCTACTCAGCAATGGCTCTACAATGATTTCGTGGTTCAATGAAAAAAAAAAAAAACATGAATACTTGAATGTGTCTGCATATAGCTTTTATGCAAAATTAAGACTGCGAAGCTTTCAGAATATACATAGACCACAGAGAATAAAGTAAAATTGATTAACTATCAATACTAAATAAATCATTATCTAATAAAGTCAAAATCATGGTCAGTTTTTCTAGGTAAATATAACGTTGTGTGTTATCATAAACTGTGTATGGATTATGAAATGAATGGGACTTACTTGGTTCCAGGTAAGCAGGACTTTTGCATAGCATCCACTGTGTACCGCAGGAACTCGTGGGCATCCTCCTGGCTTCCATAGCGGAAGTGCTTTGCAATCCCTGTGTGGGTGAAAAACACGAAACAGTAAGACATGAGATGCTAATAAATATATCACACATACACACAAATGCTGAGTTAAAAAATCTTTTAACAGCTGATTACAAACTCCTGCCAGAAGATTTCCCTCCAAAATCAGAAAAGGTAAACAGCCACACAGCGCCTCCTGTCATTCATTTCTGGTAAACATTTTTGCAAAAGTGCACAAATTCAGTTTTTCAGCTCAACAAATACTTACTTTTGAGCTCATTGAGCACACCAATGGGCTTGATGACATTCCCAGAGTTGGCAAAAACCTGAATGATGTGGTTTTGCATGGTGCACATCATACAGAACCCCGGCTCATGACCTGCGTCAGTAACAGATGGACAAAACTTGGTGAGCAAGTCATGAATCAATCAAGTAACCAGTTCACAGATAATTCTGAATGTGAGAATTAATGCATGACTGTACAATTACACTTTCTCAGGGAAGCGCCATCAACCTACATGTTTTAGAGTGCTCCCGTGTCAGCATGTAGTTGGCAAATGGAGGGGTGTAAGTCAGGCACTGCAGGGCAGAGTTGAGGAAGCAGGTGTTCCCCATGTTCTGCAGGCCTGCACCAATACGATGAACCTGGGTCCACTTTAGGTTGAGCCGCTCTGGAGAGAAGAGGACCTTCTGGGGCAAGTCGATGCCGTCACCGCTGCTTATCACTGTGCACACAGAGCCAACATCATTACTAAAATTAGATTCAGGCCAGGTCAAGGACACTAACATGTTTCTGTATATGTTAAATTGCCATTGTACATATATACTGGCACATAGTACAGAAACATAAAGAACTTACAGTCATACCTATCAGTCTGAAGAATTATATAATATGATGAAAACTACTAAAACTGAAGGAGAAACATTTAGGCTCTCTTTTGTTTCAACTAAAATCAGGCTGCTGCTCTTCATGTCAAAACACCAAATGCGTCACAAGCTAGAGTGATTGATCATGCTCTCACTTCAAAACTGGCCTGGTTATGTAACTGGATGAATGAAGGTAGAATGGAAGCAGCAACACAACACCCACAAAACCAGTGACACACTCTGATACAGAAGTTTAGCCTCATTATGTATGGATGTAAACCATTCCCAAATGCCAGTTCTCATTTAGCTTACAGGAGTCTATTACTGGGATCAAACACAGCCTGTTAAGCAAAATGCAAATTAGCACCATGGTATTTTTGTCAAAACTTTAAATGGTCATGCCTGAAAAATTATTTTATTTTGAAACTAGACTGCTTACATTTTATGCTGATAAAAGCCTTTGCACCTACCTTGCTCCTTGGGCCGGTCCACAGAGGAGGGTGTACTGTTGTAGACAGCAGCTCCGGGTGTTGGGCCCAGGCAGCCTCCTGGAGCCTTCAGCCTCGGAGAGTCGCTGGGCATGGCGGGACCCACTGCCCAGCTGCTGGAACAGCTGCCGTCCATCCCCACGTCTCCACTGGTGAAGGGAGATCGCTTACACCCGACTGACTCGTGGTCAGACTTTTCTGAAGATCTGTCAACTATGGTCATTGTTCATTGCTGTATGACGGGCAAAAGCACACAAGAATATAACTTTAGGAGCTTTGTTAAATTGATCATTTATAACACACAGCCCCAATGTCTTTGCTGCTTTCAAATACAGAGTGACAAATTATATTTACTTCTTTAACTGTTCTAGATAAATTTAACACACACCAATTTACCACATCACCCACAAAAATACACATAGGCAAAGTATCACTTATTTAGATTAGCAAATCAATATCTAGTGCTATCACCTTGTATAAACAATGAGTAATAGAGGATTTAGATTCATATTTTCAGCACAGACTTGAAGTTTGTTCAAAACTGAGCACTGAAACATTTAGTTGTAATTAGTTAATTGTAGAGAAGCAGATTAGGACTAAACGCGTCGTCTTATCCCACTGATCACACTTATCAAACGTAAGTTTTGAAAACAACAACAGGAACTACCAGCATGTGTCCACAAACAACATTAACTTTAGTTTAACTCCTAGCCATAGCCTCTTCTATGAACCTTTAAAAAGGCCTATAATGTTAAAAAGCATTATTAACTTCTACTTTGAGTATGTTTAGAACCCTTGAGAGCCAACTTGTGAACGATTCAGCTGAAGTTACAAAGTGAAAGTCGCTCGGTTCAAACCCCGTAGGGAAGAAATGTCCTGGTCGGAAGCGCGTTTACAACAACAGCTGTTCCCTCCCACCCGCTCCGGCTCACGTCGGCTAACAGGCGGCTGCTAGGCCTCCAGCACGCAGCGCCGACGACCGCTCGCAAACCACGCGCGTTGAGCTCCGCCGCCGGCCCGTGTGGCGGACGCAGCCTCAACTTAAAAGCCCAGCCGCCTCGTCCGGGAGCGGGGCGGAGCGGCGGACTAAGAGCCGGGGGAGTCCGCGGAGCCGGAGCCGCCGCCATGGAAACGGCGAACGTAACTCACAGAAGCCGCGCGGAGCTAACGATACGTGCGGTGGCGCTCGTGCGGTGGCGACACTGGTGCTAACGCTGCTAGCTAGCTCGGCACGATGGAGGCTGGCTGACGCGGTGGCGAGCGACATTACCGTACACCACAGCTCCCCAAGGGCGGCTTTTAATCACCTCACTCCTACGCCGGGGTGGTTTTCAACGTGCGGGCCCAACTAACGGGTCTTGTGGCGAGCTGTATAAAGGAGGGGCTCGACACCGGCAGCTGTGTGTGCTCACTGCGCCGCTCTCCCGCTCCGACATGACAGACAACCGGTGTAACGCTCCCACAGCTGATCCCCGCGGCCCAGCCACACCGAAATACCGCGGCTGCACACTTAAAGCCCCCCTCGACCGTAAAAGCGACGGCAGACTCACCTGTAATCTGTTATGAATGCGTTAGTAGCCGTTGTAAATCCATTCCTCATTTCCAGCGGGTGTCCGGCGGTGAACAATGACGTAGCTAATTGCCCCACGGGTACATCCGGGTACCTGCGATGAAACGAGCTCTCTGATTGGCTCCTTCCGCCGTTTCTCTGAGAGGAACGTGTTTCGGGAAGATCCGTCGCATGTGCACACTGCTGACCTTTGTGTACATGATGTACAACCTGCGTTATGTGCTACGTACACCAAGACCTACACAATAAATCTTAAGCTTAATTATTTTTGGTTTTAACAATTCAGCACAGATTGCTTCACGTATATATAAATACATTACAATAAATCACAGCCCTTGCAGGATTAAAAGTCCTCGAAATATGAGTGCATTCCCTGTGACCAGCCTTTCAAGTGTCAAACAGGTTTACAGGCCAGAGCACAAGTACTTTTGTTTTAAAATAAATAAATAACCAAAAATGTTTGCCAATAATCAAAATGGGAAGACCTGATGTGTCCATAATTGCTTTTCAATGTGAAGCTGCTTGTTCAGGACACACACATTTCTATTTATACATCACTTTTTTGTGCAATACTTCAAAAGCAACATCTCAAATTAGAATCACATATTGCTTATTAGAAATCCCACAAGATGTGGCAGAAATAGGTTTTATTGAACAGCTGAATGTAGATAAATAATTGCAGCCTTACATCCAGATGTACAACACATGCTCAAATGATTATACACACACACACACACACACACACACTCACACTCTACCGCTTTCATCAAGTCACCAAAACATAGCGCAGCAGTGATCAAGATCTGACACTGAAAAATACTGAGGTTCTTAAGGCTCAGGTCTTATCCGGCTCAGAGAAGTGAACTGTGACTTGTGAGCTCTGAAGCTGACTGATCTGTCTCCTTAGCTGCGTGATCTCTTCCTCCTGCTCTTCAACCCTTCTCTGTAAACCATGGATCACCTGTAGGGGGAGAAATATTCTGTAATCAGTTCATCTGGAATTACTATTCCAAACAGAGAGCACTTTCTAGTGAAGTGTAGCCTACCATACAGTAAAATAAAAGCTACATGTCATAAGTAATCCCAAATAGAATTAAAATTTGTTTAAGTTACATTGTAGATTTTAGATCAGCAATCCCAAATTACATCCAACATACTATGTCTTTACTGCAGAAGAGTTCACTTTGTAGAAGCTGGCTGGCTGTGGGCCGAACATCAGGGTCTGTACTTGTCAGCCTCGTGATGTACTTCGACAGGACTGGCCATCTCTTGCAGAATGAGTCTGGGATTTTCCCCTCTCTTAGGTCCCCAAGGGTCCGGACTCGCTCCATCTCTGTCCCAAAGGGCTGGAACAGCTCGAAGGCCAGCACTCCGATGCTGTACATGTCTGACTGGGAGTGCAACAACAATACAAGTTAAGTTTAGACATTAAAAATGTCAGAAGAGAGGACAACGATGACGATCCATGACAAAGCATTATGTGAAAACACGTGTTGTGTTAAGGAATCAAGTCTGAAACATTCACAATTTAGTTTTCATACTGTTAGTATGTTTACCTTTGAATCATAATGGGAGTCCTTCAGTTGCTCTGGTGCAGCATATACGAATGTGCCAACACCTGTAGTGTGCGCAGAATCTGCAAAACAAACCAGAAATGAGACTTTCAACAAAATAGCACCATCTGCTGGGGACTCTGTGTGGTACTTTGTCATGAAAGCGTAACAAGCAAAGAGGGTTAATATTACCATTACTGGCAGAGGTGGTACTGTTACGGCTGTCCATTATCATATCCCTGCAGGCCAAACCGAAGTCTCCAATCCGAACGTGGCAGTCATGACCATGGAGGAAAATGTTCCTTGGCTGTGGAATAAACATTACAATCAGTGCCACATGTCACTAGGTGTAAAGATTCAGATGGCTGTATGCAATATCTCAATGTTTCATACAACATGTAGAGGACAGAAATACACAACTTTAGAGTTTCATTTTAACATTACAACCTAAACTTTTTTCCCCCTACTATATTTTTCCACAAAGGCTCTGACTATGATATATATATACATATATATATACATACATACATATATATGTGTGTGTGTGTGTGTGTGTGTGTGTACACACACACACACACACACACACAAAGGATCAGAGTCAGTGTACTAACACAAAAATAGATATATAGTAAAAAAAAAAAAAAAGAACAACACAACAAAGGTGGAAAGGATAAACATTTAACATTTAAAGGTAAACATTTAACTAATTTAACTACTATCTACATATATACACACATACAAACAGATACATAAAAACCGGAATAAACGCAAAAATATATCTGGAATGATTAAGCTAAGAAGTGGACAGTAGGTGTATGTGACAATATATGTATATCTAAAATGTATATGTTGTACTGTAGTATAACATAAACAGGTTTATATTTTATAATGATCATGTTAGTAACAGTTTGTTTTTAAACAGACATGTGACTGAAAACTGTTAAAAGACACATCACATAAGCTTCAAATTTGGATAATATTTTCTGCATTCTGAATGATTTATATTTGTACACACATATAAAGTGACAATTGCTTGCTTTCTAGTAAACAAGCCCTGAACAAGGGCGTCACCAGTCCCCATGACTGGCCCCCGCATGCAGCAAGAAGTTATCAGTTGGTACAGGAGGGCTGCACATCAAACACAGACACATAGCTCTCAAACCTGCATGATGAAAACTGACTGACTGGAAACCAAAAACAGAAGTAGCTGCCGGAACAACAGAGAACACAAGTTCCTGAGAAGCTTTGTGATTTTCCCTCTTCAGGCTGCCAAATTAACTGCCGACCCCTCCTGCTAGCACCAACAAACCAGAATAACTAGCTCTCAACCACCACGCAGCCTCTGAACCTTACATTCTTACCGGCACAGAGATCAGTGTAGCTGCAATGCGTGGTCATGCACGGGGAAGATATTGATGAGAGCAGTAACATTACTAAGTTTTGCAACAATGACTTTTATACTGCCATTATGGATGAAGATCTGGGACGTATAGAAGACATTTCAAGCATTTATGGAATCAACTCTGTCATCAAGATACAAGATGGCAAACCCGGACAACTTGTCAGGAAGGTAAATGCAACAGCGCAACCATTAAAAAGAAATACTCGCGAAAGCTGCTTTCAGTGCAAGTTTTATTTGACACAATTAGTGTCACATGGAGAGAAAGTTACCATCTACTATATCATAATACTGCAACGTTATCCATAAATGTATATGTAAATATACAGGGGTAACCGTAGAGGCTAAATGACGACTCACTGTCAACTGTCACATACGTATGTTTTAAAGCGATCATTCAATTTATGGAAATAAAAGAAAAATGTTTTTAAAAAAGTTTTTTACAGCTGTTAGACCACAACACATTTATGGTCTATGGTATTCCAGTCTTGTTCTGTCCTGTCTTGCCTTAGGACCTTGCTATCCTTCCCCTTCATTTGGCTGCCTCTTACAGAAGAGCTGAGAGCATGCAGAAACTGCTGTCAGCAGGGGCGGAGCCTGAAATGAGGTCTGAATAAACGTGCACACCAGGACCACAATATACACATCGACACTGAACATTACACCAATCAATACTACAGTGTTATGTGAGGTTGTTTGTTTTTTTTCATGGTATGAGCCTTTTATATAGAAAATATGAAATCAACTAACGGTGTTGAAATAATCTTGTTTCAGTTGAGGAAGTTTGCTTTACAAAGACAGTGCTAGTTTCACTTCTGATGACAACTTTCTGTTACAACCACAAAGTGGCACCCAGTGCAATAACACGCATGTCACTGGTTCCTTTTTATTTCCAATTAAACACTAAGGCCCTTTCATCTGTGCTTGTTTCGTGGTTCTTTGCCTCTGTCAAAGGGATCATCTCGGTCGAACTGCTCTACATTTGGTCATAACCGGATGGCCGAGCACTGGGACTCCAAAACCAGGTTCCAAGTTCTGGACTACTGTTACCGGCGAGTGTAGTCAGGCTGAGGCCTGTTTACGGCACCTCTGTGAGCACGGAGCTGATGTCAACGCCAAGGTGAAGTTTTTCAAATGGCAAATATGTCTTTTTTTAAATTTAATAGGAATGCAAATATGTATTGTTAAAAAACTCTTCTTAAAATGTTTTGCATAAAGGTGTGTCTATTGTGGTTGTTCTCTAGGTGGAGGGGGAGAGTCACCAGACAGCTCTCCATCTGTCAGTGCGCTACAAGGCTCTGTCTGCCATCCACATTCTAGCCAACTATGGTGCTGACATTAACGCTGAGGACAGCAGTGGGATGACGCCCCTGCATATGGCTGCTGGGATCCTCCATAAGGAAATCATAGCCAGCCTGATAAAGGAAGGAGCAGACATCAATGCGGTTTGTGTTGTTCCTCTGTTGCTGTTGATTGCATATTTTCTCATGCTTAGACCTGTCACTTCAGGAAAGGCATGAGTAATAAATAATAACTGTGCGCCATGGCTTACTGGGGCACTTGAGTAATAGGATTATTAACACCTATGCTTTTTGAAGTCAGAATACCATACAAAATAAAACTGCACAGACAGAAATGAGGGCTGATTTGAGCCCTTAATGTGAAGTAAATCATCTACAGCGTAGGGCTCAATTCAACAGGACAATTTCTTTTTTCTGACTGATGAAACAAAAGAAAAATTGAAAACAGTATCACTATAATGCTTTCAGTTTTGGACAATCACTTTAATGATGATTAATGATCCTGACTATATCCTGCAAATTTTCTTCTAGATGACATAAACTATCCCACTTGATTCACACATAAAACAGTACCTAGAAATTCACCAGTGACACCCAGCAATTTCCCTCTGTACTCTTATATCTTGTTCAAATATGTGCATTGGGTTCTTTATCTGCCCTTCATTTAAGTCAAGTAATTTTCTTTTTAGGGTGTGAGGCACTCTGGGAACACTCCCCTGCACCTAGCTGCTGTAGCAATGGCCATTAAGACCACAAATACCCTGGAGAACAACTATGGCTGCATTTCTGAGCTAATTGAACAGGGGGCAGAGGTCAACGTGACAAACAAAGCTGGCATGACACCTTTACAGGAGGCCTGCAGCATGGGCAACAAGGAGCTGGTGGACCTCCTGCTCAGATATGGAGTGAACATCAATAAGCTGAGCAAAGCAGGGGAGAGCTGTCTGTTCCTGTTCTTGAATCACAGGCCAAACGTAAGGCACACCTCTCTGCTGGTGAAACTCCTCAGTCTGACTTCCCCGCTCACAGTCTACGACCAGAACGGCCACCTGCCGACCACATTGATGCTACCATGCTTCTTCAAACAGAGAGACCAGCTGCTAAAACTCATACAGCAGCCGATGAGACTTCAGGACATTTGCAAGAGGGACATTTATCTCAAGTATGTGCAAAACAAGAAAGAAGAGTTGAAAGGAATCCTACCTGAGAAGCTATATAACTTTATATTCGACTACTGTGAGAATTTATACAATATTTCCTTTGTGACAGATGACGAACAGGATGCTTTTGATGACTTATTTCATGTTAGCTCTAGCTGACACCCGTTTGTCAGTGCAAACTGCACATAACTGAGAAATTTGCATCAAGCTACACATTAGACACATGAAATCTGATCATTCATGATGAAATCGATTAAAGCTCCTTACCTTCAAGTCTCTGTGCATGATTCCTTTGGAGTGAATGTACTCCACTCCTTCAAGTATCCCTCTCAGCAGACTGAGTGTGTGTTCAGTATCAATACATCCATAAGGACCTGAAAACATAGTACATCGATTTTCCACAATTATATTTAACAAATATATTTACAGAACAGATGTGAGGTTAATTATCAGAATTAAATCAGTCATTTATAAAACGGTAAGAAAACTAAACAATCTAAAGTTGCTTTTAATTAATACAATCTCTACGGGAACAATATACTGTTGTAACAAAAGGTTGTGTTAAACATTTACATCTTGAGGTCTGTTCTTCTTTTGGCCTGGCGTTCCTGTCGGAGATCCAGTCCTTCAGCGAGCGCTCACACAGCTGCATCTGGATGTAGAGCATCAGGTGGAACTGTACCTGCAGAGAAAGCAGAACCATTACTGAAAATCTTTCCTTTCAGTAAGCTATAAAACACACCAATCTTTAGTTTTCTAACAATAATTTGCAATCGCTAAAAGCTTCTTTAAGCACCCACATCTTTAGAAGGCTTTAGAAGGCTTTGTTGCTGACACTCCTTGTCGATGCAGGAGTTGTTGTTCAGTTCGACGCTGCTCCTGCTGGATCCCTCCTCTAGCAGTGCTGAACTTTCCCAACCTGTGGCAGGACATTTGGAGGTCGGTGGGTTCCTTGAACCCCGCTGCCCCAGGAACACACAGGGGACGTAGTTCTCTGGAATCCGGCGCATCGTCTTGGGACACACCACCTGGCCTTTCTCTTGGGTTGGAACTAAAGCGTTGACGGGCTGGGTCTCTCTTTGGGATGCTTTGGCGCTTGACGCAGCATCTGTCGGTGCTTGACTGAGGCTTTGAAAAACTATTGAGGAGCTGCTGCTGCTGTCAGAGCTCTCATCAAGACTGCAAAGAACAGCAGAGCTGGATTATAGAGGTGGACAAAATACTGACTACTATTGCAGCTTTGAGATAAATACTGTAGTCATTAATTCATCTAAAGTACACAGCAAGGTTAAAATGCTAAGTATCAACAAATAATACATAATATATGACAGATGATATTTGGGCTGCACAAATGAGTAAATCCATTACTACTGGTGAATAATTTGGCTTCTGCAATGATGGTGGTAAAAAAAAATGTGGGCCCCACCTGTCTTTTTGTCCCGGTGATTCCAGTGCAGGTAGAAGGGACTCGGGATCTGCAACAGAGTTGTGTTGCAGATGTGTAACTTCACAAATTTAGGACCAACAAGTGAGTTGCAGGATTGAAGTTAAATACTCACATGCTGCAGGCTGAACATGCTCCATCCACGCAGTGTGATAGCCCACAACATTGACATGCTGCAGGCTGGACAACACTTTGACTTCCCTGAGCACCTAAAACAAAACAAAATTATCAAAGTATTATTCCATAGTATCTCTACTTTTGATTGTAAAATGGGATCTATTAATAAAACGCTGATGTCCCACCTTCATGCAGTCATCCTTTGAGACTTTTTTAATGAGAATCTTTTTCACAGCATAATACTGTCCATCCAGCTTGTTAAGAACCTACAAAATAATGCGAAAGATAGCATGATTGTGTTGATCACCTCAACTCAACATTTTTTTTTATGTTTGTAAAAAAATAGTTTGTACTAAAAAAATGTAAAATACCTTAAAAACATTTCCATATGATCCTTTCCCAAGTCTACATATTTCTTCAAATTCACTAAGATACCGGGACGTCTGAGCTTGAAACAGTCCCTCCTTGGTTCTGTGTGAAGGCAAAAAGAGACGTCTCTTACACAGAACTTAAACATTCGTTTGTAGCAACTCAACATTAAAGCCATCAAAGTGCAGCTCACCTTCCAGCAGCATTATGTGTATTTGTGCCCTGCAAAATGAGAGGAGGATAAACACAGTAACATTTAACACTTGGTTGTACCTGCTGAAACACAAATCTATAAACTGAGGTAAATACTCACTTTACACAATTTGTTTAAAAAACACAATTAAATCAAACATAGAAAAAGACAACATACCAACAAATATAAAGGTACCTAGTGGACATACTGGTGATTTGTCCAATTACCTGTGGATACAGCGAGGAGCTGGCAGCGTGAAGCAGCTCAGTGAAGGCTCTGTTGTGCTGCAGTCTGACAGTGCTGAACTCATCACTTATGGCCAAAGGTGAGAGGAGGTTCAGACCGGCCAAACGCTGGCCAATGACTGTCAGAGAGAGGCACAACTAAGTAAACTGTGACTCAATTTGGAATTAGTAACAAACCACATTTTCAAGGTTTTTCACATGGACTAACAGAATCCAAAACATACTTTTTACACTCGCTGTCAATTCTAGTGCAAGGCCTCAGTACACACCTTTAAACAGCATACGCGAGCGCGCTGGATTGCTCTCGTAGACGAAACACAGGTGCTCCAGCAGAGACCCCAGGAGAAGGTGGTTGGGGATTGCTGAGGCAAACTCTTGGACAGATGGGTAACGTCTGCCAGCCATCAACACCTCATGGTTATTATCTGTGTCAGAAGCTGAGCATACAAAATAGAAAGAAACATTACATGAGGAAGCAGTGCTAAATTATAATGAAAGAATTTACTGTTTTGGCAATGATTTTTGCCTTTTACAATGTAACCTCGCCTTAAAAAGGCTCAAACTGGAGATTGTAGCCCAAAACAAGTTTAGATTGCATGTGACTGTGCCTAGAAATTCACAAGAAACACCCATTAAAGTCAAACACACATAGAACTGCAATAGTTCCTCTCTTTTGTCTTACCTTCCGCAATCACTTTTGCTATCATTTCAACAATGTTTTTGTCTCCTAGGTCCATTTTTTGGTATAAAACACAATTTTGGTCCAATATTAACGCACGCTGAGCTGATTATCCTTTTCACCTTCAATGCGAAAAATGATCTTGTTTATACATGAGGGGGCGTGCACAGAAGTAACGCTTATCTGCCTGGTCCAGCGGACACAAGGCTCCTCCACCTACTGCACTCTGAAAACACATGACTGACCTGAGCCAGAATGAGAAGGAGGGGCCTGGTTATGTCACTAGGCCAATGAAAACCTTTTTGCATGTTTGTATTAAGTTTAAGTTCAATCTATTTCACACTACGGTCAATTTACTCGTCACAGTACAACCGAAAAGCTGTGTAAAGTCTTCTGCACTAGAGTGAGTTTTCTAAAATCTGAGAAAACATATGACACAAAACCTGCATTAAAAACTGGGGACATGTTTCAGAGACAGCCATGTTTACAAGACAAAGAAAGTTTAATGAGAGGAGTTATGAAGCTGCATTATGGGAAATGTATGATGCAGTGATTCTGAATCTTGTTCACAGAAACCAAAAGTCTGGAAATCCATGCTTTATCTCTGACAATTCTATGTCTTCTTTCTTTATAAATGCCCTATATGAAATCATGTTGGGACTCCTCTAAGCATGAGAGTTTTCCTGTGTAGTAAGAATCCTCACAGAGATATCCACCTAAAAATTGTGGCATAAGAAGAGACAGCTAAAGAGACTTTTAACAGGTTGTAGCACAAAACAATAGCTTAAATTAAATCTGACTTTGTTGAATTGCCACCAAAATCGACTTGGCACTTTACATTGCATTTGACTCTCTAGTCTGTGAATTTCACTTTAAACTATATATTATACCATATAATATCTCATTGTACTACATCATCTGTGAATAAAATACAATTTTCATTTCATTGTTCAACCCTGATTTGTAAAATGATCCTTATTAAACAAATATGTTAATAAATTCTACTGCAAAATTATACTCCTTTGTTACAATTAATTCTTAACTCCTTTTCTGGCCCTTGATTATATCTACCTTTTAACATTTATTTTTGACTATTTATACCTCTTACTGTGCTGCAACAACAAATCAGATTTGTTGTTTTACGAATCAGTAAAGCAACAACATTAGGTTTGGTATATTGTATTCTACATTAATTGTATTACCCATCATCATTATTATCATCATCATTGATATCATTATAATTATTATTATTTGATTACAGTAAGTTTTGGGGGTTGTCTCGCTGTTCACATGGCCTGTGCCTCCTCAGCTCCCGTTATTCATAATAAAAACAAGACTCGTTTGCATGAAGCACAACAAGAAAAGCCTCTTACTGTCAAACTGGACCTCGTCGTCCTCCTCGCTGGCCACACTCAGCAGGCTGAAGTTTCCGTCCCTGCAGGCTCTCACGTTCCGGCGCAGCAGCAGCTGAGCGCCGCTGCCAGAACTTTCCTCCGCCCTCAGGACGCTGTTGGACGTTGAGCTGTACATTTTCTAGACGCGAAAAAAACGATAACTTCACTCATAACAGAGTTTTTAACAAAGCTAGCTCATCCATGTCAACAGTCAAACAACTCGTTAAATCGCAGCTTTGTAAATGTTTACATCGTCAGTCTATCGCACGGAAGTTTTCTGTTTCCAAGCGTGAGCTCCCCGGTCATGAAACCGGGCGGCCATGTTCAACTGTCAAAACGGCGAAGGAACTGTCTGACAATGTGCATGCATGACTTAAATTGAGATTAACCGACTCAAAATAGATTTTAATTCATATAAAAACATACATTAACTACATAAAATGATTAATTTAATTATAGTTGTAATTGTACGATTTTAAAAGGTTGAGAATAAGTCTCCATTAAGAAGAGATTTGTGCGTTTTTTACAAAGTGACGTATTTGCACATGCGCTCTAAAATCTCAGGAAGTCAAAACTTCCGGTGGTTTTGATGATGAAACGCTGCAAAGTTTTCAGCAACGGATTTAATAACACGTATTTAAGTACAGAAATATTATCTTTTCGACGCGGTTATCCCTATTTTGAGTTAATTTAGTTAATTTTTTAAAGTTAATTTTTACAGATAAAATTTTATATTTCATTGTTTTCAAGCAGGGGAAACTGCGCAGTTTCACGCACGGATGACGCTCGCGAACCACCTGCACGGTCCGCGCGGCACAGCTTCAGTTTTGTGTTTACAACGTGATGGCGTGGAGAGGCTGCACGCAAATCTCTGGTTAAAACAAACTAACTACATTTGACTATGGCGGCTGAATGACGACCCTCTCTTCTTCAGACAGAAAAAGATCAAAATCCTCTTGAAGCTTTTTACTCTTTAAGCATGACTGATGCTTGGTAAGTAAGCTACCAGCATGTGCACGTAGTTAGCCGGACGGCCTGCTGGTATTTTTGTTTTTGCATCATGCAAATCTACAATGTTAAACACCAGTTATAATGTTTTCATGTAAAAATAATGTGAAACTGAACCAAACTGAAAAATCTGCAAGCATAAATATATGTATCGCATCCTTGCCCATATCTAAGGACTGTCAATAGAAGTGATAACAGCCAATGTACAACTGTCCAATCAATATTTATTTCAGTGAGACATCACCTGGAATTCCCACAACCCACGTGTTCATCATTTCATTGAGAAAATATTATTTAACTAGCTTATGATATCTGGCTCCACATGCATACATTTCCTGCAGCACTCTAAGTTTTGCAGAGGGAAAAGTTGTCCATCATTGCCACTTGTTTTCCTCTGCGCAGCTCTGAACCTGCTGGAGCCATCAAGGCCATTGACAAGCACTCAGTGCATCAGATCTGCTCAGGACAGGTGGTGCTGACTTTGGCCACTGCTGTCAAGGAGCTGGTGGAAAACAGCATAGATGCAGGAGCCACCAATATTGGTAAGAAACAAAAAACAGACATCCACGTGAAACAAGGTTCTTGCTGTGCTGTAAATGGTTCATCTGCACAGTGCTGTAGTATTGTGATTGTCTTGTTCAGTATCACATGGTTGCATGTTCCAGATGTCAGACTGAAGGAGTGTGGAGCTGAACTAGTGGAAGTTTCAGACAATGGCAAAGGAGTTGAAGAGGCCAACTTTGAAGGGCTGAGTAAGTGTCATCTTTCTTTATCTGCACCTTTAGTCAAAGTCTACCTGGTCTTCTTGTTAAAATGAAACTTCCTCTGTCCTCCCCACAGCACTGAAGCATCACACATCAAAGCTGAGGGACTTCTCTGATCTCATCCATGTGGAAACGTTTGGCTTCAGAGGTGAAGCCCTCAGCTCTCTATGTGCTCTGAGGTAAAACTTTGCATAGCAGGATCCATTTGATAGATAAATCTAAATTTGCTTGTGACCTCATCAGCTGAAATTCTCTCTGCTCCAGTGACCTGAGTGTGGTGACATGCCACGAGTCCAGCCAGGTGGGAACCAAGCTGGTGTTTGACCACAAAGGCCACCTGGTGCAGCGGTCACCGCATCCCCGTCAGCAAGGCTCCACGGTCAGCCTGCAGCAGCTCTTCTACACTCTTCCTGTTCGACACAAGGAGTTTCAGCGCAATATTAAGAAGGTCAGAAAGTTACATAATCATTGCATGGTAACATGAACATTAACAAACTTGTTTAGGCAAGAAACCTTTTTTGCCCATTTCCCCCAATTTTTCTTAAAGGTTTGCTGACCATATACAGGTTATAAATGCAACAGTTTCTCCTTCCTTCCCACAAGCACATTAACACTGTCAGCAAGACTTTTTAATTGCAATCAGTGCTTTTCTATGTATTATATCACAATTATAGCACAATGTCAGTGTTCAACATCTACTACTCATCTACTTTATCTCAAACTAATTTCTAGACTTTGCAATGTTACCATTTTTCATTTGTATTTTTAAATGTATTAGTTGCAAACCAAACATGGGGTTAATGAAATTACCAATGTCATTGTTTTATTTAATCCCAAATATTTATTTGTGTTTTCAGGAGTATGCCAAAATGCTACATGTCCTGCAGTCCTACTGTATCATCTCTACAGGTGTGCGTATTACCTGCTCCAACCAAAATGGGCAGGCAAAGCGCAGCACGGTCCTGAGCACCAGTGGCAGTCAGAGTATGAGGGACAACATAGGGGCCATATTTGGACCAAAACAGGTTGGAACTCTGGTTTATACTGTTCATTTCTAACCAGTTCATTTGCAGTCTGCAGAGAGTGTCAGTCAGGACTAAATAAAAAACATTTTTCTATCTTAATTTGTATTGTTGAGTTTATTTAAGTAGTCTGAGATATCAAAATATTTTCAATGTCTGTTGTGTGTTCTGCAGCTTCAGAGTCTTCTGCCTTTTCAGCAAGTGTCTCCTACAGAGAATATAGTTGAAGAATATGGACTCAAAGATGCAGATCTACCCAAACAGCTTTTTTCGTGAGTGACACCATTGCAGTGAAGTCCTGTGTATGCGTTTCTTTGCAAACATTAACAGATTACAAACTGTGTTTTGGCAGCATCACAGGGTTTGTGTCACAAGGAGACCATGGTGTTGGGAGAAGTGCCACAGACAGGCAGTTCTTTTTTATTAACAACCGGCCATGTGATCCCCTGAAGGTAATTTAGTTCAATGTTGAGTCTTCCTGTTCGGGATTTATAAGCAGTACACAAACATTTAATAAAGGTTCATAATACACTGTGTGGTTATCTGGCTGTAAATAGATAAAAGAGGACATTTTAAGTGTTTATTGATTTACAGTATTTGTCAAAAATGATAACTTCTCTTATGGCGACATATTCATTATTACTACAACTATATTGTTATTCAGCATCTGCTGACAAATAGATTAATAAACATTTCTATCTGTTTGCAATGTTTTAAACTGTTTATATACACACATAATGAATCAAGTTTTGCTAGAGAGGGTTTACATTTTTGGCCTAATCTGCGTTTGTTCCCAATTTGCAGGTGACCAAACTGGTGAATGAAGTCTATCATATGTACAACAGACATCAATATCCATTCGTTGCCTTGAACATTGCTGTTGCCTCTGGTAAGAAAATGGCTGAACTGAACTTATTAATGCATTACTGACTTTCTGAACTACATGAGTGTTTCTGTTGTGCTGTTTCAGAGTGTGTGGATGTAAACGTGACCCCAGACAAACGACAGATTTTCCTTCAGGAGGAGAAACTCTTGCTGGCTATCCTAAAGACGTCTCTTATCAACATGTATGAGGCTGGAGTCAATAAGATTAGCCTGAACTATACACCTGTACCCAGCTCCAGTAAGAACACATCATTACATTTAGCCTGAATATCAACACACAAAATGTATTTATTTATATCACAGGGAGATTTTTAGGAATAGGAAATGTAGACATTTTCATTCCACCACTTGATTTTGACTGTTTGTGTGTCATTTGTCTCTAGATGCGACGCCTTCGTCTGAAATCTGCCAGGTGGCCCCATCCAGTGAAAACATGCCAGAACCCGGAGAGGACACACGACCAGTAGCTCAGAGCCCAAAGTTGTCCCTAAACCTGGCCGGCCTAAAAGCTGCTTTTTCGAGTCAGCACACCTCCAAGTCAACTGTAGTTACCAAAAGTGGCCCAACACAAAAAACACTGCAGACTTTTTTAAAGGGCACTGTCAAAGCTCCTACCTGCACCCCAGGTGTAAAATCTCCTTTGAAACCTACAAGAGATCCGGTTAAATGCTTCCCAGTGGGAAGGTCGGTGCTTGATGGGTTCAGGTACGGTGCTGTGTCCAATTGTGATGCTACTATGGCAACATCAGATATTCCTAGTCCAGGACTGGAGATGAGCTTACCTGAAGGGGTCACTGACAGTCCCATAAAACATGAAACATTTGAAGAAACGTCCGACCACAGTCATACTGTTCCCGAGGAGTTACAGACTGAGACTTGCACTTCCAACAAAGAGTGTACTTTGAGTCCAGATGCCAAGAGGGCCAGGAAAGAGAAACCACATTTCCTCACAGAGCAGCAGTCAAACACTTTGTCAGACAGTTCTGAGAATACGTTCTCGATGTTGGATGCACCAGTCTGCCTACAGAGGAGGACGGTGCCTCTCCAGTTCTCTTTACAAGACCTGGCAGGGAAGGTGAAGAGGTTACAGGACCAGTGGAAAGAGAGCAACACAGATAATCTGCGCTATCGACGCTTCAGGGCCAAGATCAACCCCGGAGAAAATCAAAGTGCAGAGGAGGAGCTCAAGAAAGAGATCAGGTAAGATTTTACTTCTTTAGCTACTGCTCACTTTTAATATTGCAGAGAATAATAAACTTTCTTTCTTTCATCTCTGCAGTAAAGATATGTTCAAACAGATGGAGATCATCGGTCAGTTTAACCTTGGCTTCATTATCGCCAAACTCAACTCCGACATCTTCATGATTGACCAACATGCCACGGATGAGAAATACAACTTTGAGATGCTGCAGCAGCACACTGTGCTCCAAGGACAGAAGCTCATAGTGTAAGAATTTATATCAATTGATAGATTTCGCCTTGTTTTGTTCAGCACAGCCAGATCATCTATTTGTGTTGCTTTATGTTTGCAGCCCTCAGAAGCTTCACCTCACTGCCATCAGTGAAAATGTTCTCATAGAGAACATTGAGATTTTCAGAAAGAATGGCTTTGAATTTCTCATCGATGAGGAAGGTACGCACACTCGACTCTTGTATATGAGTGATTAAACCTGTTTTAATTTAAACACCAATACTGACCCTTTTTATTGTGACTGCAGCTCAGGTGATGGAGAGGGTTAAACTGGTGTCTCTGCCCACCAGTAAAAACTGGACATTTGGCCCCACCGACATTGAAGAGCTGATCTTCATGTTAAGCGACAGCCCGGGGGTCATGTGTCGACCGTCGCGCGTCAGACAGATGTTTGCCTCCCGAGCCTGTCGAAAATCTGTGAGTTTATGCTGATTAAACTCAGAAGCTTTGAAGTTTTTAAAGAATATTGATAGTAACAATGAATGAAAGTGGTAATAAAAACAAATGTATGTATGTAAAATTTTACATATTTGTACGATGCTGTAAAGTTTTTGTGATTTAAAGTTGTCTAAAAATATAAAAATGATGTGATTGTCCTTTAAATATGTATTATAAGACCACTTGTTACTCTTTTGTTTTTAAGAGTAAGAGTTGGATAACCTAACTAATCTTCTGACAGTTGGTGAATTCTTTTGTTTGTGTCCATCTTCAGGTGATGATCGGCACTGCTCTAAGTGTTACAGAGATGAAGAAGCTCCTGGTTCACATGGGCGAGATTGAGCATCCATGGAACTGTCCTCATGGCAGACCCACCATGAGACATCTTGCCAACCTGGACATCATCTCACAAGACTGACCAGAATCTCAATTTACACTGTCTAAATATTGCTAGAAAGTGATTTTATTTCAGTTTATTTCTGTTAAATATCAACCATGTTTATACACTTACAGTTAGAAGACTGAATCCAAATAAATACTGTATATTTGTATGATTCAAATGATTGGACACTACTTAGTGTGTTTGTCTTTACATCTGTTAAGAGATATTCTGATTTTATTTGTATTTTGCATCAAAAATAATAGTTCTACTATTTTTACACCCAATGATACATAATAAACAAGTTAAAATACAATATGTGTTGTTACTGTGTTATATGTATGTTATATGTTAAGGCTAGTGGTGGATTGTAACAAAGTACTTTACTCAAGTCCTGTGTTAAAGTACACTAAATGTTTAATGTAGTAAGTATGTAGTGACTTAAGTCATTTCTTTTCAAGCTACTTTCTAATACTTCACAACATCTCAGAGGGAAATATTGAACTTATTATTTCACTACATTTATCAGAGATTACAATGAAAATAATATTAGTTGTAAAGCATTGTTCAAGTGAAATGATCCCCAACTTATTTTGTATGAGTAATAATCTATTATATAATGTGTTATGATACAACAGTTACAGAGGACATTTTTTGCATTGAGTAATTTTACGGTAAGTTATTTAAATACTGTCTTGATTATAGGTATATACATCTGCTTGTAATAAATTAGGTTTACAGCGTGGGGTTAATACTGCTGTTTAAGAATCTTATTTCTTTATTAAATCAATGGTGGTGCTGGACGCGTATTTGCCCTTTTGGACTGACCGTGGCTGCCGTAGTTGTGAGCGTCTCTCCGTTGCCATGGAGACGACCCTTGGTTGTAGCAGAGACACATGAACGGCACAGAAAATGACACAGGGGAAAGAAAAGAAGAAAACAAGTGTGAAAAACGACAAACATGAACACAAGAAAACGGAAGAGAGAGGGAGAGGAAAGTCGGCGAGCTGCTCCGATAGTTTGAAGGCGAATTCAGCGGGCGAGGAGCAGAAACGAGCCGACAACCGAGGCCGCCCTGATGAGCAGCCAGAGGGAGACAACATCCATGAACTCCCCAGTTATTTGATCCTGACTGTACACAGGTGAATCATCACTCATAACATTAATGGTCTTTTGGCTGCAGCTGGTTTAAATACTGTTGTCTCACTGACAGACATGAAGGAGAAACCTGCGACGGCCAGTTTCACAGAGAAGGGTTTGCTTATTTTGAAGGAGGACACACGTATAAGGTACATATTTAAAACATTTAAAGGCAATATGTTTGATCCAGAGATACGGTAAATGCAGTACTCGATGGCAAAAGAAGTATTCAGATGCTTTACTTAAGTACAAATACTAACACCACACTGTGGAAATACTCCTCTACTACAGTACTGTGTTCAGTACTTCAGGACGAGTATAAAATGCTTCCTGTCAGTGTTTCACTATTTTATATGATGTTTTGAGATTAATGTGACAATGCTTTTTCCAGCCAGAAAAGTAGTTAAAGCTGTTAGATATATTTAAAGGAGTAAAAAGTTAGTAATAAATTAGTAATAGGAAATATACAGTTTAAATAAAACTGAAATACTTTAGCAAAGTACAAGTACCTCACATTTGCATTTAAGTTCATAACTTGAGTACATGTACTTAGTTATATTCCACCACTGGCAATACTTACGCAGAAAATTATATATCATAAAGTCCCTGCTTTGTGTCTCTGAAGGGAATGTTTTCAAAAGGACTTATGGATGGACAGGGTGTCTTTACACGTGCAGACGGACTGAAATATGAGGTAATGATATATTATAATAACTGTTGTAAATTTTATTGACTATTTCCTAAACAGTGTCCAAAGTGTTTTACATGTGTGCATACCACTTCTAAACATGCATCCTGTCAACATACAAAATAAAATAAAACCAGTAAGGTGTCTGACAGACATAGTCTACTTTTCTCCACATACTCTCAAAGTGATTTCTAATCCAACAGGGAGACTTTGTGCGCAACATGCCCATGGGCAAGGGTACCTACAACTGGCCGGATGGGAGCTCCTACGAGGGCGAGGTGTACAATGGTGTACGACATGGCACCGGGACTTACACATGTGCAAAAAATAGTGTGTCATACAGCGGGCAGTGGGATCAGGGCAAGAGGCACGGAAAGGTAGGACCCACACATTTTCATCAGGTTTAGTTTTCTTAACAAACGCCTTTAATTGGTTGTCTCTGTGTTAGGGTGCAGTGTATTATAACCAGGAGAAGACCTCTTGGTACAAAGGAGATTGGGTGAAGAACATCCGAGAGGGGTGGGGAGTGAGATGGTATGTCTGGAGTACATGATCTAATCTGTGGCCTGAGTTTTTGTTTGAACTGCCTAAAGGTCACTTCTGGCTCTTAACAGCTACCCCTCTGGTGACACTTACTCTGGTGAGTGGAAGAACAACCTGAGACATGGAGAGGGCACAATGAACTGGGTAAAACTGCGACAGCAGTATGCTGGGATGTGGCAGAATGGAGTCCAGGTATAAAGGCACAACATGCATCCATAGAAATTAATCCAGTAGTGCTATCTTAGCCCTTTCCCAGACATATCTGGTTATTAAAACTAAAAAACATCCATCAATTGCAACACACTCTCAGTTGCCTTTCATCCATCCTTGAAACGTAAACCTGCTCTCTTCATTGGCAGCATGGACGAGGCACACACGTCTGGATCCTGGAGAGAACAGATGGATCCCAGTATTCCCAAAGCAATAAGTACACAGGGGATTTCGAGCAGGGTCAGAGACATGGACAGGGAACCTTTCACTATGCTGGTGGCGCAATCTACGAAGGAGAATG
The DNA here is from genome assembly GCA_037176925.1 of Amniataba percoides. NCBI lineage: Eukaryota > Metazoa > Chordata > Actinopteri > Centrarchiformes > Terapontidae > Amniataba > Amniataba percoides. Next base: position 17,340,882 of record JBAJHX010000024.1, on the reverse strand, counting down.
GAGGAACAATAAAAAACATGGGAAGGTAACTCAATCTTTGCCCCTCATAGTGTACATACATTTGGCCTCAAATTCAGTAAATTCCAGAGTAAAAAGCATTGTAGGTTCTTTGCTTTGGAGAAGAGCAGAGACCTACTGTCCTTCCAACTCGGTCCTCTTCCTCATGCACTCAGTCAGAATCAATACCACTTGAGGTATAAAATAATAAAAATTGACTTCTAAAAAAATTTCCTTCAGATTACTCTTTGGGTAGCTTCAGGAATGACATTTTTTGTATGTAATAACAAGAAATTCTTGAAGTGTTTGTATTATACAATTCATAGGGAAAATTCACTTTTAAGGATGGGCACGTTTTTGAAGGGGAGTTTGTGGATGATCAGACGATGACACACAACATGAATGGAAACAGCATTCTCACACCTCTGTGTGGTAAACACCTACAGTATATTTAACTCATTCTAAATGCTCAGCCTACCAGCACAGAGATCATTAACACCCTGAAATCCTCAATTTTGTATCTTCGTACAGGTGCATTTCCTCCGTCAGGAGGTCATTCATCTGTCTTAGGATCAGACATGGCTCTGAACATTCAATGTCTGCTGGACTTAATTCCAGAGGGAAAGCGCAACACTGAGCGCAAACAGGTCTGGTCCCACTTCCCGCTGTAAATATGATAAAATATTATCCTCTCCTCATGTCCTCATTCACACCCCCACCCTGGCTCTGTGGCTCGTGTGTAACAGGTGGAGTTTGCTATACTGAGGGAGGGCATGATGCTGAGGTCTGTCTACGGCTTCTACAGCAGACTTGGCCGTACCAAATTACCCGATAACATCTTCCTGCTGTCCCGCCTGCAGCTCTGGCGCCTGCTCAAGGATTGTAACATCCACCATCACAACATCACTCTGACACAGATAGACCGTCTTATCAGAGGTAGCAGTCAGAGCTTCTCTTCAATGCTTAATCCACTTCACACATACAAGACAAGGCACTGATTGGCTTTATGACGACTGTATAATTGTAAGCTTGGACACTGTGTTTCTCAGAGGGAGCCACCACAGCAGAGGTCCACTCTCCTTTCACTCCCATGCTTCTTCGTAAGCTCATCAGCTGTCTGGTGGTTGTGGCCTATCACATCTACCATAAGGACATGGCGTAAGGAATGACTCCTAACTTATCATTACTTTTTGTCCCTCAAAGAGCAACATAGAATAATTGTTATGACACAGAAAAGAAACATTACTTCTGCTCTGTTCACAGGTCACAAAAGAACATTCTGGCTTCCTGCTTTTCCAAACTGATGTCAGACAACATCCTTCCTAATGCTAAAAATGTAAAAGGTGCTAACAGTATAATATTATATGCTCATGTGCACTCATATTTGATGATAGAGGAAGCTGCAAGTGGGGAAATCAGGACAGTGAAACCTGCTATTTAAAAAGACTGAGTGCAACACAGAACACTGATCAAGATAGTGAAGAAAAAACAATTAGTGCCAGGTGTTTGATTATCACTTTGGTGCATACTTGCTATTCTCAATATTATACAGTACTACCTGTGCTCACTAAGTATGGCTGCGTTGATCCAGGCTTCCTGTTTAGGCATCCAGACTGTGCAGAGGTGGCTTTGAACTACTCAGAGAAGTGCTGGAAAGTCTATCAGGCCTACTGCAAAATCAACGCAGCCAACGGATGTGACGAGTCCATGACCTGCCGACAGCTGCTGTGGATGTTCAAGGTGCAGCAGAGAGTAGCGCCAACATTACCAGATAAATATAAAATGAATAATTGCCACCATGTTTAAGACATTAAGACATTAAACGTTAATTAGTTGATTGTGATCCCTGCCAGGATCTCCACCTGCTGGACAATAAACTGACCATAGCAAGACTCCTGAATATCATCACTGCAGAGAGCCTCGATCCCAGCAACCTGTCCTCCTGTCTGGATCTGGAGGTCCAGTTGATTCTGTCATTATTTTTCACTGCCCACTTAAAGATTTGCATCCATCTATTTACCATTTTTTATGCGTCTGTATAACTTTGTTGTTGGCTTGTTATTTCTGCTGCAGATTACATTCCTGGAGTTTTTTGAGGTGCTTCTGGGCTCTGCTGAGGTGAAGTGTCATCAGGTCTCTGAAAGCTTAGAGGAGGGCCAGTCACTGTCTAGTCCTGAGTCCACGAGAGAGCACAGCCAGAAAACCTTGCAGACGAAAAACAACCCTTCCCAGTTGGTCAGACCCTGTTTCTGCACCTCTTATCCACTAAGAGTGGACTTGATTCAGTTCCAGTCTTTTTTTTACTGTTTTTGTTCTACTCAGGTGGCTGCTTCATCAGACTCCCCCGTGAATCCTGACATTTCCAGCCACAAGTCAGAAGAGGTTGGTTTCAAAAGACAAAAACAGGGAGAATAAATTTCTTTCTCTTAATGCTGAACCAGAAATTTATAAGTGAGGCAATGCAATTATAATTATACACGCAATCAACATTTTATGAAATGACTAGACTTTAATGCGCAATAGGTTTGGCTATATAACTTTGCTGAAATCATGTCTTTTCATAGACAGAGGAATCATGTGACACAGCAGAATCCTCCACTGCTCCAGACGGGGAGAGTCAACAACATATCAAGACTGAAGTCCACGACAGACCAGAGTCTGCAGGTTTGTTTTGCTTATTTATTTTCTGGCACTTTAATTTATATATTATATGTATGTTCTTAATGTATGTGCATGTATGTATGTTGTATGTATAAATTGTGGAAGGGAAAAGGACAGAAGCAGTCTTACTATCTTCAGAAAGTGAAAGCAGATATCAAACTGACTACAAAGGAACAGAACTAAGATGGGAATGCACATCTTTCTATGAGACATTCAGTCAGCTAGAAAAGTCTGATTAAAAACTTATGTTCGGACTTTTAGTATGATGTGTCATATTTCCTGTAGAGTGCACAGAGGAACAAGAGGATGTGCAAACCAGAGAGAAGGAAACCAAAGGCCGTGAAGCAGCGCTTTGGATCCAGACGATCCATCAATTCTTCAACCACTTTTTCCTCCCAGCTTTTGAACATAACCAGGCAGTGTCCAGAAATGTGAAGGAAGAGAAGCTCCGACAGGAAGCCCAGAGACGCATTGCTCTGGCCAAGGCCCAACAAAGAGCTAGGTAGCACCTTTCTAGCTACTCCCAGCTAAGACTTCTTCATTTTTGTTGAATCAGATGACAGTATGTAGTGAATTGAATGGTCAACAAAGTTTTAACCAGGTATAACAGTGAGGTTAGTTCCCACCCAGACAATCTCCTGTGATGAGCTCTCTTTTTCAGAAGTGGAAGAAATTTGAGATTTATTTCCTCTGTACGTTGAAAGCTGACCTGTAGAAATAGTCTTAAATTGAGAATTTGCAGCCCATGTTTTATAAGATTGAAAAGAAAATCTAAAGCCATTTCTGAGTTTGACTCCTTGTGCAGCGTTACAAACCAAATTCCATAACATTTCAATTTGTGTTCAAGCATGAACCGAGCCACCAGATGGCGCCTATTACTTTTCCTTCTTTACTCACATTATTGTGCCATTGACATGCAGGAGGGGGCCAACTGTTCTGTACCTCAACAATCCACGTAGTCCAGAAACAAACAAAATGCCTAAAGCCTTCAAATACAGTGACTAATGAAAATGACAGATTTGTGTCAGGATGTAAAAGAAGAGTACTGAACATTTCCTTCTTATAACTAGAACTTTAATTAAAAAGTAAAACAATACTATTCTGTTCATCTAAAAAATGTAAATGTTTTAATCACAGATAATTTTTTTCCAAAGTGTATAAAAAGAAGTAGATAAATGTAAAAAGAATTAAAAGAAAAGAATTATAAAAATGAAGAGGAAAATATTTTTGCTACACATTAGAGGGGAGGGGTGAAGACCATGAGGTCACTTGGACAGACAGACTGGCGAATCCGATCCTTCAGGTCCGGGGTGAAGAGAAGCAGGGCAGACTCGGGTGATTGGGCCTGAATAAAAGAAATAGAAGTCATTGTTTAGAGCTATGTTAATTGTCCAGTGTGGATTCGGAAGTCAATATTTGTGAGTGAAGGAATAAAAAGACATTAAAATAAACAAAAAGGGAAAAACTTTGACCTGTGGTGACTGAAGACTTAACACTGAAGGCACCCGTGGCTGTGCTGTGGTGAGGGAGTGAACATAAGGAAGTAAAGTAAAATGTGCATTTGTCACACCAATTTCAAATAAACATACCAAAAACAAACAAACAAACAAAAACTGTGTGGTATTCCCTTTATAAACCAGCAATATCTTGACATTTTCTCTCAAGCAGGCAGGTCTGAAATTTGACAATGTATTAAAGAACATTAGTAGCAGTCTTAAAACTACTATTACTATATTCGTGGAGAATAAAGTCTGGTTTTGCTCACGTCAAATTTCAATAAAGAAATCCTGCCTACTGCAGCTTTAGTATGCATTAGTGGTGTGAAGGTAAAACCCATGTGTACACAGTGTGCATGCATAGTACCTATGGGCATCAATCATACCTGGTTCTTGCTGAGTAAACAGGTCCTCAAATTGAGCTCTGGGACTCTCCATTTCTACATCCACTACCATGGGAGACAGCGTCTCTATGACATCTGTGTTCCTCGGTGACATGCTGCATCTCTGTGAAGGCTGGAGGTAACGTTCAAAGTCCAACCCAGGAATTTCCTGAAAATGACAACAACAACAACAACTGGTTTGTTGTACAGCAAGAGAAGCCTGTTGGGTCTCTGTCTGTCCTTTGGGGATGAGACTTCAACACAGAAAGAGAAAGACTCTAATGTGTTTACCTCAACAACTGAGCTGTCTGGTGTATAGCACACAGACTCTTGGGCCTGTGCAGGGCCCCTAACAGCAGGGGATGAGATGGGAGGCAGGATGGGAGTTTCACAGGGTGACAACGTGAAACTCAGACATGATGAGGGCTCAGGGGCCTGGGAGACAGGTAGAGGTGTTTTGCAGGGAGAGAGGCAAAGTTTTGTAGAGAGGGGGAGTCCAGTGTCAACTTCTTCAGCTGGTTCGTCTTGCTCCTTAACTATGGAAATGGATGGGAGCGACTGTGCAGGCGAGTGTGTGCTTTGCTCTGGTACAGAAGCAGTGATTTCCAGTGTGGAGACTTTTTCTGACTGGTGTGCAGGGCTTCCCTCAGCCTGGGCCTCATCTGAAAGCACTTCCTTGACAGGTGAAAAATGAAGAGAGACATTCACAGTGTCCTTCCTGTTCTGCAATGACTGAGGGGTGCCACGCTGAGACTGTGGTGCTTGTCTCGGGGTTTGATCAGATGTAAGATGGAACTGGGCCGGAGTGTGGACAGGCTGAGTGGGAGAGGCGACAGTGTGTACGGGTGTCTGTGCCAGAGCCAGGGATCGCCGTGTGACTCTTCTAGGTGAGAGATAGTTGGAGCAGGGAGAGGCCTGAGGCAGCACAGCAGCACTGAGTCGGCTGGATCTCCTCACTGAACCTGCAGACATGGTATTAGTTTAGATCTCACATGGCATGAAAAGCAAAGCCTTTGGCGAGTCACTATTGTTTTCCCCCCTCACCTGATGGTTTGGCTGGGCTCTCCACCTGGAAGAAGCCTCCGTCAAAGACCACTTTGTCAGTCGGTTGGGCCTCTGCTAGGGGTTGTCCTTCCTGAGAGTTCAGGCTGGGGGTGTCCTCATCCATACCAGCATCCTTTGCTGCTTTCTTGGCCTCGGCCGCCTGCTGTTTGGCTTTCATTGCTGCTTTCACAGCAGCTAGGCGAGACTTAGCTGCTGCTGCTTTGGTTCCTGCTGGTTTGGCAGGTGCTGCTGACGGTTTCTGTTAAATGGAGAGGACAGGCACAATGTCTCTGCATCAACATCATGACTCTTTCTGGCCCCTAGAGGTTACTTTCTTGAAAAGAGCAACTGATATAAAAAATATTTCATTATGCAGGTCAGTCTAGAGCCCTCACCTTCACTGCTTTTCTCTGTCGTGGTGGTGGCTTGTGCTCCTCCACCCAGCCTCGGCTCTCAGCTTCTTTGAGAGCTTCAAACTTCTTGTTAACGTCCTCTACCTGAAAGATGGCAAAAAGTATATTATCGTTATCCTTTTCTTTATGTGTCTGGCATGTGAAAGAATGAGATGTCCCCCCTCTCTTATGAAGTCACTCACTTGGTAATAAACCATGTCCCAGAATCCCTGCAGGTCAGTGCAGGTGGTGATCTTCTCCCCTCGGCCCAGCTCGCAGTCATCAACCAGACCGCTGAACTGTTTAAACCGCTCTTTCATCAACAGCCTCGCTTGGCCAACTGCAGTGCGCATACCATCTCTCACTAAACAGACATGAACAACAAAGACACTTAATTACAACTGTTCTGTTGGGAAATAATGTCATTTTCCGCAAATAACACAATCACTCTCAAAATAACTGATTTAAATATGGCCACTTGTCACTCTGCCCTGGGTAGCAGGAGACACTCACTCTCTTCTGGGATGGACGTGTCCTCCACTTTGGACTCCCAGTGGTCAGACAGAGTTGTCAGTCTGTCCGTCTCACTGGCAATTTCCGATCTGAATAATATACAAAAATTTGTGCTGATTTTAAAACTATAAATTTAATGAAGTTATATGTAAATACTGAACAATGGATGATGAGACCAATAAAGGCACCTGAAATATGGTACGTCATGCTTTGATTCAAGGGGGCTGCCTGGAGTTGGAGGGGCGTTGGGAGATACAGTAGGAGGAGAGCTGCGAGGGGATTTGGGCGGAGATGGTGCGCTTTTCTCAGCCTGAGACTCAATGTCAAACACAGGGGCAGGTGGAAGACTAAAGCTGGGGCTAGGTAAGAAGAGTGACAACAACGTGGTATTGAGACAGGAAACAACTGAAGGTTTGATATCTACATTATATACACAACAATATAACAGACCTCGGTGTAAGGAAGGCATCTGCAGAGCGAGGAGTGAGAGGCTGGAACTTGAAGGAAGATAAGCCAACAGGTGCCTGGAAGACAAAACCCTCTGGAGCAAAGGAGGATACAGAGGATGTTGCTCCCATAGAATCCACAGCAGGGACAGAGTCAGTATGGTCTTGGTCCACCACCATGTCATCCTCCTCTGAAGAGGGTGTCGGGCTTGGGGGACACGGTTGCTCCACTGGCTCCTGTATCTCAGGCTCCTTCACAGGACATAAACAGTAAACACATTTATCAATCAGTCAATGATAAAAAACAAACTATAAAACAGAGGCAGTCGTTCAACACTCAGTCGTTGTGTGAGAAACTCGGACATTCTCACCTCGAGCACAGCAGACTTTATGGTGTTGTCAGTTTCTGGATATTAAAAAGAAGAGTAACATAAAAAGGCATCAGAAAAGAAAACAATTCACAAAAAAATGATGCGCACTCTAAAATTAGACTGTTTCTATGTTAACATTTATGAGTACCTTTACAGTTCTTTTCTCCATCAGAAGGGGGGAGCACAGTGTTGACAAAGGCTCTGCTCCTTGTGGCTCTTACATCTGGGGGCAAAGAGTGACATTTAATAATATTAAGGGAGGTTTTTGAACGAAACCCCATTTGCCTTGATGATCACGTGTCAAAAATGAAAAAAGTGCTTAAACTGTGATCTTGGCTTGGTGTATACCTGCAGACTTGTCCTTAGGTTTGTCTTTCACCACAGGAGCTGCTGTAACAGGAGGCCTGTTACAGCAGCTGATCTTACCTGCTGATCTGGTCGACACAACTCGTACAACAGGCTCCACTACGGGATGGCATGACACAGAGACACAGATTGAGATGCAAATAACGAAACACAATACGGTGAAACAAACACGATAACTGGACTAGCTGGCCCAGTTATGTGCAAGGATTCTTCATTCTTATTAGTTACCAGGACAAACTTTGGTCCTGGTCTTAGCTGCTGCTGGTGCTGGCTTGACAGGCGCTGCCCGACTCCTGGTTGATCTTTCCACAGTAGGCTGGGCTACAGGAAGAGTGAGAGGTCAGATCTAAAATACACTGTGCTACAAAAGACACCATGGTTAATTTGAGATAAAGAGAGTGTTAGCTAGTTTACCTTTCTTTGTCGCAGTATTTGGATCCTGCAACTTCAGAGGCTGTAGACATTTTGACAAAAGAAAAGTGAGACAATACAGTTCACATTAGATTTTCATGTTACAAAGTTTATATGAGAAGATATGAGAAATGTCTATATATTGGGGAAAGGAGTACCTTCTGCACTTGTGGCTGCTGTTTCATTGAACGAGTCACTCTGGTACTCTGGGCCAGAGCTGTGTTCACTTTTGTCTGAAAAAGAAAAAAACATTACACGTTGCAGAGTTACAGAGTTATTCATCAAATGAGAGCTGTCCCTCTGTTTTAACTTATACCATCAAAGAAATTAAAACAAAGGCTTGATATTTACAGTAAATAGGGTAATAGCTTTAGTCTAAATATGATAAGTCCTTCCATACCTCCTTAGCTCTTGTTGAGGCAGCTGGGACCACAGGCAGTGGAACAATGGTAAGGGTGTTCCTTGGATGATACAGGCCAGTTTTAAAAACCCCTTTACGCTCCTTTTCTCTCTTTTCCTTCTCCTTTTCAAGAGCCTTACGCTCTTTCCAGCGCTCAAGCTGTTTAAGCCTCTCTTGTATAGCTTCATCTGTTAAGAAACAGGTGGGATGAGACACAAATGAGTTTGAATGACATGCACAAAAAAAATGGTGAATAACCAATTTTTGTTTTAATGGATGGTTTTAAATGTGGATATTTTCTTCTGTCCGTGAATATATGATTAGGTTTGACTTGTCACTGTGATGAAAAACCGATGCCTTACTTTTGGCACTCTTCGCATTGTTCAGTGTCTTCTCCTGAATGATTGACATATTGGCCATCGCGATGGAAGCATCCAGGGAAGACATTTCCAGCTCTGGAAGCTTGTCTAGCTGCCTCCGTGTGTTCACTGCCCGTTCTCTGTTCTCCTTCTGGGACTGAGACCTCCTTCGGGACATTTTCACCCTCAGCATCGACACACTGGTGTCCCGCTGACGCAGGTTTGCAAATCGAGACTCCATGTTCAGGTAACTGGAGTGATAAAGAAAAAGAAGAGAACATGGTAAATTATAGGCACAGCTTTGAAATGGTGAATATTAGAGGTTAGAGCTGCAATGTTGACATTTATTAATCAATGTAAAAATGTTTTGATCCCTCTGTGAAAGTTTACTGATAACCGGGAGAAAACGAGAAACTAATGTTAAAAAGCAACAATAAGACGTGAGGAAACAAAATAGTTTGTAATGGAAAACGTTTTGAACTGTGGTCAGCAAAACAAAGAAACGCCCTCTAAAATTATGAAGCGCAAACATTTAGTCAAATATCTAAACTATAAACACGCTTTCCTTCTCGGTTAACGCTAAATACAGGACTTTTTGCCTCTAAAATGCAAAATACACATCTTATTTTCTGTCAACTAATGTGCTGAAGTTATCAATCAAGTAACGGAAGAACGAACATGAGGGGCCCTGAGTCAACATAATGTAACTTTTGTATGTATGAAGAAACACAATTACTCACCTACTTCAACAGGAAATTAAAACAGTGGAATGAAATCTAATGT
>JBAJHX010000024.1:17315592-17331048 GCA_037176925.1 Amniataba percoides | reverse complement strand
ACTTTTGTATGTATGAAGAAACACAATTACTCACCTACTTCAACAGGAAATTAAAACAGTGGAATGAAATCTAATGTTAAGTTGAGCTAACTTTTTAACCAAAGCTTATATAATCGATTTCACTAGTTATAAACCTGTTGTTAATTACTAAGTATTTTAAATGTCATACGAAGATTTAATGCCAAATGTAGTTGATATCAACATCTCTTCCACCCACATTTGCTCAGTGAGCTGAAGCTACTTTAGAGGAAACCACGAACTAATCCAACGGTTCAGTTAGCAACCAAAGAAACTAGACGTTTAATTCATACAGGATAAAGCTGCAGGCTCTTACCTGGCTCTTTCTTTAAAAAACGAAATAAAAAAACAAACTTGTTCCTCGTTCCGTCCAGTAAAAAAACTTACTGCAAAACAACGAGCCGACCGACTCTAACAGATAACAACAAACATGGCGGGCGACTGTTTGAAATCCTTCTGAGGCGCCGCTGATTGGCTGAAAATCAGAGACAACATTGGGCGGTGATTGGTTAATGTTCTTCTTCTTGCACAGATTTTCTGACTTAACAGCTGCCAGGTATGATGCCGCTCGATGGTCTGGGGTGTTTATAACTAATATTTTTGTTTCGCCTTGTTCTATGAAAAATGGATTACAGCAAATCATAATCTTTATACGCTCTATTTCGCTTCAGTACAAAGTAAGTAAATTAGTGTCACACTTCTTTGAACATGTCTTACAATAAACCTGTAATTAAAAAAAGAGTCCTTAAACTATTTTTACATACTTTATTATAAAAAGTTACTTCTATAGCTAATAACAATATTTATGGTCCATTATATATTGCAGTAGTATAATAATAATTACTCATTTTTATAATTCAATAATTATTTATTTATTATGACATAGCTGGCCAGCAATTGCTGTAATAGCCAATAAAGGCTCTTCTATTGATTGTTGAGAAGGGTATGAATAATGTTGAACATGCAACTCTTTGTTCAAATATTAGTAAAAGAAATATTTTTTTCCACAATGATGCCTCTTTTACATCGTCTTATCATAGTTTGGGAGAACCCTGTGTCATTTCTGGTAAATCAAATATCTATATCAAATATCTATATAAGTAACTATATGATGATGATTAGTATTTTCATTATCAACTGATGTTTCTCATTTTCTCAATTATTAAATTACTTGTTTGGTCCAGAAAATGTAAGAATATGGTGAAAAATCACTTTTCCCAAAAGCCAACAAATGTCTCATTTGGTCCCCAAGCCAAACACATTCAGTTTACTGAGATAGAGAAGTAAAGAAACCAGAAAATACTTACATTTAATAAACTGAAATCAGAGAATTTGGATAGTTTTTACAAAAAAAATATTTGAAAACAAATAATAGATGGAGAAAAACTGGTAAATACTTTAATATATGACAAGTGATGAATCACCTCATGTGTTTGCATATTTTAGCTGCAGCAGTTATTGTAATAAAGCATTCCTCAAAAAGATCCTGCAACAAAAGCAGGCATAAAATTCATCAACAAGAAATGCTACATATAAATAAATGATTTACTACTGTCTTTAATAAATACCTGCTGTTAGAAACTATCACAGAGGTGAGCCACACCTCATGATGACAGGTTAATGTAAAACAGCAGCGTCCTGATCAGTGTCTACTTTTTGTTCTTGTGATCTGGAAATATGTCTCAAAGATTTCAGATCTTTATCACCACTATTGTTACCATATGGAAGTCTGTTCAAAGCTTTTGCTTGATGTGAATCTCCAACTTCTTTTTCTTCAAAAAAGACATTTCTTGTACTAAGTAAAATGACTTCTTAATTTATTTAAAGTTAGATGTTAACAAACCGCAATGCTTTTGACATGATAACATCTTATTTTAAAACTATCAGAGGAATCTCGCGTAAACTGTTTTATGCAGCTGTGTGTTTTGTGTCAGTTTTTAAATTAATCCGAGACAATGTCAAGATGTGTTCATTAAAAAATGCTTGAACAAACTGTAATTAGAAAGAAATCAAAATTAAACAACAAAACCCTACAAGTCTGTACAAAGAAAACAAAAGAAAATAAAGTACATGTACAGTAAAAATCTGGATTTACACTTAATTACAGAAGAATATTACAATTTGTATAGGTTAAATAAAAAAACTTGGTGAGAAAGCTTTTTATTTCTTTTATTTTACAATGCAATTATTGCATTACGCTGATGCTGTCATGATACCCTGCAAGACACTTCTTAGTGTGGTGAAGCCTTTGTCTCCCTGCTGCATCAGTCCAAGAAGAAGATGTTGTTGAACTGCGTTGCACAAAGCCTCTTAACCTCCTCTGCAGCAGAAAAAAGACAAGGAGGCATTAAGGGTGACATAGAGATTAAGTATTGTGGCCATTCTGAAAATAGATTTACTCAATGACAGGTGGTTGGGACCTACCGTTTACTTCTATCAGATTAGCATTCTTCTGATTCAGGATCACATACAGTTCTCTCTGGTCTGACTTCTTGCCGACTACCCAGTAGTCAGTCATAGCTTTTACGATGATTTCTTCATCTTCATCAACCCTGGGAGACAAAAAAGAAAGATTCTTTGTATTTGGGGACTTTAATACACAGATCACATTGAAAAAAGTTATAGCATTTTTATTAAGGTTTGTATCTGAAATGACCTATTAGTTCATGGTTCAATTACTAAATAATTTAATTTTATATAAAACACACCAGCGGCTGACATACTGATTCAAGCAGCATCTGCACAAAAAGAGGAAGTGATATTTACACTGGAATAAATGTTATGAATGTTGCTGCCACTCCTCGTCCAACAGACTAGAAATGGGAGTTTCACATGACTACAGTCTCATGACTGCTTTAAAAGATGGTGAGTTTACAAAGTTAGGGGCATCACATTAAGTATGACAATGACACAGCTGTGCTGATATTCAGTGGGAAAGACAGAGTTTTACACATTTACTTTTCTAGGTTTATTGTTGTTACCTCTTTATGGTGTTTCCCCTTTACTGACACTAAAACAAAAGAAATCGGTGTCTCCTCCTGGCCAACATGTTACTATATAAAACTGGAAAAATATCAGGTAATGATAAATACATATACAGTTTCATAAAACTGTGTTGTCTGCTGTACCTGGCAAAGTCACAGTTGATGTCTCCCAGGATCTTCATGAGGTCAGGATGTACAGAGGTGAGGCAAACGCTGGCAGTCTTCCTCATGTGGATGGTGCTCTTCTCCGCCAGGTTCATGTGGTTGAAGTAGATGAATTTAAACTGGGGCTCCTTTTCTGGCCTGAATGGATGCAAAATTAAACAACAAATACATCAAAAAACCATTAAATAAAAAGTAAACTGAATGTATGATCGTTGGTATTTTTGGGGGAATACATAATTTTAATATTTTGTGAGTTTCTGCTCTTTTACGTCATATGAAGCAGAAAAAGATGTTAATGGACACATCTTATGCTACGATTTAACACTAAAGCAGGACCCATGGCTCTTGTATAAATCATGAAGTTAAAGGTTCTCTCTGGGACAAGCTATTCAGTAAATACACATCATTAATAAATGATACAGTAAGCCAAATCACTTTGGATGATAACATTCACCAAAAAGCCAGATGTGCATTTTAATTAAGACTACTCCATTGTCCACCAATGTTAAGGGTGAGCTGAGGAAACAGTTATTACCAAAGCTTATCTGACTACATCTCTGTAACAGTGTGTGTGTGTGCATTCAAACAACTTTATTCATGCAACTGATTTTTAACCATACTGCATCTAATTATTTACAGTCCCACAAGGCCAAATCAGGACGCAAAGCTGAATGCCAGCCGAGGAATTTGGGACGGTATTATTTATTCAGTGGATTCTTCACTAGGGTGATTAAAAAAGGAGCCCATCAACTTGTCTAGGCAAAGGAGTCCAGTCTTGGATTACAGGCGAGGGCGTATTTGACACTAACTGCTGGGGTTAAAGGAGAGCGGGCCAGGATGCCAGTCGTTACAGACACACTGCTTGAGTTACCCCTAAGTAGTGCCCTGAGGATATCCAGTGGTATTAGAGTCTCATCTGTCACTGTCTGCCAGCCAGAGTTAATACAAAGGACTGACTGCCACCTGATGAGAAACAGCATGGCCTACTGTAACCACCAAGACTGTATAACATTATAATATTTACAACATTTGTAATATTTTCACCTGGTGTTCCATCTCATTAAACAATTAGTCCACTGCAGAGCTACACCTAACTATTATTTTTAGGATAGGTAATTTTCTTAGTGATCATTTAATCTACAAATCAATTACCAGAGGTGATAACATGAACACTTAAACCAAAATATTCAAAATATTCAGTTTACTACTAAACTAGATAACTGACACTACTACTACTACTAACTTGAAAAAAAAAGTCTTGTATTGAATAAAATAAACAGGTGATGATTATTTTATATTTTGACACTATTTTGACATTTGACATTAATAATTAACTGCAGCCATAATTAGACAGTCAGCAGCAATAATATATGTGAGGAGAAAGAGGGACAACACAAGACAGGATTAACATTCAAACCCACATGGTGACGCAGTGCACAGTATGACTTACACTGCAAGGTCATCAGAGAGTGCCTTAATTTGTTAGATTATAGCCTTGAAATTTTGTGTTGTGTAATCAGGCGAGTTACAGAAACAAAGACAGTACCTTCAAGACAGAAATATTTAGGCACTACTTGAGTTAGTCGAGACAAAAACTAGAATGAGTCATCAGAGCCGTTAATTAAGGCAGCGCTCGACTCTCAACTGACCCTGATATCCTGCGGTTAATGGTGAACTGTTCACATATGTCAGACGCCAGGAGAGTAAGCTGAGGGCCCACCAGGCTGTCCAGCTGCTCACAGAAGTCCCTCGTCAGCTCCACAGAGGCTGGGAAGAGGAAACGCAGTCATTATGGGACATAAACTCAGGAAAGAGCGTTATTATAGCTTCATGTGACAGTAAAATAGCTAAAATGCTACGATAGTCAAATAAATTCTTTATGAAAAGGGGAATGACAGTTTACGCCATCACTTGAGTGGGTGCACACTTACCACTGATCATGAAACAAGCTGCAGCACTCATCGCCTGGAAAAGAGCAGATCAGTGCAGGTTAAACGCAAAATCAAGGTCACATGGGTTAGAAATAACATTAACGTGATGATAAGCATGTGGGACGAACTTCATCATTTTAAAATTCAGCTGTCTAATCCCAAAAATCCATATCGTTTGATAGAGCATCCTAAATCTACTGTTCATAAACAAATCCTCCAGTCACAGATTATGAAAATCATCCTAAAAAATGAATAAAACCCCCCTCCCCTTTTTTTTAATACATTAAAACTCCTGTAGGTGTATGAATGAATGAATAACTGTCACGAAACTGCAGATCATATTTATTCTATCTTACTTTATAAACAATCAGATGCAGCTCCTCATAGCCGTCCTCTGCGCTGACAAATATTTTAGGAAATCGGAATTTGGCCTCTGGATCCTTAAGATTGGTCGGTCCTGTCAAAAACCTGGAGAAAACAGAGAGCACGTTCCAATGAAGATTATAACAATTGAAGCTGCACCTACTGCCTACTGCTTATCTAAAAATAAAAATAATAATGATAATTTAAAAAAAAAAAAAAAAAAAGAAAGAAAGACTGAACTGATTTTTTTTGGGGCCGCAATTATTTTCTGTCTTCTAAGATTAATCAGACAATTCATTTCTAGGTTGATCTGTAGAATGTCAGGAAATCAGTTTCCATGAATCCAAAGCAATGTGCTTAAACGTCTTGTTTAGTTTGACCTACAATCCAAAAGAACGTAAGCTTATAAACTCTCAAATATTCGCATTTGGAACAAAAATAGAAGCTGAAACCGGTGATTTTTTTTCTGACTAATCAATTGTTTGCCTACACTGATGCCCTCAGTGGATCCTGAATATCTACAGCAAACTACAAGGACATTTTATGTGTCAGGAGGGGAGGTTTGGCCTGATGGTGGCACTAGAGGAAAGGTGAGGGGGTTACCAAATGGATGCCAATCATAATTTCGATATTGTGCATATTCATATTAATTTTCAGAGCCACAAGACCTGACAAGATACTGCGGACAGAAGTGTGAGATGGACCGGACCAAACCTAATCAAGTACTAAACATAAAAGAACTAAATGTGTTTCATGTCTTCAGTTCTAAAATGGATCAGAGGCTGTTCCCCTCTCATTCCTTCATGATCCAAACGATACACCCACAAACAAACTGAACAGACAGTTCTTTGTTGTGCTTTTGATACACTGGATTCCAGGGATGCCTCTTCATATTATTTGGAACCTTTTGAATTGGAGGTTACGCCTGCGTTACATGTGCCTCTCCCGTGTGCCTTGTGAATGTCATTTTTCTGACTTTCATCAAATGTTCTTTATATTCTAGTCTTTCATCCTATAAGAGCTCTAAAGTTTATTTAATTTTTATTCCTGTCCCCTGATAAGTCACCAGGAGTCAGACTTGGACAACTGCAGGAGCTCCAAATCCTCTTCAGAAACTAGCGACTTGTTCAGTCAGACTGCAAAAACCTGAGCAAACTCACATATGTACACTGAATAGACAGAGGATTTTTCCTGAGGCGACAGTGATACTCTACTCCACTGCTCTGTTCTTTAAATAGAAAGTGTTAGCGAAGGGAGTTACCTCCTTAAATAACTTGGTTCACTGCCAGCAAAGCTTGTTACAGTCAATCGAAACCACATGACACTGACACGCACACACATGCAAATGTAAACATTTGTCCATACATCCTCAAGCAATACAAACAGTATTTTATTGACAAACAAAGGACTTCGGTATACAGATACACGGGGTTGAGTCTTACCTCCCATAGTGCAACAGATTCCCTGCAACCTCCGGCCTCAGTGGAGAGTCTCTGCCAGCCAGCTAGAAGGAAGAAAAGAGTACTGAAAATGTAAAAGTAATATTCACAGCTCAGGTCATATTGTGCACTCTGATTATTAATATAAAAACATATTTAGATCAGATTTTGCATGAAATATGCTGTGCAATGGATTTCTACAAGCAAGTAGACAGCAGTGAGCCTCATTTCTCCTTACAAAACAAAAAAAAGGCCCATTCCACTGTTTGTTTCACACATCCTCAAATAGTCTTTTGTTAATTTGTACGTCCCTCAAGCACACTCGACTCCTCACCTCTGGTTCAGAGTGTCTGGGGAACAGCGAGGTGGTCAGGTACTTGTACAGTATCCTCATGTCGTCTTGTTCCAGCCCGGACCTGCAAACACAATTGCAAATTAGACCCTATGACTTTCACAGTATTTTCAGCGTTATGCATCATGGGCTGGTGATATTTACTAGTCAGCAGTAGTTACAAATGCACTGCAAGGAATGCCCCAGAGCAGAGCATGAAAAGACACAATGCAGCCGCTTAATTTGGACAAAAAAACATAATTAAACAGCTTTCTGTTTGTCTAATGACAGTTTACAATCAAAGATAACACTGATCTCAATTCATTTCATTAGCAATACAGTAATCCCCTGCATGTTTACAAACCAGAGGCGTAATTAAAGGCAAGTGACAGAGCACATTTACTGCAGAGAGGATGACAGGTGGCGTGACCTCTGCGCACCCAAGTGTCAATATGTAGGATTGTTTTTGCCTCCTACATAATGTGTATTAATACACAAAAAACATTTTGGATATATTTTTTTTTTAGGGACAAGCACACAAAATGAAGAGCAACATTTTAACAGTCTTATACCAGATTAGCTGGTCATTGTACAGGAAGGCTGTGTATTTTATCAAACTGAGGCTCTCCTCCACTCTGTTGACGAAGGACTGGATCTTCAGGTAGGTCATCTTGTCCAGTGGGAAGAAGCTGATGCCTCCAAATACATCCAGCAGGTCGCAGGACTGCAAGTGGAGAGTCTGCAGATACTGGAGCCCGCAGAGCGAACACACACAGACGTGCCAAAAATAACAGGACAAAGCACGGAGATACAGGAGGAGGAAAGGAGAAAGGGGTTAGTTTACCCATCCAATGCAATAAAGGCAGAGAAATAAGAAACTCTGACCGATGCTTTGCGCTTACATCATCCTGAAATAGAGAAGTGCTGACATACAACCTGTGACATGAACACCACAGCCTCTCACTTTCTCTCTGGCTTTGGGTTACATGGTGGGAAGGGAAGCCCACGTTAACTCAATAAGGGTATTCCCTAATTAGAACAGAATTTTTTATGGTGTTTACGCCTCGAGCTGCATCATTTTAGCAAAGCGACTGCAGCGCGAGGCGAGACAGCTGATGTGGGCAGATAATTAAAGAAGCAGGGCATGTCTGCAAACGACTCTTCTTTGTGAGAGTCACACGAGTATTTACAGAGAAGCAAATCAGCAAATAACCAGCCCTTGTTGTGAAAACACTGACTTTCAGGCTCTACTGACTTTCTATAAACAATGTAAATTACAATTAATCGTGCTGCCAAAACAAGGCAAGCAAAGAATAAAATTTATGATGTGAAAAAAGAAAGATATGGATCTATTTTTACCCTGTAGAAGAACTTTTCAAGCTTCTGAATGAGCAGCTCCACTCCGCCAGCTTCCATTGCTCTGCCAAAAGTGCCATTGAAGAGCTACAGCACACAGAAATAATGAGTGTTATAATTGTTTTTGCATTGTAAAGGCCTTACTTTTAGTGGAAAAAAATAATTAATGCAGTACAATATATGTGAAAAAACACATGTACAAGATGTTAAAAGCATGATTCTAAAACATCCTGGAACTAACCTTGTACATACTGTAGCATTGTCTTACAACTGCACCATAAACTGTGTCCTAAGGAGGCAAGAGGACACTGTAAGTACAATTTTAAACAGACAATATTTAATGACAGAAATGCAGCTGTTGGTGAGTGTTTTGCAGTACTCACAAGTATTTCCTCTTCCTGGTATTCTATTGTGGGTGGTTTGCCATCTTTGTTTGGTTTCTCGATCATCGGGTTTCGAACCACCTGAGGAGAAATACAAACAGCGGCTAAAAAAACAGATTAAAGAGGTATAGCTAAATTACACAAAGCAGGTAAAGGTGAGGCAAACAGAGAAAATACTGAACAAGTAATGTACAAGTAAGCTACCATGACCATCCAAAAATTGTCCTCTGGCTCGAAGAAGAACTGCCGGTTCTTCTGTGTGTGCAGGGATTTAGCTGGTTTTGTTGGACAGAACGTCCTGGAAGACAGAAGACATGGCCATGAAAAGAAAGAAGAAACACCCAAACAAATTTATATACAGTGCAGTGAGTATCTGTCTACTTATGGTACCATTCCCCATTTTTCTTACACCTGAAGCTGGTTTGCCTTAACACAGCTTGTCAAACAAAGTCATGTCAGTAATATTTGACAGGTTTTAAATTCACTCAAGTCTAAGCAGGATACCAAAAATCTACCCAGTCAGTAAAATGTTTGGGTGAAAATGCTGCTAAAGCCTTCATCTTACCTGGTGAACTGCACAATGGCTTCACAAAGGCCCACATTTCGAATCTTCTCATTCTTCTCCACATCACTTGGATGGTAAAACAAAATCTTCTTTTCTTCCTGAACAAAAAAAAACAAAAACAAAAAAAGCAGAACAGCAAGACAATTACTTTTTTTTTCTAATAATCAGAGGTGAACAAAAAAACTGATGTATAATATTTGCCGCACCTCTCCTTCCCGTGGTCCAAATGTCGGATTATAAATGAAAAAACTGAGCAGAGATGGGGTGTACTGTTTCTCTTGCATTCCTGAGGCCATTCTGGGACTGTAACAGACATGAAGAGAAAGCTGACAGAAACAGATAAAAGCTGAAAGGACCTCTAGATTTCTTACATCAGTGTCAGCTTTGCATCATCACAAAGCATACATCCGCTTTACCTGATCATCAGCATTAGTGTAATTTGTGTCTGGATTTCCTTTGCTCCAAAGGCAGTTCGGTTAGCATGCCGTGTGTCTACAGAATGAAAGAGAAAGTAGGATTAAAATGCATATAACAGAGTTAAAATATAACTACTACAAAACACACAGCGAACTGTAACCATTTAGAGGCACGAAGAGGCTAAATAATTTTCTAATATGTAGGCCCTGCATTGTGTTTTCTCCATTAGAAGGACACCAGAGAGGGCACTTTGGGAATTGCCTATGACATCACCACAGCTTCTGTCAATGTACAAATTCACTTTCCATTCACATTCATTCAGCTTTTAGTGCCACTGCAATCGCTGGACTCGCGTTACATATCATAAAAGTGACAATGATGAATTCCAAGCAGTGAACTGTATTTCAAATTTAGAAAAAGGAAATGCCACTTTTTAGTGCAGACGGACACCTGGAGTTGAGTACTGAATACAGTTTACACTCACTGAAATAAATGAGGTGGACAAATTATCAGTATGAGGTAGAACAATTCACCTGCATCAGAAACAATGGGATCAAACATTTACATGTCCAATATCTTCTTATACATTTTTATTAATACCGCTTATACATTTTTCAATTCTGCATGCCTGTATTCTTCAGTACTATAGTTCTATTGCTATTTTATTTTGAATTATATCTTATTTTATATATAAACTTGGGCGACAGCTAACAATAATTTACGCTGCCGATGAATGGTCGATTATTTCTCAATCAGTTATTTAGTCGATAAAATATCAGAAAATGGTAAAAAATGTTGATAAAAAAAGCCCAATATGATGTCCTCATCATCTTGTTTTACACAAAATCCCAAAATATTCAGTTAGCTGTCGAATGACTCAAGAAACCAGAAAGTAGTCACATTTGAGAAGCTACAGTTAGTGCATCTGGATACGTTTTCTTGAAAAACTGTCAGAAAACAGTTGACAATTTACTTAATAGTCGATAACGCTGAATCGACTAATCGTTGCATCTCCAATATGAACTGATCGGCCACAACATTAAGTACAATATAATCCACTATAAGCCAATACAACAGCTGTGCCATGAATTCTACTTTTTAGAAGTGTATACTTTTTCAGGCTTTGTGGTGGTTTGCATTTTCTGCCCCTCTCATGCATATAATAAACACCTTTCAGTGTAACACACTCCAGTACAGCAACACCCCCTCTTCAATAATTAACATAAAGTAGACCCAATGTGATATTATAATGCACATTATAATAAACATTTTAGAGGTATAAGTCATTATTATTCGTGTATCAGGCTGCATTACTTTTAATAATCTCATAAACTGGCATATAAATGTGACTTTTAGCACTAAAATGTGTTCTGAGTGCAAAGTACTCTGTTTAAAGGCTCCTTTAGAATTAATGCAGGCATTAACATTTGTGAAATATTGTGAGGTTTTGTAATTAGCAGAAACAACCCGGTTTTATGGAGATTATCCACATAATAACCTGATATTTGTCACCTCTGCATCTGGAAGTACATTTGTAGCCACTGATTGTGGTGAGATTTAGCTTCGTTAGCTAAAACCCACCTATGTCTTTACACACTGGCTGTTTTTCTAAATTATGACTTAAATAGGTAAACTCACACGATCAAATCCGCGGCTCTGGGAGGCAAACGGATGCAAATACTTCACTTTAGCAAGCTAACTTAGCAGCCGATGTTAAAGCAGGCTGAGCAGCTAGCTGGTTAGCCGGCAGTGCTAACACTCACCTGACAGAGGAAACCCAACGCGTCGAGGGACTTGTGGTCACAACTTGTGAAAATAAAAATAAAAAATGAAGAAATAAGATCAATGAGAGGAGATGCCGCATTATACTTTACATTCTCCACTTCCTGCTTTTGACAGCGCGGTGTCACAAGTTCAGCTATCCGGGTAAAACCGACCTGCAGCTGATCAATGGTTCCTACAGGGATAAATAACATGGTGGAAGTATTAACATAATTTACTTCAGTATAAGTAGTTATAATAATAGTAATAGTAATTAAAACACACCATTAAAACACTCCACTACAAGTAAAGGTTATCCATCTATAACTTTAAAGTATGTATTTCATTTAATTTGTCAGTCATATTTGTGTTATAGCTTTTGACCTTAGTACTTGCTTTCACCCCTTCTTACATTCTTCTATCTACTATGTTTATTATTTCACATCTTCTTACCAAGACAAATGACTTTTATTTGAAAACCTATTAATATACATAAAGTATCAAAAGTACAAGTGCTCATTGTGCAGTGAAATTGTCCCTGTATTTCAATAAAAGCAGTAATAACAGTGTAAAAATACTCTGTTCTGAAAAATGTTACTTATTGCTATCAAAAATATACTTTAAATACCGAAAGTATACATTATGCACATTGGTCCATTTCAGAATAGAATATATTACATAAGAAAGTGCTAATTATTGATGTATCAATGTCTTTATCATTTTAAGGCTGCAGCTGGTAAACATGGAGCTATCATTATCTGCCTGGCAGCCTGTGAATTTGTTCTGCAGGGATCAAAAAAGTTTTTTCTTAATCCATAATATTACATCAACATATATTTGTGGATTATAGTTTGCATCATTGATATTATTCTACGAGTTAGAATAAAAGTGCCATGTTTACCATATCTGCTATGTAGTGAAGTAGAGATAGGAAGTAGCATAAACCAATACAAAATTCAGATAGTTCAAATGTAAACATTTCAGTAGATATCTGTGACTACTACATTACACATAGTCAAATATTATAAAGTTTTGCTTTGACATGTACATGATGAATATTTCTTTGACATTTGTTTATCCATCTTACATATTCTATGAAGAAATAAGCATAACGAGGCGATCTGTTTCCACATGTTTATTCATCTCATTGATTGTCAGAGGTGAGGTGTGCACAAAAAAAGAAAACCAGGACCAACACAGTGGAAAGACAAATCAAAAGTCTGCTGTCTTTAAATGGACAAAAGGTCATTTAAAAACAATAAGCACTCAAAATGTAGTAGAAAACAAACAAACAAAAATGACAAGGGATGGAGATCTGGATCCCGATGTGAGGAAGAGGGATGAAGACCTGAAGACTTTCATCCGTAAAACTCAGGACAGGACCATAGTCTGGAACTCTAGAGAAAGGATGTTGAAATATTATTTAATGATCATTTTCAACCATATCCAGAACCGACACATGCATGACTAACTCTGACCTTAAACTGACCGACCAATGGAAAATAACTAAATAGAAATGCAGACTAAAATCATCTATTTGGATTGTCTGATTCCTTCATCCCATTATGTAAGACAGCTGAGCTCTGCGGTATCTGGACGATGGGTAAAACTGGGGCAAGCATCCAGAGGTGACTGCAGATAGTTTCAACACGGATAAACCTGAAACAATCCGTTTAACAATCCTCGAGAAACTGATACAACGTCAAATACTCTGCACCAGATAAACACTGAAGAAGCATTTTTGTCATTTTAACTCTGAACTCAAAATACAGATTTAATCAACCTCTGCAGTGAATAAAAGTCAGAACTAAGTACAATACATCTAACACTCAATGAACATTTTCTTTTAAACTGATTAAATATGCTTGCTTTCCCACAGACAGCATGATTATATGGATGTATAGTGCATTATTACAATATCTTAACCTGGGTTTTTGTTTTACATTTCACTCCAACAATCGTGATTATGCTAGAAAGTTTGGTGAGAAGGTCCAAAACAACACAGTCATCTGGAAACACACATTACCAACCTGGTGAACTACTTGGTTCATTGGAGTCTATCAAAAAAATGGTTTTACTTATTTAAATTTAGATAGTCTGACTAATATATATTGGCTGGAATGCATTTAATATTAGAAGCGCCCTTAACTGACATAGATTGTGTTTGTTTGACTCCACCCACCAAGGTTTAGTTCAACCAGTGAGATCACTTCTGCCTACATCATCATGAGTCTCTATAAATGCAACCAGAGGAATCAGATACCGACCCTCTGCTCCAATTCTGCCATCACTGTCATCATCAGCTGCTGAGATGAAGCTCTTGGTTTCTGCCTCAGTCAGTGTCCGCGCCCCGGGGACAAACCGCTGCAGGAAGAACCTGTGCACACCCACACACACACACACACACACGCACACACACACACACACGTACACACACACACAATACATTTTCTATTGTTATGTGACTGTGAAATGACACAATTTTAAAAGCACAACTACACCAATTCCTAAATTACATTGCTCGAGTAAACTCTCAGCTCTCGTCACAAAACAACACAAAGGTGAATTAAATAACACAACTGCAATAATAACACTTTGCCCGTAGTGGATTATTAGGATGCGGCTTAATAGTGCCATCTCAATAATACAACTGTGTGACTGATTGAACTGTGTGACTACTAAATCTTATTCTAATATTATTCTTTTATGTGACTTATAAGGTCAGGTTATATGGTTAAAACATTAAAAGCAGTTCTCTTACAAATTTACAGCATCATTTAGTATGATGGTTTTGTGCAAGAAAAAGGCTTCAAAAGTGAAAACCCTCAT
The DNA here is from genome assembly GCA_037176925.1 of Amniataba percoides. Classification (NCBI taxonomy): domain Eukaryota; kingdom Metazoa; phylum Chordata; class Actinopteri; order Centrarchiformes; family Terapontidae; genus Amniataba; species Amniataba percoides. Next base: position 17,316,506 of record JBAJHX010000024.1, on the reverse strand, counting down.
CGTATTCGGTTGTCAGTCTCACAGGAAGGTGTTAAAGACCCTGGATCATACAGCCTAACTATTTAATTATCATGGTTTCACATACTTGAGCTCAGACTCCTCGATGAAGCCACTGTTGTCCTCATCAAGGATCTGGAAGACGTCTTTGACTTCCTTGGGCGTCTTTGAGGAGAGGCCGCACAGCTTGAAGAACTTCTTGTAGCAGAAAGAGTCCGGAGCTGGAAACACACAGAAACACACAACCATGGACGCACAAAAACCCAACAAAATAATAAAAAAAACAGAAGACCCACAAGGGGATTAAAACAACATGTGGCCGCTGTCCAGGTGGGAGATTTTCCTCCCTTGTTTTTATCTTTTAAGTCCAGTCAACATGTCTGATGACAAGATGATTGAAAACCTTTTCAAATTCCGATTTCATCACCATTCAGTTAAAGCGGGACGTGACTTTAGTGGAGGAGACAGTGTTCAATAATGAAAGCAATGAAAAGATAAAAGATTAGACACCTTCTGGGTGAGAGTGCTGTGAAGACCTGACTGAACGCAGCAGAGATTATGTGAATTCATCAGGATTATTGTGCACTTTATGACAATTAGGTGTGATCTTCTCAGACAGTTAAAGCTTTTGATTGTGTAAAGGTGTGGGCTGATGTAGAGTCGTGTAATCTGTGTAATCTCTCTGCTTGTGTTTAAATGAATAATCAGCTGTTTTAGAGATTTCTAGGACGGGTCTTATTGTACCTTGACAGTCTTTGACAGCATTTTCGATGGCCTCAGCTGAGAGGATGGAAGTGAGCGACATGTTGGCCCTGCGGGGTCAAAGAAAAACTCTGTAAATTATTCACACACACACACACACACACACACACACACACACACACACACACACACACACACACACACACACACACACA
>JBAJHX010000024.1:17259708-17315492 GCA_037176925.1 Amniataba percoides | reverse complement strand
CACACACACACACACACACACACACACACACACACACACACACACACACACACACACACACACACACACACTCACGCTCACACAGTTTCTATCCCTCTCTGACATACATTTTCTTCATTTACTTCAGGCTTTGTGGTTTGCTCCCTGTCCATTTATGTGTTGTGCTGGATTAAGTTTTTCTTCTTTGTATTTGCAGATGTATCTAGGTTAATATCACGATCCCTTCAAAACTGCGGCCGTAATGACAAATTCATCTGCAAATGTGCTTGAGTTGTCTTAAAAGAATGTGGTCAATCATCAAAACTGCAAACATACACAACTGCACTACTTGCTTCCTAAGTGTTTTCATGTATTGTGTTTAATAAATTCATAATAATTAGTTAGATTAAGCGGTGGCCTCTTAATTACTGATTTGCTGCCCTTGAGCTGCTTGTGCTGTTCAGGATGAGTGGCACTGTAGAAGAATTATTGTGGACTGAAGGGGACGTGGGGAGCTTATAAACCTAAAATAAGCAAATCCCAAACAGTGTTAATTAATATCTGTGCACACTCCCCATAAAGAAATTGTGCAAATACAGCCACTCATTAGTTTTGAACAAAGAACAGCTAAATAGTCTATTACAGCCTGCAAATGACTGACGCAGACTCCTCTATTGTTGCTAGACTAAACATATGTGCTGATTTCAGTACAGTAACTTAAAGCCAGAGCTACATTTATCATATTCAAGGTATATCCTGCAGGGATCAAAATGTTTTAGTGAGCTGAAAACAACACTGACCGAAAACATCATTTATCAAGACATTAAACTCTCAGCTTATCATAGTTTCGAGGATTTAGTGAGGTAAAGCACATTTTTTAAAAACCCTGCAAAAGTAAAAAACCCAAACAAAAAAAGCAAGTCTTATAACAGAATGCATGACCTATGGCTCGACTGCTTGCTCCGCTTCCTGCCAAGCTTGACGGAGCAGGCAGGTGTACAGCACACCAGGCTGATGCCTCCCTGTGCAGTTGTGGGACTCACCGCTGTTGGCTCTGTTTCCTCTCTGTCCAGGTCCAAAGCAGCAGCAGCAGCAGATAAGGCTTTGTGGTGTCCTCTGACAGCTGGCCCAGTCTTATATACACCGGGTGGATGCTTGAATTTCCAACCTGTCCACAGATCAAGTTCTCCTGCAGCTGGCCACCTCTTCTCGTGTTCCTTACCTGCTCACCTGCCCAATTAACCTTTACTCTTTATATCCGCCACACGCTGCTTTTTCCTTCCCCCGATCTCCCTGATTGTCATAACACTGTTTGTTTTTGGTCCAATCAACTTTTCCCCTGAGTTATATCCCTCTTCCTCCTCTCCCTCTCTCTCTCTCTCTCTCTCTCTCTCTCTCTCTCTCTCTCTCTCTCTCTCTCTGCAGGTACATGTGGAAGCTTACAGACATCTAAGATTTAATCAGGCCCCTTTTCTGTCTTTGGTTTAAGAGAATAATCCCCTGAATTCGGAAAACCCTGGGAAGCAGCAGGTCATAAATTAACCTGTGATTCAGTAGGGTAAGGTTGTCCTCATTGGTAAGTAACCACGTGAAACATCATGTGTAACACTGATATTACAAACCCTATTCTTTAAATATTACTGAGTCTTATACTGAAATGTCCCCAAGAACTTTACTTAGCTGCACATTTAGGTACCTCTGCTTAACCTTCACAAGGATTTACATTTTATGAGAGTCTGACGTGATGCATAGCTGCAGATTAAACGACATAAACTACTTAAAAAAATATATTAAAAAAGTTCAAATGAGCTCATCCTGAGCAGCAACAGCAGTAAAATGCAACATTTGCATTAATGCAGCAATGATATTGATCCAGAAACATGAGATTTAAAGTGAAACACTGACAGGGAGCATTCACTGCTCAATGAGTACTTTTACTTTTGAAATGTCAATGTGCTGACAATACTATGTACTTTTAGAGATGCTTTCTGACTATTTTTCCAGTGTGGTGTTAATACTTTTACTAAAGTGAAGGATCTCAATATTTCAGCACCTCTTGTCAAGCTAAAGGCAGACTTATATTGAAAACACTACTGTAATTTATGAATGTTTTAGATACTTTAAAGAACCAACATGGTTTCCTGTCACCAGATCCTAACAGATCATCCTCTGAGGGAAAGGAGGTTGAAAAAAAACTAAACAAAACAAAAGAAACTTGCTATATAATCCCAATTTTGTGCTAAAAGTAGAAATGTCTTTCCAAAGTGATAAAAAAAACAGATAACCAGTTAAAATAATCGTAGTGCGAGGAACATGTGACTTGTAAGGTCAAATAGTTCTCGCTTTATTTATTATCTGGAAAATTATCTGGAAACACATAGGGAAGGGGTTTGCACCTGGTCACCATGACAACCGGCCACTCTAAACTGATGAGTTGTTGTCTGCAAGGGGGGAGGGGTGCTTTCAAAACATCTGACACAGCAGCGTCTCGGGTGAATTGAGTCAGCACTAATGGCATTAGCTGAGAGGGGAGGGGAAGTTTTTTGTAACAAGAACCAAGGGAATAAATCTCAATATTCATCAAAGTAGCACATGCAGTGAACCTCCGGCTTCACACTTGACAGACATCACGCTTCAGTCATTTTATTGCCACTTTTTACACACAAAACGTGAACAATTTGACTCATATGAAGCCCAGAAAACACATTTGCTGTATTTCCAAGCCACCAATTGTGCAAACTCTGCTGACAAAGTTGTGGCCTCTTGTTGGATCAGAGCCGCCACCTTGTGGATGTTTCCCATCAATGCAGAGCCATCTCTGATTAAAGCTGCACTGCATGCTGCGTGAGATGAGAGCTGGATAAAGTAGGGCATGAGTTGGGAGCGTGCCAGCGTGTTTGTGCACAGCAGTAGATTAAGAAGTTCAATCTCCTTCTTAAACTTCTAATTAATTCCTCACCGCTGGATAAGACGTCCAACCAAACTCCCTGTCTCCCAACTTCTCAGTCAGACAATGATTTAAAGGAAGAAATATCACATTCTTTCTCTCATGAATGAAAAATGGCATTTATAAGTGATAAAAAGCACCATTGCTCAAATTCAATGGTGGCTTAGTCTGGTGTGAACAGTAGCTCATGGTGGCTCATGTTTAGTTAAATATTGCTGTCTAATTAACATTGCTGAGCCACTTTTCTGACTTTGTTACTTTTCTCCATTTGTGCTTCTGTGACAGTGGGTGAGCATTTTATTTCAACATATTGCAACTTACTAATGTTAGTTTCAGGTAAAAATCAGCGAATCAATTATGATGTGCTCTAATGTGGTAATTTAGAGGACTGATCAAACTAAAATGGTTATATTTACTTTGTAAAATGTTTTTCTTTTTCATCATCATTATTACTGTTCCTGGTCTGTGAATGCATTGCCTGTTCCGTTATTTGTTGTGGCTTTCTTTGATTCACTGATATTGAAGACCATGTTCAGACTTGTGTTATTGAAAAAGACCCTTTATTGTTTTCTCATCGTCCGTCCGTTTCCCATAAAAGTGCATCATCACTGATCTCACGGTTAGCAAAACTCACATAGTAAAACGACGACAGAAGTGAGAGAGAGAGAGAAAGACACAAGTCAACCATTCACTTAGTCAGGTACATTCATCGTGGAAAGGGGTGAGCACGGTCAGAGAGAAAGAGAGAGAGAGGAGTTTGTTTTACGGTTGGAGGGGTGAAAGGTCAAGTGTATAAAAGTGGTGTGGAGAGCTGAAGAGAGAGAGAGTGAGAGGGAAGAGGAGAAAAAGAGAGGAGTATGTCTTGGCTCAAGTTGTTCCTTTAGAGTAGTGAAGTAAGATGTTGGTCAGTTTAGTCATTTAACTCTTGACCATAGCAGCAAACTCTGCAGGGAGACAAAGAAAAAAAAAATCGAGCATTAGCTGAAGGTCCTTTGGAGGAATTTACATCTCAGTTTTGTGGTAAAAATAAACATTTTCTTACCATCAACTCCGATCTTGCCGTCGCCATCAGAGTCACCGGCCTTGAGAAACGCCTTGGTCTCAGCGTCGGTCAGAGCTCTGGCACTGGCAGAGAAGTTCTGCAGGAACAGCCTGGAGAGGACGATCATAGAGAAACACTTGTGTTACAGGAAATATACCTTTAGAAGCATAATGGGTCCGTAAATACCTGTGCCAGATCACTGACAATGTTTTGCATTAATTTGAAGTCTTTATCTTTCAGAAACCATCCAGCAGATTACTTATTATATTTTTCTCATTGTATTCACTTCTGAATCACTTTGAGGCTCTCAGTGAAAAAAAAATGGAGGGGCTGAAAATTCATTCAATCAATTCATTCTGAATTCACTGTGGTCTGAGCAAAGGTGATTCCCTTTGCTGCAAAGGCTCAAGAAGAGAGGTTCAGTGTGAAGTCTAAGAGATTGGTGCCTACTTCAGCTCATCCTCCTCAATGAAGCCACTCTTGTCCTGGTCAATGACAGCGAAGGCCTTCTTGATGTCATCTGCAGACTTGCCAGCAAGGCCGACCTTGGCAAAGAATTCCTTGTGCTTGAAAGAGTCGGCAGCTACGTTGAGGGAGAGAGGAGATCTTTTCAGACTTATTGATGCATCACACACAACCTGATGTGTATTTTGCAGCTGCACGTCATCTGACTATTATCTAGCACTGAACTTAAAAATATGTTTTAGGCACCTGTACTTCATCCCAGAGGGAAATAATTGAGTTACTTTACGGATTCAGATTATTAGTAGAAAACATATATAACAAATTAATTAGAATGTATTAATACAGATAAAGCTATCCACTGGTTTATAAAGTAGTCACGCATAGACATTGTAATAAATTATTTACTTTATTCTAACAGGGTTCATTCTGCATGATTACTTTATTTTAGCTGCTAAGTATATTTTGATTCTACTGCTCCTTATACTTAAAATCTGAATGCAGAGCTTTTAGTTGTAACAGAGCATTTCTACTCTGTGTTACTGTGACTTCTATTTGAATAGAACATCTGAATACCTCTGCCACCACTCAGTTTGAAGAGCTTTTCTTACAGATATACTTAAAAATGCACACTTTTTGTTAAGACTATAAGAAATGACATTAAGGCCCCATCCTACAGACCTGCTGCACTATTGATCCAACTACTACTGTTTAAAAAGACAATCATGTGTGGTGTCAGATGCACAAATGCAGAATAGATGCAAGGTCACAATAATCTGGTACAAATGATTGAAGTAAGAATCCATGTCCTTTCCTTTCAGAGCAGATATGATAGTGCATGATTGTATGCATGTGTAGCTGCCCTGTAGCTGTTTTAAAGATGCAATACTGTGTGCTGTGTCATTTTCTGGCGGGTTTTACCTTGGCAAGCTGCAAGGGCTGCAGTGATGTCAGCGTCAGCCAAGATTCCGGCGAATGCCATTTTTAACTGAGAAAGGAGAGCAAAGACAAGTCATCAGTTCATTGGTTCAGCTGATCACACACGATGAAGCAGTTTTACTTTGAGTCTAAGCATGTTAAGTTCCCTCACTGCACTTTACAATACAGCAGTCAAAGTTAAAGAGCTACATCTTCATTATGCCATGCAATGTATTTTAAAGTTCCTCTCTGTGAGTATTCCTCTCTGGCAGCCCCCAAAAGACAAATGATCAGAAAAGGTAGTCCAATTTTCCAAAACCAAGCCCTCCAAGGCAAAAGATCAAATATCCTTTGCAGCTGTGGTTGGTTTGAATAGATTTTTTCCCCATTTGGTTCCTTGGTTCGTCCAAAGCCAAACTCTGAGCTTCTGATGTTCAGAATCTGGCCCTGTGCAGCCCTTTCCTCGGTTTATATCCCATTGCATGAAGTTGAAGCCCTGAAAAAGCTTTTTGAGCCAGTGCCTAAAGGTCTGCAGCTCCTCAGTGAAACTCACCTTAGGGTTATCTCTAAGACTAGAGTGGATTCGCTCGAGATGAATCTGCTCACTGCAGTGAACCCCTCAGCGACTCTTGCAGGCTTATATACCTTCACTCACCCGAAATATGATGCATAGGCTATGTAATAGACACTGTGTGCAAAGCAGTCAAAGCAGTCGGTCGAAAAATTTGTCCAGTAGACAGAGCTGTTCTATTTATATGCACATAAATGAAGATGCTTAAATGGTAGGCTAAGTGTAGGTCTATGCAAAAGTGCTTGATATTGCATAGGGCTAATAATATACGCTGCTGATTTGGGTGAAACGTACTCTCTGGCCATGTAGTTTTGACCTGTTAAACTGTGTGGAGCAGCACGGAGTGAAGAATGAGGTAAACTTTTATATTGTTTAAGCAGGTTAGTATTTTGTGAGTTACTGCAGTGTACTTACTCTATCTTAACAGACAGGTCTGTTGAATGATGATTATTTCTGCCTTGATATTATGAAAATATCACTGTTACAATATTGTCAGTGGTTTAAACAGTGTATCAAAGACCTTTCTAATGAGTACTGTAAAATGCATTTAATAAGCCAAACCTAAACTTTCCTGATTTGTGACTTTTAAAAGTGTTACAGTGATTGTGATCTTTGTAATATATGTTCTGTTTATGCTTTTCTTAAATGTAGTTTGCAGGCCAGGTATGTCTGCCTTGCTTTCCTTAATAAAAAATATTAAAAATACAATGTAATTGTTTCTGGTAATGTTGCATATGGCAAAGTATAAGTCAAATTGTGCTTTTACGACATAATCACCTTTGGTGATTAATTATCCTGCACGTGCCCTGTGAACGGTACAGTTTTGGTGAAAACGAGCTTGTGTGCAAGTGGCGTGTGTAAAATGTCTGCAATGACTTTGCTGGCATTCCAGTGTCAGAAAAGTCAAGTTGCTATGATTGATTACCAGCACAGGCTGATGACCCAGTTTAAAAATCATTTTTGAGGATTATGTCTCTGTAGGTTTATATATTCTCTCTCTCTCTCTCTCTCCCTCGCTCTCTTTTTTTACATGTTTTTTTATGCATATTCTAACAGGATTTCATTCAAAAACCATTCTCTGTTTTTGCACCTGGGTCAATATAATGACAGCGTGTGTAGCACTGTGTGAATCTTATTGAACCAACTGGGGTATTATAAACATAGAATAAATGATAGCTGGTGAAAGCGTCCGTGCCCAGGCTTTAGTCACAGGTAAAGAATTAAAAAATCGTTTGGGTGCAACATATGATCTTATGTTATAAAACAAAATACAGGCCTGAAGTTATTACTATGAAGAATGAATAAGATTTATGGCATCTCATGTCACTGTAAGTTCTTCATATTCTGGCTTAGATGTTGCAAATATCTACTACAGAACATATTTTCTTCCACAAGTGCATTATTTTAATTGCTCTTTGGGCAAAGTTTAATGCATTTTTCTGTTATTGTAAAGACATCGTCTGTCAGATGGTGTAATGAGGAAAACATGAAAAACTTTATTGACATAAGATAAGGAGATCTGAATGAACCACAGTGCCAAAGAGGAGAGCCAGAGGGATTCACTGAATTACTTTAGTTTAAAAGCACATCATCTGCTTACATGCAGGTGAGGACCGTTTGCCAGGTTTTATTTTTGGCCCCCTTACACTCATTCAGACCATTTCTCCATATGGTGATGAAAGTATTTGCGATGCTATTTTAGGAGACATTGAAAACTAATATCATCGGCATCCCCCTGCTCATCACCATCACCATTATGTTCATCATCGTCTTAACACTTCAGCGCGACACTGTGCACTGGTTGCGTAATGACGCGGAGCTCTCACTGCACCAGACAATGAAATTAAATAAGGGGCCAAGTCCAGGGGCCTTTCCATGCCCATATTTGCTCTCATGACGGCTTCAGACTGATATGTGCCTATTACACAATGGGTGACAGTGTTGAGCTCACTGTGTGACCAATAAGATGCGGAGTTCATAATGAAGCATCAGCACATTTGAACTGTCTGCACAAATCATTATTAAATCATTAAAAACATTCAGTGTTGGCACTTCAGGCATATAAAAATGATTACTTTAACCTCTTGAGCTCTTTAAAATCTTGAATATGTTGTTTAATTTGGGACTTCCTTCACTGCAGTGGCTCCAGGTTTTTGCTGTCTCAGCTGCCAGAGAAAAAATGAGAGTTATTCTCTTATTTTTATTTTTCAATTCCTCCTCACTTCAAATTCTTCTCAAAAGCTCTGCAAAACTAATCTTTGGCCTTTAACATTTGCCGTGGTCAAACGAGGTCTCTCACCTCGAACGACTCGGCCATAGATACTGGAACTATTCCTGCCCTCCTTCAATATCAGGCTTAAATTACAAATATCTCACAGCAGGGATGAAACCCATCAAGCAAGGCCATGAATGTCTGTAATTAGAGACAGCGAAGAACGATCCCCCATCATATTCTGAACTTGTGCATTTGTGCATTTGTAATAGATTTCTTGAACATTTTCCATAACTTAGTTAGCATCTGGGGCTGGTAGACACACTTAAATTGAACTAACGTTACATTTAAAGACATCAGAAGTTGCAAAGGAACCTTCCCTGTCATGCTATGTGCCCGAGCGCTGCAACAGATATTTGTTTTTTCCTTTCAGTGTGAACTTAAGTATCTCTAATGCTCTTCCTGAGAGTAGGAGTTTGTTCCCCGATGCTGCAGCAGAAATAGAAGTGACCTATATTCTCTGTCACCGTGGCTTGCCATCTGAGAGAAAGTTGCAAATAAATGTGCTTCATTAACAGAAGTCCTGTAAATGTGCAGGCACAGAAACTCTATCCCCTCCCAGAGTTCCTCAGCTGGGTCACTGTAAGTACTCCTCAGACCAGCACTGCTGACGCTCTGCCAGACGGCCGGTCCTCCAACCACAGAGCTACTTCTGCAGCCTCTCATCCAACTGTGTCCCCACCTGATCTGCAATGCACACCAGTGAGCATAATGGTTCAGCCGCACAGTTACTGGTATTGATCCACCAACTCCTGTCCTGGTGTCTAACCCAAAAAAATATTTGGTGGTGCTGTTTTTTTTTTCTATGTACTTATCTTAAGTGAAATTAGGAGGTACTTTATTATTACCATTTGATGCAACTTTATATTTCTGCCCTACTACACTTTAAAGGGACTCAGATTTCTACATTCATTTAATAGTGTAGTATAACAGTGTCAAGTGGTCTTTAAGGCTACTGCTTACATGTTGGCGCATCAATAATTCAGAGAGTAGTTTTATTTTTATGAGGCTGTACTTTTGCCTTAGAAAACGTTGACAGCAGGACTTCTACTTGTAATGCACTATTTTAACCGATAGAATTGGTGCTTAAGGAAAACAACAAGTTTTTTTTCAGTGATGACACATTACAGTACATATAAAACTGATGCATCACATTTTCACAGTTCGATATAAGGTGTGATCTATTTCTGGAAAAACACGTGATTAGCATAATTTAAATGCGACTTTACCTTCTGAAGGGAAACCATCCTCAGCAGTTATATAAAATGCAAAGAAAGTGATAGAGGGACAAAATGTGTATTCAACTGAGGCTTTGTGCTGACCAGCAGCTGTGTGCAAACTGCAGCTGAATGCATTTATTTCTGTAAGGTGACTGATGTGAATGTGAGGTAAAATGACTCAAATGACTCATCACTTAGCATGGAAAAAAGTCGTTTTAGAGTTGTGAATATCAAAACAAATTTTCAACTGACGTACTTTATCAAACATGAAATGGATTAAATGCTGGGTACATGTTGTCCAAGCATAAACATATAATTTACACCAAATTACTCCATCTAAGGTGTCAAATTGAATTTTGCCGGAAATGACAAACACTTCATTTGTACAGTGGAAAGTCGCTCATGTTGTTAATTGGAGAAGCCAAAGCACACGGGACAGACACTGTTATATACTGATGTTATATTGAGCTATGAGAGACGTCCAGTCTCCCATAGCTCAATATAACATCACGATACAACGCACATGAGAGAAATCTGCTCATCTGTTCACAAGAATTTTACTGGAACTAAGCAAAAAAAAAAAAAAAAATCACCAACATCTCATGGAGAAAAGCACATTTATTTATATACTTTTCTGGCAGGCAAAGAGACATATCAGAGAGGCAAGGTTTAATCTCGGGTTTACTTTAATGACTTCACTACATTACTTTCTGCTAAAATGACAAGATATTTTGTTACTCTAAAGATTCCTGGATGAGTCCATGTTTTTCACTGTAGCTAGTAAACATTATAAAAAGAGGTCCACCCTGAGATTATCACCATAAAACAAATAAAAAATGATCACGCATCACTTATGAAGACTTGACCAACGCAGAAAACTCTGAAAAAAAAAAGAAACAGAAATACAGACAGAATTTTAGACATTTTTGTTCTTTTACATTGATCTGATATTGATCCTAATTATTTAATTGAACTAAGACAGCCACAAAGCTGAGCTGGAGTGTACTGCACGCTGAGCACTGAAGTGTGCAGCTCTGGCAGTGACACTTTGTACGAGGTGATTGATTGTAGCTGCACTTAAGCTGCCTGGCAACACAACAAAATACTGAACAGAGCTAAAAGAAGTTTAACTTGTTACCACTTTATGGCCTTTGATCCAGTGTTAACTGGCATATTCATTGTAAAAGATGACAATTAACTAATAAATATCCCAATTCTTGCAGTAAAATAAAAAAATCCTACTAATACACTTAAGATACAGAAATATCCATCAAATATTTTATTACCAAATGATGCATAAAACTGTACAAATTATAACAGATCACAATACGTCAGCTGAGGAGTACAATGTGAAAAAAGTATTTCATTTTATTATTTGCATTTATGTGCATTTTACATGATGTTGCAGTAAAGTAGTGTCTGATTGGCTGTTTCTGCTTTCATGATAAATATGAAAAATTATGTTCCCACATTGGAGCTGCTCTAAAAGGTTACTTAATAAATGTGTCTTATACTCTCAACAAATATGTTCTTTATTTCTACATTTGAATTTTGGAAAGTTTTTTTTTTTTTTTTTTTTTAAATGGCCCTTTTCAGCTTGCTCTCTACAGTCAAATGGCCCTCAGACCCGCCTACCTTCCCATCCGATCTTCCCGTCTCCGTCCGAGTCTCCCTCCAGCAGGAAAGCTCTGGTCTCAGCTGCTGTCAGGGGCCTCGCTCCTTTGGAGAAGTTCTGCAGGAACAGTCTGATGAGGAGCAGGGATGAAACACCACATTGAGTGAAAGATGGCCAAACAGCAACCAAAAAGATGGGGTACCAAAAAGATAAACATGTTAAATGCACTTCTATGAAATCAATATTATCTATATGGTCAATCTATCAAAATAGAAATAATAAAATGTCTATTCTACAGAAAACCACAAACAGATTAATTAAATACAGCTTGATACATGATTTGTGGGTGGAGTATGCAAAGATAATTGCTGTGTTTGAAACTCAACTGTAGCTCATCCTGTTCTATGAAGCCGCTTTTGTCCTGGTCCAAGATCTTAAAGACCCTCTCGATCTCTGTGGGAGTTTTCTTGGATAAACCCACTGTCTTGAAAAACATCTTTGAGCTGAAGGAATCCTTCGCTGAAAGTAAAATCGCAGAGAAAAATGGATTACTTCCAGTCAGTTAAACTGAATGTCAGTCAGGTCAATGTTGGCTCAGTCATTTCAATCACACACCGTCCTCACCTTTACAAGCATTAATAGCCAAAGTGATGTCTGAGGCAGCTAGAAAATCTGTAATAGCCATGCTGGACGGAGGCTCTGTTGTGGTGGATGTTGCAGTCTGGTGCGATATGTGACCACTGATGAGCAGAAAGAAACAACTGGTGACAGTGGATAAGCTTCACCCCCCTCCTGGTGTCAAAAACCACCAGTGTCCTTCTGTCTGCTGTCACCTGCAGCTGACCACTTCAGCAAGCAGTGTGTGAGTAAATGTAAGAGAGGGAGGCTGAAAAACAGACAGCCGAGTTAAAAACTCCAGTATTCAGACCCTTTACTTCAGTAAAACCACAAAATAAGACCTGCATAGAAAATTTGGAGTAGAAGTATAATGTGGAAAATGTACTAATACTAGTGAAAGTTAAAGTACTGAGTGCAGAAAAATGCCCCCTGTCACTGATGTGTTTTTATATATTCTGTCAGAGACATATTAGATTAACATCACTCATGCATTGATGTTAAATGAAAATAGTACTTTGCTGTTTTGATTATCACCACCACTGATTATTTTTATAATGGAATAATGTGCTATATTCTATTTTTCTCCATTTGAGTGATTGTTTGGATTGTGTGGTAAGAGTTGTTGTCACAATGACCCAATTTTTTTCCAACCATCAGAACCTCAACATGATAAAAAAACAACAACATACATTTACTTTGATTTATTATTTATTAGCTGGAGAAAAAAAGCATAATAGTTGCCATCATTTCAACTGTACTTTTCAAATGTTTGTTTTGTACCTTGTAATGTAAGCATGACTATCAAATAACTTTAGTGATTTTAGTATTTTCCTCTGAGATGTAGAAGCAGAAAGAAGCATGAAACGAAAAGATTAAAGTACCTCAAATCTGAACTTACATAGTACAGTACAATATTTAAATAAATATATTTAATGCCAGGGTGCTTTCTCCAGGGGTCAAAGGTCACAGTGGATTTGAGTCTACCTAAACAGACAGGTGGCATGTGTCTGTAAACAAAGCAGCAAATGGGTGAGTTTATATTTGGTGCATCTGGAGGGAACCTGGCTGGCCTGCATTTCCTCTTCGCTGCTGTTTCCAGCCACAGTTGCTGCCTGCTCGTGGTCGTCCCTGGCAGTGTTTCCACAGGCTGTAAACATCCTGTTATTACGGCCTCTGTCACATTCAGGCTGAGCTCCACGGAGCTTTCGCCACTCACAACCACGCTCTTCCCACATTTAACATGCGAGGAGCTCTCAAAACATGACACACACATCGTGGGTTAGTATTAATACTTAAGTCATTTCAATTGAACATATAACGGATTGTTATGTTCTCCATGACTGAGTTCATAAACTCATCACTAGGTTTCTGTGTTAAGGCTAACAAAGTTCACACTAATGTGTCACTGCTTATCCAGCTACACCGTTAAAACTTGTAGCTACAGATTACACCCCACCTACCATACCCTGGGTGTGAAATAACATTTTAAAGAAGATAAATCAGGTTTGATCAATGATCACATCATTTCAAAAAGTTACATTTCATTTCAAATCTTTTAAATCATGAGAAAAACAAATCCAAAGTGACTCATGTCTTTTTTTTTGCTGATCACAGTGTTTAACAATGAACCTGCTAACGGGAGACAACATCTACTTGTGGCACACAGACATTTTTTGATTCGCTATAAATCATTCAGCAGGAGTGTCTGGAAAAGCACCTGCTGAGAAATTCTCACACACTTGCAGGTGGTGGTTTCCAACTACTGAAAAAGGGAAACTGGTGTGGTTGACTGGGACGGCTGCAGACTTTTGTTCTGGCAAACCCCCCTCATGGTATCTGTCTGCGCCACATTTTGACCCCTTTTGTAACTGAAATGTGATTTTGTGTCGCCTTTTCCTGCCCGCTAATGCCATTAGGATTTAAAAAAGCAGTATTTTCCACAGTTTTGGCCCACGTGTGTGTTTATGGCTCCCGTGTGTAAGTGGATGCTGGAGCGCCGGAGCTACTGCGTCATACCAACCCTAACAGGCAGCACGTGTGGGCCCAAGGCCTGGCCAGAGTGACGTGAGCCTGGTTTCCTCAGGATGGACTACAGTGAGGCCTGCCGCAACCAGAGGGCCAGAGGAACGACAAAAACATCCTCTGCCTCCCCCTCGCGTACCTGCCCCCCTCAGCCTTGTCCCTTTCCACGCTTCCAACAGTTGTTTTCAGGAAGGCCAGGCTTCCTGCGTGATGGAGCGGTGGATGAGAGGAGGAAGAGGGGGATGGGACGGGGAGGAAAAGACAGACAGAGAGAGAAATGGATAGGGATGGAGTGCACGTAGTGATTTGGGAGAGATTGTTGCCTCGGTTCCTTCCTTGCCAGGCACAGGCGGCTGTAAAACAGTCTGGGAAAAGTGAAAGATTAGAGCACAAACGTCTGCGTGGGTAGAAAAATTTGACTTTTTTAGTTTCTTGTTTCTAAGAAAAATCGAATCTTATCCAAAGTAGATGCTGGCCTGATGTGCTACTTAATCTTAATGCCGTTGGCGTACATAGAAATCATGTGGGTAGTAGGATCTGGGATTTTCTTCTCTCTCGTGCTTGACATAGAAACTCTCCCGTTCTGTTCTTCCATTCATTTTGGAAAAATGGCACCATCAGCACAGAGCATGGAAACCAGCAGAGGTAAGTATCACGCCAACAGAAGGTAGGTCACATTTTATACAAATTAAAGAACCAGACAGCTTTCTCATTGTTTCAGAACGTGACATGAGCTTGTTTTGCACTGTCTGTGAATACGTGATGTCTCAATACGAAGCGTCTGAGTGAGCTGGTTGACATTCGGTGAGTTGCTCGCGGACACTTTGACAGGATGCATCATGGACGCATTCACATGGACTGGCTTTTGTGAGGATTTATTACGTGAGGTCTGACTCGCAGAGTGAATTTCCCCCTGTTGCGTGAGTCATCATTTCGTAATCTTATTAATGTATACCACATTGAGTTGTTTGTATTTTTACTTGAAACGTCTTCCACCACAGTCCCAAGAGATATCTCTCAGTATATCTTTGTTTTAATGTGTCTCTTGGTGTTTGTTTCTCACTTTCTGTTTACCCATAACGTTGCCTTTCAGTCTCACACTTTTATAATATTATTGCTTCATCTTTACATCAGATTTCATGACTATCTATAATAGCTGAGTGGGTTTTCAAGGATTGTTTTCTTTGGTCCCTGGAACTCTCTGTCCACATGTCAGAAAAACTCCAAATTTCTCTCCCTTTAGCAGCGAAGCACCTCACGACAACATCAGTTAGTGTGTGAATGAGAGACATTGTGAATGAATTTATATATTTCAGGTTAAAAGTGCTCTATGGTGGCTGAATTTCAGCATGAATAAAGGTTTGGGTTTGGGTGTTTTCCTTGATGGTCATTTGCAATTCACATAATTTGGTGTGTCACTTCTTATGCATGCAAAAACTGAATGTCTGAGAAGTTGGGGGTGAGCTTGCACATGTATTTGTGCATATATTGAGAACAATTTGGTGAGATGAAGGTTTTCTTAGTAAGCTTGTCGTGCAAATCCTGTCAGGGTTGCATCACGTCATTTCCCCTACGTTCACACTGACCTTTATCCTTCTCTGTGTGGAAAGAATAAATATTAAAGATGCTTAGTACAGCAAGTGTCGAATACCTTCAGGGGGGAAAAAAATCTCTTGAAAGCCATTTTAATTCAGACGGATGATAATGTCATCAGCACAGGCTTAACGTCCTGCTGAATCAAATCTTTAAGTGCCTCTGTAATGTTTGGCCTCCCAGTCAGACAGAGGAGAAGAGAAGGACCCTGTTCTCTTAAGCATCCCCCGAGGACAGTGGCTGCTCCTCCTTTTTCCCTGGGCTCAGTTACTGCCTCATCTATTTCCATCTTACCAGCTGTGGTGTGGGCATGCCAGTGACGCTCTCAAATTCAGCCGAGATGCCCCCTTCAACACACACTTGAAGCTCCACCCTCTAACAGTTTCATCTCACTCCTCTGTTTTGGCACCAGTCTCTCAGCCTGTGGTATTTGATGTGTCTGCATGTGTGTGCGTGTGTGTCACTACCCTGTTTTGACATGAAGACTCCATGTGTGTGAGTCTGTTTGATGTAACTGTACAGTACTGCATATCTATATGCATGTGTGGGCCGCTGCACGTTTCTGCAGATTAGACTGTCAGCTTAAAGACTAAGAAAAAAAGGATGCAATGACAGAAACACACACGCTGTGATCACACTGAACTACACCGGATCAGCCATCATTTTGGAAAACTTACATACTTTAACATCTTTTCTACCTTTTTATTCTCACTTTGTTTCTCTATAGTTGTTTTAGGTTGATGCCAGTTAATAATTACATGTTTCCTGCTGCAGTATCAGACTGTGGCAACATCTTAAGAGAACATAACCAAAAACAAGATTTCGTCACTTTACCATGAAGTGAAAACGTACTAATAAAAGATTGCAGTGTGA
Source organism: Amniataba percoides (assembly GCA_037176925.1). Classification (NCBI taxonomy): domain Eukaryota; kingdom Metazoa; phylum Chordata; class Actinopteri; order Centrarchiformes; family Terapontidae; genus Amniataba; species Amniataba percoides. The sequence goes on along the minus strand of JBAJHX010000024.1, from coordinate 17,299,360 downwards.
AAGATACAGATGGTGATCTATGGTTGTCTTTGTCAGTCCGAAGACATTGACTTAATTTGGAAATATTACTCAAGTACTGCAAAAGTATAATAATGCATATGTGTTTGAGTGAAGGTACAAGAGTAGCTTTTTAAGGGTTATTTTGATTGACAGTGAGTTTAGCACAACTTTGAGAGTCCTTTTCCACTTCATATATGATCTATACATATTCACTTGAGGTAAAAGAGGTCCAATACAATCTGATGTTTAGCCTTTTGATTGGGCAAAAACAGCAAGACCGTGAGCTGCACTTATTTTTTCACTTTAAAAGTGTCTGAGAAAAAAAATCTTAAAAAGAAAATCAACATTACTGAAACTACTATTCATGTTCCTCGCTTTAAGTTAATGGAGCTAAGAAGACACATAAAGTTCATAACTTTCAACCCCTAACCCCTTCAAGTAGTTTCCCCGTCTCAAGTGTTTATGGCAAGCTATGTTAGCCAGCCCGTAGCTGCATATTTCGTGTTCAGACTTGAGTGAAGCTTGCAAACACAAAGATTGCCCTAAAATCAAACTTTTGCGTTAAAGCATAAAAAGCCTCTCAGTCACAGAAGTGCTGTCGTGGTGCAGCGCAGACTGGACGGACGTCGATCCTCCTGAGTCTGGAGGATTGACTGCAAGGATGAAATTCCCCTTCTATCTATCCTCTGTGTCCGGGCCCGCTCTGTTTCTTTTCTGTTTTAGCCGTAACTAAGGGCAAATCCTGACTCATAGCATTTTTTACTTAAATGCGGTTGCTGCTGTGCAACTGGATCGGGGCCTGATGAATACCAGCCAGCTTAGGATGCAAGTGATAGGATCTGTGCAGGGATAAGTCAGACTAACAGCATGGATGGCTGTGGGAGGGGGCCACTCAGGGTCTCCCTCGGGCGTCTCTAAGGAGATAGCGGTGTCAGGGAGAGAGGCGTGTGCTGGATTTATAGATGTACAGGACAGATGGATGTACTTGAATTATATTGATAGACAAGTTAAGACGTTCCCCAAAATACATTCCCTCTGATCCTTTTTTTCTCTTTGTCCATGTGGCAGTTATTAGGATCTACAAGCTTAAACAAGTTTCCACATAAAAGTAAGCAAACATGAAAGCATCGTGTACAGTTTCCTCTTCCTATAGTGTGAGGTAGTGTGATATACCCCTGGGCAGCGCATGATTCCCAAATAAAGATATTTATGTATATCCCAATGCAGCAGGCCCCTGTAAACCTCATCACTTTTAAGATAAGCCTCTGAAACAGATCTGTACTTATCTGATCAGGGTTGTGTGTAAATGAGACCTCTGTCAGCGAGCACTCAAACTCAGCTCCTCCATAAACACTTAACACCAGTCGAGGAGTCCCACAGCTGTCTCGGCATGTGCGCGCTGACGCGTGTGTGCCTATGCGAGCGTGTTCCCGCGGGTCAGAGGTCACGGCCCAGCTTCTCAACGCTTTTCCCACCCTCCTTTGCCTGCCAGCAGCCGTGACATTTCAAGCTAAATTCCTCCCCACTTATGTGTGTGTGTGTGTTTGTCGACTGTGTGTTAACTTTGCGTTATTGCTGAAAAATCGTTCTGCCCCAGACGGTTACGGGACGGGATGAGATACGTGTTTACATACATGGTCGCAGCCAACCTTATAAATGGCACAAGTGGAGGAACAGAAATGGGTCCACATAAAGTGACAGACAGGCACAGACCTTTCGCCAGCAGCTTTAGTGCCACATACAACACTGAAACTAGTGGTGGTAGTGTATGTGTGTGTGTGTGTGTGTGTGTGTGTGTGTGCGTGTGGCAAAAAAAGCAAAGAAAAAGTTAATATTGTATACTTTTGTTAAAGGACATAATCTTTGCTTGCTATGCCTGTACTTTTGCTAACAACTATTTAGAGTTTGTGTGCCCCTGTGTGAAATCTTTATCTCTATTGAAGTAAAATGCTGCACTCTTCTGCCTCCTGGTGGTAAAATACCGCAACGACATACACAGCAGAGAAAGTTCAAATGCACAATATTCCTCTTAGTTGTCATGTTTACAGATTACTTTGCTGTTTTTGGTCTCCTTGGGTAATATGACACTGTAGAAAGGTGAATGTGCACTATAGAAAATATTTGATGGAGTGAATCTTTCTGTAACCCTTTATGTACATTTATATACAGTATACCAGACATAATAATAGCAGTTTTCTGGGGACTCAAGGAAACTTTATACACATGCAGGCAAACAAAACAAAAATCCACGGGCCTTGTAAACAAGAGGAAATTATTGCTTATATGATGAGTCTGAATGTTAGATCTCTTTTTTTGAGCAAAATGTTTTTGTCATTTGAATTCTGCAGAACTTTTGACCTTTTTTTAAATGAATTAACAGCTCAAAATATCACACAAGTCTATTTAAGTGAAGCCATTAAAGTGTTCACTTAAAGGCTTTTCACATTTTGATCATCTTACGTGTGTGTGCCATTCTTTAACCACATTTTGCAGTCAGCTTTTTATGTCAACACTTCTCATCTCTGTCCTTCAGCAGGTCTAGTTCTGCCAGCTCAGACGCACTTTATGTAGAGAAGATATCTATTCTCCCTCCGTCACAAAATGGATTCTATATGGTGAATGATGGAGTGATAAATGACTCTCAGTAATCCATATTCTTAAAGCCACGGGAAATGAGATGCAGATAGACTTACACCCAACCAAATCCTCCCACCAACACAGACACACCCTCCTCGCACAGCTCTCTCCCCTCCTGTCTCTGTCTCTCTACACCTTTTCATACAAACACACACACACGTCCCCCCTCTCTTCACACTCACACACACACTTCTCCCAATAAGGCAGCTCCCTTGGCAGCGGTGGTGCTAGTTCAGGCGGGCAGTGTTCCCAGGTCTGGACTGGGGAGGAGCAGGTGTACTGCTGTCAACAGAGACTCATAAATACTCGGCCCGGCGATCTGAGATGGATTACACATTTATGTCATCTTATTAAAGACACTCTGTCAGCAAACACCTTTAAGACCCTATAATCAGCCGCCTAGGAGAAAAGCCTCTCCTCCCTACAAAGGAAGTTTATGGCATGGTTCACCGCCGTGCTGCATAGCCAGTGGTGATCTGCAACAAATTAGTCATTAAATTCACAACCAGATGCAGAGCTGAACTTTTTTTTATTTCAAAAGCTCAAAAAAGTTCCCCAGCTTGCTTTAAATGCTTAAACAGAGGCCATTTTACTACTGTTGACGCCACGCACCTTGTACAAATATGTACACAACTGTGACATATTTACCACTCTTGCATGTCGTTATTTTAGTGTCACATTTCACTCCCTCCCAGCTCCGCCTTCCACAGCCATAACACCCTGCTGTGTCCAAATAAAGACTGCGAGCAGCACTACGGGCTTCACTTCACTTTCCCATATTACCCATGGAGCTTTGCCCCATCCCGCTGGCGTCGGAAGGTGACTTTAGAGACTTGTGATCCATATGGTCCTCCTCAGGCCTTGAACATGGTGTATTCTGCATGTTCAGAATGAGCCCAATGATCTCCAATTACCCTCCTCTCACAGATTGTTTGGTGTCACTCGCCGTCTGCCGGCTTGATACGATGATTCTGCGCCTGCAGTGTAAAAGGATCCCTACACAGTTCTCTTGGCGTGCACTGCGCACGTTACAGCTCAATCACAGCAGTAAGACATAGCAGGGCCGAGTGTCACCTCGGCGCCGGGGCTTGTTCTCACCCTCTTTAGCGCAACAGACACATTCTTTATTCGAGTTCACCTGTTGATGCCTGTGAGGTCAAGTTCCCCACATGTATGCTGCAGGGAATTGTAGGATTGAGCCATTTCTCTGCAGGCGTGTTTAGAGAGTTGGCAGGCTGCTTGGGAGGCCAGATTAGCTGGCTTGGTGGCTTTCAGCACACCTCCTGCTAAAGGGGCAGAGTAGCTCAGCGGAGAAATGATATTCAGCGCTTTATCCTGCTTAAATAAACTACAGCCAATAATAAAATACAACCATTAGGCTTCCTCAGCACCTACTCAGTGGTCAGAGGGCTTGAAACCGAAGACGCATCACTCTTTCATCTGACATTTGGATGCAGAAGTTGTCGAGATATCAGATTATGAGCTGAAGTCAGACAAGACGCATCAATCATTACTCCAATATGAAAATAGAAAGTGGAACGGACCGGAACAAGCTCTCGTTTTGTGCCAGTGAGAAGAATTTCAGCTCAGGGACTGTATCACATCCTCACATGTACTGCTAAGTCCAGTGAAAAAAGAGTTGAGTATACTGAAACACTGTACTGTAAGCAGTCGGAGTGCCCTGCCTGACCTGATAGGGATCCGTGGTTGGCACGATGACCGTTGGGGGGGGTGAAGCGGGAGCAGGGGAAAAGGCGCGGGGGCATAAAATAAGCAAAATGAGTTGAAGGAGAGAAAGGCAATTGCATGCATCATTCTGAATGGAAACACCATCTGTCCATCTCTGTGTTTTCGCTTCTCCTTTACTTCTTTTCTCTTTTGTTTCCCCTCTGTCTCTTGGGAACCAGAGCTGGACTGAATGGAGACATTGCCACCTCCTGGGAACAACATCCTGATGCTGTCTGGGTGTGTAAAACAAAACTCCAGCATCAGTGATTTTGTTGCCAGGGGGAGGGGTATATCTGCAGGAACAATAAACTTACATGCTTACGTGATAATGACCTACAGTATCCTGCAAATTAATGAAGCATGTATAGTAGGGACAGTAGTAATAATGATGTATTGTCGGTGATCTGTTTCTATTGCTAAAAGTTGTACTCGCTGTAGTGGCAGCAAGAGTGGTTAAATGCATATATATCAGGCCAAATATTTTATTAATATATTATTATTTTATAATCAGAGGCCGTTTATAAGTATAAAATAAATGTATAATTGCTTGGTATCCAGATCTTTGCTGCAGTTCTCATTTCTCCCTCAGCGCTGGCTGAAGTTTCCTGCTCTTCTGATTTCAACCACTAGAGGTAGCCAATGTTTGCTGTGAGACCAAGCACCAAAATCATATTCCCATAAATGCAACATACATACTCTAAGAGCCTATATATTATAGTCTCTATGTTCTGTACGCAATTGTTTTCTTTAAACGTACCACAAATGTGCCACAATCCACAAAACTAGTGTATGTGACTTCCAAACATCCTCTGAAATGGGAAACAGACACAAGACTTGGAAAACAGGATAAAGAAAATGGCTTTAATGAAATGGCTTTCATTATTGTATCAACTCACCTCGGTCTTTTTCATTTAATTGCAATAAAAAAAGGAATCATAAATAACTCTATGAATAAAAAGTTCTTAAAAGACAAGTATAACCTTGTTAAAGGCAAATGAGGGGAATCCTCCAGTTATTTGTGAATACACAACCTGGAAACCAACAGATATGTTTGTTCTTGCAGCAGTATAACCTGTTTTACCCGTTTAAGTACACTTTACACTTTTGCATGTATAAATTAAACAGTACAGTGTGCATGGTAATATGATAAAGAATAATATGCGGTAACTATAGCTTATGCCACTCTGCTGTTCTCCATCATTCAGGCAGCTGTGTTACATTAGACCAGCTAAGTTATTGATCCCCATCTGCAGAAAGGCCAGCAGCCTCCTGGGAGTGTAGTGTATATGTGAGCTCTTTGTCCTCTCTCCTGTCCTCCTTCTCATCACCTTCCTTCACCCTTCTTACCACCACTGATCTGCTCCCTTTACTGCATTTCTCTAATTCATACATTCACTCTCTGTCCCGCCTGATCCCCGCAACCCCCCACCCTCTCTCTTTTTCTGTGCATCCCTGTATCTCTTCTCTCCGTCCATATGATTTGCTCATCTCTTTCTGCACCCTCAATGAGGTTTCCGTCCTGCAGTAAAAGCCAGGGGGATGAGCGTGGCTGGCGGGATGCAAGGTAGGAAAAGGAAATGTGCTGGTGTCATGTGCCCGTGGATGCGGAGAGATTAAGCGTTGCAACACTTTCTGCAGTGTCATGATGCAGCAAGATTCTGAGGCAATGCATTTTCAGTAGGTGACCATGTTCCTGTCTGTATTTTCCAGAGTTTATACACTTCAGGGATGGAGCCACAGTGGTGGTTTCACTGGATGGTCTGAACTGGCTTTCTAAAAGGAGATGCAAAGGAGTCAAGAGACGGTATTCTTTTGATTTTTGTCACTGTGATTGGTGGTCTGTCGAAACTTTGAATGTCTGGTGTGTTTGTGGTGGGATGTAAGGTTGTGTGTTTGCTTGCTGGCTGCTATTCTAATGCGAGCTCCTCCACCTGTTACACAGTGAGGTGTTAATTTACCAGAAACAGGGGAGATTACAGGCTTCACGGCCTACTGCATACGTGTGTGTGTGTGTGTGTGTGTGTGTGTGTGTGTGAGAGAGAGAGAAAGAGAGACCTTGTAGTGGAGTGTTTGTGTGAGTGTATGTGTGTGTCCTTTAACATCCTTTACGTCACAGCTGCTGTGAGTCAGCTCCCCTCTTCCTTTCCTGAGTCACTAATCCAGCGGTTGCTTGGTTACTGCAGAGCGGCGAAAGTTTCCTATTGCGTCTTTGTCTCCGCGGACGGATGGGCCCCGATATTTATTCAGGCTCAGGAGTGAGTGGCCAAATAATGTATGTGTTTGTGTGCATGCGTGCGTTTGCGTGTGCACTGATTCATCCAATGGACAAAGGCTGACAAATCAGTTTTAGTGCTTCCTGTTGACACTGAGAGGCTGTCTATGCGCTGCAGCTGACCTCATAAAATGTCCAGAGGATGAAAAAGCAGAGACTGAAATGGAATTATATTTGTGTGTACAGTGAGTTTATCTTTAGACAATGCTGCATGTCGTCTTTGGTTAAAGTCTCTCATGTTCATTGAATTGTGTTGAATGGGTGACACCATGTTACATAAAGCATCATCCACAGCCAAGTGTTCTTTGGCCAGCAGTCACTTTAAACATGTAATCTAATGTCAATGTTTGGAAAAACATCTGAGAGGGCATTTAGTGACTAAATATTAAATATCTCAGTGGGATAAATGACGACCCATGTTGACTACTGTTATAACACAGTACAACAGCTGGTTTCCATTCACCTGTTTTTAAGTGTATAAAAAAATATCCCAGAATATTATGGGAACATCATATCCCAGTGGGGTGATGTGGACACTGTGATGATCACCACATTAAAGGAGCTTCATGGAGCTTTTCGTTTCATCTTTATTTTGGCGGCCCCTGTGGACAAAGGCGGTAGTGTTTCGCCTGACGTTAGGTCACATGTTCCCTCCACTTCACTCCCTGCCAGGAAGAGAAATGGCAGCAAAAATGTGACACATTAGGAGGTGCTAAGAATAACTATCAGAAACTAATAGTTGATCTTCTCACTGAAACTGTATGTGTAAGAAACTGAAACTGTTTCATAACCAAAAACAAAACTTCAGAACTCTCTAAAGTGCATTAAAAACATGAAAGTAACTCAAATACCATATTTCTATTGTGTTTTCTGGACTTTTTGCTATTCATTTATTTAATTATATAAATGTGTTCCACCCTCTTCTTCTGAAGTTGTTGTAGCACCATATTCTGTTTTTGGTGAACCTCTGGTAATAATATAAAGCTTGATGGAAACAAGCACTCATTTGTATTGTCTTTTGTAGATTTTCTCAACATAATGCTCAAATCTTTAATATGTTATGATATGCCACATTTCCAGAGGTAATTTATAAGTGGTAATCAAATAATTGTAAAAGAATCATTGTAAAAATACTGATGATCAGATCCAGTTTAAGCATATGTGGCAATAACAGCAAAAACAACTGTGCTTAAGTCACAACTTTACAGTATAATTCTGGTTTAATACAATTTGGGTGCAATTTTTCTATCAGGTATGATAACTTACTCCAAGGGCAAAAACAGTCACACAGGTTGCACACAAACAGTTCTGCAATATTTTTTTTCTATTCTTGGTTCTCAGTTAAACAGATAATTAGTATAATAATCCATCAATGAACTGAAAACCTGAGCGCGCATTTAACTACAACAAGCAGAGTTATCTCTGTTATTATCTCTGTGTTGCTCAGAAATTAACTTGGTAAATACAATATTATACTTCAAATTATACCTGTGCTTTTTCCTATGGCAACAGTTAGAAAGGCCTGTTCCCAACAGAAAAATGGCAGATACTATAAAAACAGCAGCTGAGTTTTCATTTCATACAGATATCTTTGGCATCATCCAAAACTAGTTTCAGTAAGTCCTTGTGAATCTTTCATACAGGGGCGAAGAGCTCCAGCTGATGATGCCCTCAGGTCCGATGATCCGGGCGGATGAGGAGCCGATCACCTGCCTCTGTGTCCTCGACCAGCGAGGAGATGCAGCCCCGCAGTTATGGAGCAGCAGTGATCACAAGAAAAGCCCAACATCGTGGCTCCAGTTCTTCTCCAACCCCGCTCGACTTTGTCATCTTCCGGAGGAGCAAACTCATTGTTCAGCTTTTACTTCTTTAGCCGCTTTTATCTCAGAGTGCCTAAAGGAGGCCCCATGGACGAGACTTATTTTAAACATGCAGGACATTCTCAGTTGGATCAAGAAGGATCTCAACATTGTGACCCAAGAGGACACTTCTACTATCAATCAGCACAGCAGATTTATCATTTTCTGTGATGAGGACATACCACTACAACTTTTTGGTGACACTTGTTACACTGAGGACTGTAGGACACCATCTATAGGGGACACTGGTTGGCATATCAGCGACAATGACATGTTGAGTGGTTTGAAAAACTCCTCCTCCAGCTGGCCTCACAGTCCCAATACCAACAACTCTGAGGGTATGCAGCATGAACTGGCCACCATAGACAAATTCAACACATGCCACTTTGAAAGTCCTATGAAATCTTGTCAAAACTACAGTGCTCCAGGAAGATTGTCCAGGAGGGACAAGAACATAAAAAAGAGGAAGAGTGTGTCCTTCTATGACGATGTCACTGTCTACCTGTTTGATCAGGTACTTTTCTCTCATTCTCTTTCACTCTCATCCAAACCAAGGCTGTAACATTTCAAACTCCTTTTTCCTCTGTTTAATGTCCACTAACTATCCACTGTTACTATTCTCAGGAGAGTCCCACCGTGGAGCTGCACCCTGGGCCCTCCACATCTCTGCCAAACAGTTATTCCTATATCCCGTCAGATGTCACATTAGAAGACAGTGGTACTTTTCCATGTTTGATCCCAGTAACTACATACTGTGTGTATTTGAATACTTAATGTTACTTCTGCCTGTTTTGTAGTGGTGGAAAGTAACATTTAATCAAGACTTGAACTTAAATTACATTACATTAATGTGACAGATAATAATTACTTTGAAAATAAAAATAACCAATATGCCTAACTTTGATTTAATTCCTCCCAGGTCACTGATTTCAATTCTTGTCTGTATTTCTTTTTTACTAAAATGAGAAGCTGAACACAATATTTTGAAGTATTTCTGAATGAAGCAGAATTATTCATCAGGAGTTATTATCCTAAAACAGAAATTTTAAATATCTGTGATGGTGTTACAGTGCAATTTTGAGGTAGTATTTTTACTTGGAGTATTTTTACTTGGAGTATTTTTACTTGCTACTTTCTACTCACAACTCAGAAGCAAATTGATCTAACAGAGGAGATCACAAGCTACCTAGAAAAATGTAAAGCAGATGACAGCATGTCAAATACATATAAATTCAAATTAACATCATATATTTAGAGAGATCAACATGATAATGCATCAATAATTATCATCCAATAATATAATACAATGATTCTGAATAGGCTTTTTGCATTAACCAACATCTTGAAAGCAGGATATTTACTTGTATTACTTCTGACTTATTCTTTAGTAAAATATATGAGAACTTCTTTCACCTCTGGTTATGAGTTAGAAATATATTTGTAACTGTAACTGGTGAACTTTTTTTCAGGTATATTTTAGAAAAAAAAAAAAAATCAAAACCTGTGTCAAATTGCTCTTAAATAATATGCTTTTTTTTAGACTAAAGCTTGCCTACAATGTGTCACCAAATGCTTCTGACAGTGTAACAAGATCAGGGCGGCACCACAAAGGTTAACAAATTCTAATGTTTGCAGGTCCTGTTAAACACAGATGCTGAAGGCTGCTGGCACTTCGTTACCACTGACTGTGTGCTTGGTTGTTTTTGCCTGCAGGTTTGGAGTGGGAAGATGACTTCTCGGCTTTGGAGAAGAGCTGCCATTTTCACTGTGTCGGACAGCCTGCGTCTCGGCACTGCACCCTTTCCCTGCCGACGCAGAGCTGCCCCGCTCTGTCCGGGCCGCAGCGTTTCTCTCTGTCCCAAACCTGCCTGTTCCTCACCCATGTCACCGAGTCAGACCTTGAGCTGTGAGATTAGACGTGAGCGGCGCACACATATTGAGCCGTGGCGGCCTTTCCATCTTGCAGTCACCGTGACCTTATGTGACATCCACACTTGTTTTTCTCCCAGACAGCCAGCCTGGGCCTAATGGAAAAACTGACTAATCGTCCAGAGCTCATCCTCCTCACCTCTCCCTGCTCTTTTATGATGAGTCAGAGATTTTAATGGCTTTTTCCCCCCCCTTTTTTTTCTCTGCTCCAAAGCACCAGTCATTTGTGACATCACAGCCACGCAGGACTATGTGACAGTGCGTCTGGCTCTCTCAGCTGCTGGTATGACACGACCACTGGCTATGATGCAATTAAGCAGCCAGTTGCATAACAGCACTGGTGCCTGTCTAATTTTCATGCCACATCATGTCCTCGGGCCTCATCATAAATTGTTACCACTTCCAAATTCTATGGGTTCAATAAAAGTGTCAGAAATTTTACCTTGAAACTGTTGTATTCAGCAAATTCCAGGTTAATCTCGGAATAGGAGCAGTGTTGTTTATACAGTTTGTTTTGCGCAAACACAGCGTGCTTGTGGAGGCCCTGTTTGCCTGCCTCATTACTGAAGTGTATTCAGCTCAGAATTTATCAGCGGCTGTGACTAAATAAACAGTGTAAGCCTAAAGGGCCAGAGGAGGCAGAAACTGAACAAACTAAAAGTAATAGATAATGTTTCCACAGAACCAGCATCAGCGAGGTTTGGTTGATTAGATACAGTGTACCTGAGGAGGAAAGGAAACCTGGCAGGACCAGTCTTCATGTTCACACACACACACGCACACACACACACGCACACACACACACACAGAAGCTGTTGAAGGACACCAAAAACTAAACATGTTTGCCTTTGAGAGCTGGGAGCTTCACACCTGTACATTATTGTTGTTATTAAATGTTTGTAATATTCAGTGTTAATGTTGAAATGTAAATTTATGTAAATCATACATGCGTTCTTTATCTTCATTCATAAAAACACCTATAATCCTGTTTTTAACTGTATGCTACCATAAAGTTTGTTTTTATCAAAATGAAGTGTTGCCTGCAGTTCATGAAAGGGTTGGGAGTAGAAATTGCTGCATTTAAAAAAAGTGTCAGAGGTATTCAGCAACACTCTGGTTTGGCAGCAAAAATATGAGTTCATTTCATGTTAATTCATTTTTCCTAATTAATTCATTTGGTCATTTTCCTGTTGTTGCTGCTACACTGTGTGGTTTTCATTCAGTGTGTTAATGTAGCTCCTAAACTTCACAGTTAAGCCAAGTCATTATAGACATTATAGTATTGTGAAACTGGTATAAACACTTTGAGGACAAACATCAGCTCTTTCACCATTAGCATTTAACACTTTGTTGTTTATAGCATTTTAACACACTTCTGAAAAGAAAACCTTCTTAGTTAATCAATAACATAAAACAAGTGTCTCTTTTACTTTCAGAAATGTTTTTTTTTGTATTTTAAGTATTTCTACATTTTTCTTTTTGAATGTATTTGAAAGATTTCAAGACATGGCAACCACTCTATGGGACCCTGAGAGTTCATGAAAAACTTCAAGGGACTTTGGGGTTTGAAAACTCAGCTCTTATTTTGAAAAACCATGCAGTGAAACATGATTGAACTTTATGGCTGGTTCGTCTGTTTATCTCACTGCCATGTCACCAGCCTATCTGTCTTTTTCCAACTATCACAGCAGGAGTATCTGTCTTTTTCCAACTATCACAGCAGGAGAGGGCAATAATCCCAACGGCCAACAGTTTGGCCTGTTTGGGCCCCCAGGTCAAACAGACGAGGGGGGAATGACTGCAGATCACAAGTGGGGCGGGGAAGCTGGTGATAATTCGAAAGTGTTAATTGTGTTTAGTTTGGTGTCTTTGTTTAACTTTGTTTAATAGTTTGATGGCATCCACTGATCAATTTCACACTGCTGTTACACACATAGTGCGGTGTAAAACATTTACAACAGTTGTTTAAAAGCAAATACTGTTGGAATGAGACCCGGCCCTGCCTCTGTACATTCAGGTGTAGCCTGGAGGACTGTATTCAAATGAAGCAGAGGAAGCCGATAAGCCACAATGGAAATTATGTTAACCGCTTGCAGTGCAGTGTTTCTGACTCTGTTAACAATCTAATTTTATTCTGGACTGAAGAAAAGGTTCAAGATGAGCTCAGGAGCAGCGAAGAATGAAATACTTCACATGGGTAGAAAGTGCTCATATGCATCATATTACAAATAGAGCCAAAACACTGAATCATTGCATCATTTATTTCATTTTATACAGATTATCTGCCCAAAAGTGACTAATTACATTTTGTCAAGTACTTTTCTTAAGCACAACTTTGACTTTACTTAAGTTTTTTATATATATATATCTCATACATCTACTCCACATCACACCAAATTTATTTGATATCTGCACTTCTTTTTCATTGTATACACAAAACACTGGGTTAACTTAAAAAATATGCACATTAAACTGGACACAAATAAGTCAAAAATCAGCTCCATTAGCTCAAACATCTGCAACATTAAAATCCTTATTAATTATCAGACTTGATCCATTGCTCATACACATATACACTTAGCTACATTTTTTATATTTTCTGCTCATTATGTATTTTTAGTTTGTAGTTTTTCTTTGTCTAGGTACACTCTGTTACTCTATGCTATTAAATATTACCATAAAAAAATATTTTCCTTTCGTTTGAATGAGAAGTTTGCCTCTTTTTTCACTTACACAGTCTGCAGTGTTGTGACATCGTGCAGCAGCAGCAGCAGGAAAGGGGCGGGACGGAGCTCTGTGATTGGCTGAGCAGCGCTACGTGTACATCAGTCAGCCGCAGGTAGCCCACATGTGACGGTTGTCTTTGACAGCGCGCGCGTGTGTGTATGTGTGTTCGTATGGGTGTGTGAGTGTTTTGCGCCGCTCTGACTCCACATGATGGTGCTCCGGATGAGCGGCTGCATGGTGTCGGCTCCTCTCTGAACACACTTTGGAGGGAGGAAGGAAAAGTTCATTTAACTTCCAAGGTGAGGCTCGTTTTCGATCTACGTGTCATGTTTGCAGCGCGTGTGTGTGTGTGTGTGTGTTGCTCACTGTAGTGCATGACTTTTATCTCTTACAACGCCACCGTTGGGGTGATTAAACTCAGCTCAGAGATGGAGAAATCCTCTGCATGTGCGCACTAATCTATGCAAAGCAGATCTATCTTGAAAAGTTTCAGCTTAGTTTCAGCACATTTTGGTCATTTGCTTTGGAGGAATAAGAGAAGGCTGCAGTCAATTTAAACATGCTGTGTGACTTCATTCAGGACATTTGAAGCTGGACATCTGCTGGTTGAAGAGGGAGGCAAAAGAGCGCTGGAGGTGAGTTTGCTGAGTTTCTGAGAGTAACCTTGAAATGGGCATTATCGCAGGAGCGTGGGGATAAGAGAGGCGTAGATTAACAGAACAACATCATGGAGTTTTCACACTGCAGCAGGCTGATTAGATACAACGGGATGCAAGGCTGTTTGAATTGGAGACAGGGCTGTAGGATGAGGGGGGGCTGAGGGGACTGAGTATACAGGACAGCCCACAAAGAGCTGTGGATGTGGGGAGGGATGGTCCAGAATTACTTTGTGCTACACCCCTGATTAGAGAGAGGCTCATTCAGGACGGGGGATAGTTGGATGACTGGGATCAATTTGAAATCTTGTTAAAATGTGCCATATTTCATACGTTTCTTCCTTTGTCTAACACCCTTGTCTTTTTTCCCTCCAGGCCTGTTGAAGCTGTGAGATATACACTGAGGCGGCAGCAGGATGAAATCCAAAGGGAAGGCAGTGAAAGCGTCCAGGAGGACCTGGTCTGACCCCGACCCGGAGCTTGAGCCAGACACAGAACCGGAACCGGGCTCCAGCGAGCAGGAAGGCTCGGAGGCCTCTGTCCGGATCGGTGGCTCCTGGAGAGGCTCGCTGCGGGGTGGGGACGGAAAGCGCCAGGGAGGCCCGGGCGGAGGCCGTCGTCGCAGGCAGCGTGGCTGCAGCAACAAGGAGCGCAGCGTCCGGCGGCTGGAGAGCAATGAGCGGGAACGCCAGCGCATGCACAAACTCAATAACGCCTTCCAAGCATTGCGAGAGGCCATCCCCCACGTCAACACCGACAAGAAGCTGTCCAAGATCGAGACTCTGACGCTGGCAAAGAATTACATCAAATCCTTAACCACCATCATCCTGGACATGTCGGGGGCCTGCCTGCCCTCCGCTGGGGTCTCATCAGAGGCCAGCGCCGCCAAGCTGCTCCAGTGCTACCAGCAGCACCTGAAGGACGAGGGGGAGGACGACCTCACCCAGTACCTCACCCACGTGCACAACCTTAGCCAACGCAGCTAACACTGGCTGCCAGGTGGTTTGGAGACCAGGAGAGCCACCAGGAAGCTGTCTCCAAGGCAGAGAGGCATGAGTAGACTTTTAGGACCAAATCTCCAGCCAGTTCCAACAGGACACTCTCTGGGGTCGGGATCGGGGTCTGGTGGTGTTCTCTGCAGGAACTGGGCTGCAGATCATAGACCTTCATGCAAAATATGGAATGAAACAAGGTCCGTCCACCCAACAAACACACAAAGACTGTGGACTGGACAGTGAAAACCAGATGACACATGTTATGAAAAGATCCATGTTTATAGTGCTCAGAGAAGAGGGATTCATATTTCACCAAACTGCATCTTATTTCTCACTTTCTGTGCTATGAGCCAGAGCAGGAACTTGTTCTCTTTTGTGTTATCTTGTGATCTTCTTCTGTGTTTTCTGTTGAGAAACATGCCCAGTTTGGCCTTGAGTCATTAACCGTCACATACAGGGAGAGAAGAAATGCAAGCAGCGGGACTGAATACTGAAATGTCGAAGCTAAAAGTGTGTTTGCTCTTTTGCTCGTGACGACAATCTACCACCAATACAGAACATGATTTACTTGTCGTCTTACAGGTTGTGTGTAGCTGCAGGGTCTGGATGATGTTTAAAGTGTGTGCTGACTTTTTTGTGTCTCGAGACAGGATGTTGTATTGAAAGAAAAAAAGATCAGGAGGAGAGGAGTTATTATCAATAAACACGTTTATTTATTGACAAGGACTGTTGTTTTGACCATGCACGACACTTGAGAAATGTACTCCACAATGTCAACAGCACCGACGTGTAGCACACTACAGTAACACAGTACAATGTTTGTTATTCACAGATATTACAGACGGATCTCTGTACACAATTTTTAAATGCTGCATCATAATTCGACATTAAATTATGATATGGGGAAATTTGCCGTTGACATAAATTAATGCCTGATGCCCTATCAGTGTAAAATTGTATCTTAAATTAATTTCTCTTTGCCGAATGTACAAACGCTACTCCATCTTAATATATTACCACAATAGTCACTTTATAATACTAATATGTTACAGATTTATAACAAAAATATAGTGTTTTTTTAACGGTTTCTTTCTCACTGCCCCGTCATTCTACAACTGTCAGTTGTAGGAAGTTGAGAGCATGAAATTTCAAACATTCTCCTGAGAAAGAGGAAGGTTCAGTTTTAGTTCAACCACAAGACTTCTACAAGTGATCCTCATCATTCCCTTGTTTACTGCACTAACATTGCACATACTCCATGAAAAAAAATAGTAATGATAGCTTTGCTTTTATAAAACAACAATAAAATCTTATAAAACATCACTTGACTGTTTGTACAAAGCAAGCAGCAACCACCACAGGTAAATGAAGCCAGTGCAGGTCTTGTTACAGCTGCTACATGTTGGTTCCACAACAGGTCAGTGGGAAAACCTACAAATTCCCTGATTTTTTTAAATGAATAATATTATTTATATATATATATATATATATATTTTAATATTACTTCTAGTATCATTAAAATAGACTAAGGATTACAGAAACATTTGTCTTGGGGGGCTTGCCTTCACAGCCCATCATGCTCAGCTTCACACAAGTTTTACCACGTTAGTCTAAATTGGATTTTCTGGCTCTGAACAATTGGCTGGATTGTTACACGCTATAAACCCAAATTTAGACCTGAAAAAGCCGTTCACAAACCCACAAAATTAGAATCCAGTGGGAGATAGACAGATGCTGCATGTTCTTCTGCAGTCTGGTATAAGATTTTACAGCAGTGAGTCAGATTAGCAGACAGTGAAAGGAGCCAGTAAAGGCTGGATTGTCCTGCCTGCTCTTTTCAGTTATTTTTGTTCTCTGTTTCCAGTGTAACATTGCTCTTTTGGAGCATGTGTTAACCTTTCACCTACAAACTGAGATGAAACATCATTATTATTTTGTACACAATATCAGCCCTGGAGCTGACAGATCAGCAGCAACTGTTTTTAATTAAATACACCTATTTTTTCCCTTTAAAAAATGCTTTTAAAAACATCAACATCCTTCACCTTACATGTGGTGCCAACAGAAACATCACATCCTGATGATAAATAAATAAGAAAAAAAATCATTAAGACCATCAAGGTCAATGTCAGAAACAAAGAGCAATGGTAAAAACTTAGACTGAAATGCAGGTGAAGAGGAACACTTTACAAAAAAAAAAAGTTCACATACAAAGACTAGAGGCTGTCATCAGAGAGACAGATTCAGCAGGTAAAGGTAAAAAAAAAAACTACAAGAACAGTGCAGAAGTATTATGGTTTAGGATTTCTTCGTACAGTATATGTGCACTTATGTGTGTGTTTAACATCCTGAAGCACCACTGTTGACCTCTGTGTTGCTGACAGGGAGGGGGCTTCGTGGGTCTGTTATAGAGGGAAGACGGATGCGGGGCGGCTCCATGCAGTTCCCTC
This sequence comes from Amniataba percoides, assembly GCA_037176925.1. Lineage (NCBI taxonomy): Eukaryota > Metazoa > Chordata > Actinopteri > Centrarchiformes > Terapontidae > Amniataba > Amniataba percoides. The sequence continues at coordinate 17,282,107 of JBAJHX010000024.1, read as the reverse complement.
TCACTGTGATGTGGTCCCATCCACCCTAAAAGACGGGGGGAGGGGGGGGGGGGGGGGGGAGACAGAGAGAAATCCAGCAGTGAAAGTAAGCCTATGATCTGTCCTGATGCACAGAAAAGGTTCAAAAGGTTAGTTCAGTGTGTACAAACAATACACACTCAGTAACAGTACTGACTAAGAAAAGCCTTTATTTGAGTCTTCTTTTTAAACATTTTCAAGACGTGCAGATACCCTGACAACTCTCTCATGCAGTTTAGTTTAACTGTGGCTTTACCCCAATGCCGTAGTCCCACGACTGTCCTTTAGGCTCCACAGGTTGGACTCCAAGTCGATGGCACACTGTTCCACAGCTCAGACTGTGGCTGCCCTGCACCTTGTCCGCTATGATCCACACCTGCACCCCAACAAAACAACAACAAAATTCATCCACCAAACAACATGAAAGGACCTGATTATAACCTTCAAGCACTACTGTGTAGGATTTAGTAGCATCTTGTGGTGTGGTTGCAGATTGCAAACAACTGAATACCCATCTCACTGTCCCTCACTTCAGATGTGTAGGAGCTCCAAATCAGTAATTTGGTTCAATAATCACAGACATAAAAGGTTTTTCATCAAAAATGGTTTGATCCATTTTGATCACTTTTAATTAGCATTAGTTTAGTTTAAGTTACTGGCTCATTCAGATTTAAAAGTGTTATAAAAGTGTTGATATCTTCTGTGCTGCTGTGGTTCATTTTGGCTATAATGCTTTTCTTTTTTCCTCCCTGTATTTGTTTGTATTTTCACTATTAAACCTATAGAAACCTCTGATCCTAGACTCGCTCCTGATGTTTAATGGTGAAAAAAGGTCCATACTGCTGTGCTACTAATCTGTTACTGACCTGGTCCAGGGGCCCTACAGAGACCTTGCGTACATTGTTAGAGATGTGTTCCCAGGAGGAGCCCTGAGGGTAACTGGGGGTCACACCCTGCCGGTACCACAGGTTACCTGGAAAGTAAATCAGATTTATACTCACCATTATCCACCAATACACATCAATATCATATATATCAGGTATCTGTTTACTGTGTTGTACATATAAGCTATAAATACCATTTACCATTTTCATCTACAGTGTAGATTGATGTCCTCCCAACAGCCACCTGCTTCAGCTTCTGTTTGGGTGGTGAGGGGATGTGATACCAACAGTCTCCTGCAGAGGGAGACACAATACAAATATAATACAGTCTGTATCAGAGGCTGGCAAGGTTTGTTTCCTGATCTCCACTCATTTTGAACAGATTCTTAATGTTTTCACACAAATTTCAGGATGATTTGAAGGATATTCCGTGTTCTGCCTGACCTGCTGGGGTCTGTTGAGAGACAGATCCCCTATAAAAGGCAGAACCATCTCTGGCGATGGCCCAAACCTGGCTGGCAGCGCCGATGGAGATGGATTTGAAAGGCTGGTCAGTTCCCACATGGAGCCATGAGGATCCCTGAGACACAGGATGTTAGAGCAATTATCTCTCAAGTACTTGTTTTGGCTGCAGCTATACTGAAAGTATCTTTGCAATACCAGTGTTGAGCCACCTATCACTAAGAATTAGACATAAAACATGCCCTGCTGCACTGTTGTATCAAAGCCAAGAACGATAACAGCCTCCATTATGTGTAAATAAGAGGAAATGACTCCAAACACTGTCCAAAGCAAGGAAAGAAAACAGAGTGCTGTTCTGTACAGCTAAAATTAGAACAGGTACTCTTAATGTTTATAGGTGATTCATCAAATGATGTTTAACCTGTTCATGGGGTGTCTGCATGCGTTCAGTAAACATGACTCACTGCAGGCGTCAGTGCGGTGACTCCCAGTCGGCAGAGCACGTCTCCCTTGTTGCTGATCGCCCACAGAGGAACCACGTCCATGCTGTTCTGAGCTGAACAAGGCAGGATGGTCACATCACTTAGTGGTATGGGTGGGATTTCTTGCCAGGGTCCTGTGGTGGTCAATTTACACTTCCTGTACAGGGTTGACAAATACAATGAGACCGCAGATCACTCAAATTGTGATAAATTGCAGCTAAAGATGCTGCTGAAGTGCGCAGTGTGTCAAAAGAACCTTGTTCTTCAAATGCATGTTAGCTAATTCAGACTAAGTTGCTGTAATCAGACTGGAATAATACTGTTAATTCTCTTGAAACCATGATCAAAATTTGATGCCTGATAAAAATCAGTTTTTTGCATAAATACATTTCAGTAAAAAGAGTATTGTGTGATAACTCTTATTTTAATTTCTTAATAAGCTGCATACTAAATCATTATTAAATCATTATTATACAAATACTTTTTTATTCTAAACCTGAGAAAGCAAGACACTTATATTATCTTCTATTAGTTCATGTTTGATGTTCACCCTAAAAAATCTTAGTCATGATCCAGCTAATAATCATGATCCAGTAAATAAGCTGCAGGTTTGTTACTCAAACAGCAATTCCAGATTTATTTTAAAGCTGCTTCAAAAAACACACAGATCCAAACTACCAAACTACCAATCTAATCTGTATAACTATACGTCACACAGTGACATAAGATTCATATTCCAAGGCCAAGTACAAATGAGAAATTGTAGGGCTTAAAACTATCTGTAAGTGATATATAAAAGACATAATTTTTTATATATCAGCCTAATATTTAATACTATTTAAAGATCTATGTATATTTAATAACTTTCTGTGATTAGCATGTTAATACATTCAGCAAATTATTTTCTATTGACTGTATGTACTCAAACTGACAAGAGAAAAAAACCCTGTACAAATACACAAACAAAAACTGCAAATGTCATGTGCCATCTGATCACTGTGTGACCTGTGTACCTGCTGAACAAATACATTAGAGGGACTAATATGTCCGTGTTGCTTTTTTCAGTACCTGGCCCATCGCCTGCGACGCACAAAGTCCTTCATCGTTTTATGCCCATGATAAGACCTGCACGGAGAGACAGGGGAAAGGAAGAAAGATTTACAGGAAGAACTAAACAAATGAAACGATGAGGGCAGCACATTTTGAATCAACTGATGCAGCGGCTGGTTTTAGGAATGGCGAGTGAAACCTACGCTGGAAAATCCGCAGCATACTGCCAGCCCTCTCTGTCTGTCCCTCCAGACACACTGTAGTCGATAGCCCATTCAGACACCTGAAAATAGCAGATATGGGAAGCGAAACACTGAATGCATCTGTATTTTTTCCCACATACCCAGTAAGTGATAACTAAAGACCAAATATTTATAGCTTTCAAACTAATGATAAGAATTGACGAGTGGAGGCTGATCTGTACAGCACAGGGCTGGTTTCAAATCACCTCAGGGCCTTCCACAGTGTGGGCGTGTACTTACCCACGTCCACTGAGGGGAGGGAGGCTTCGTATTTGTTTTTGTGCACTCATGTAGTCCTGATGCATCACTCCACATGTAGCGGTCTGTGGGTAGCCCTCTAGATAAATAATTTAATGAGTCATTAGGGCCTTTGCATATATTTATTTGTCATCTCATAGCTTCATGGCAAAGGTTTAAAACTTTAAACTCTTCAAATTAGTGACACAGCATATCACACAGTCAGCCATATTAAAAAAATAACATAATTATGCCACCAATTAAAGCATTACAAAACGTCCACTAAAAGTTTCAACAGACAAAATTCAGCAGCTCTTTGACTTAAATGTCAGTGTTGGCTGGAGCGAGTACTCCACCTGTTGGTGTAACCGGTGACAGGGTTCCACCGCTGGTTCTCGTAGATGTAGATGCTCTTGACATCCGTCTGTGTATATATGTTATCTGTGCTGCTGGCCAGTCCCTGGAAGAAGCCTCCTCCGTAGCCCCCAGTGTAGACCCAGGCAGTATGGTCATAGCCAATTCCCCAAACTATGCCAACGCTGTTACACTCAACAACACGTAGGTGACCTCCAACCTGCCGCCAAAACCTGCGTAGAGGAAAAAAATACTTAATAAAGGCCCAGAGATTAGAGGGGAAAAAAAGAAACATTTGAGAAATATCAGAGATGAAAGATTCCTCACAATTATTTACATCCGTGTCTATCAGAACTTTTGTGAGATATCTTTTCTCTAGCTGGCTTGGGGGTAACTCTGAGGGAATTAAAATTTTACAGCTAGTTTCTTTCTCTAAGCACTAGACGAACATTTCTGTTTTATCATGCAGCACTGAAAAAAGTTACATTAATATCTAAAATACATTTAAAAATGGAATCAATCATTCCTTTGTTTTCAGGGGACATGGCCACATGTAATTGGCTTTTCTTACATCTGGTCGCAGGGTGTGGGGTAAGGCATGGCCTCGAGACCAGGAGAGGGCTCGCTGACAAAGATGTCCCCTTTGCAGGTGATGGACCAGATGGCCTGTTTGGAGGGAGGACCTTGGATCCCCCTGGAGTCGCAGCATGACATGCTCAACAGAGCCAGCTTGAGAGGTTAAGGCAGACAGATTGGATAAAGGGAAGGAGAGACAAATGAGAAACGACAGAGTGAGACAATAAAAAGAAAATGGTAGAAATGTGTGTGTATCATGGGATCTTCAGATGGTGAAATTGGTTTGAAAACCTTTTAAAGTAAAATCTGTGTGACTCATAGCAGCTATAAAGAAGCTAAAAATATCTGCCATACATTTATCATGGGATACTGATTCATTAAATGTTTTATTTGCTGCCTGTTAATGAATGAATGAAACACCACCTTAAATGCTAAATGTTTTTTGGTGCAAGTACAGACTGTGAAATCACAGAAACTATCATTCTTTGCATAATATAAACCTTAGCATGGGACAACAAGATCTGCAGTTTTCATGCCTGATGAGATAATGGGTGCTATGGGAATAAGTTGCATGATGAAAAAATCGTTGTAGTGCCCATACATACCCAATCATGCATCTCCAGCTCTGTGGCTGCTGCCAATCTGATTGGCCATCTCTGTTTGGTCCGCTCAGGAGTGTAGATAGCAAAAGTGTGTTTGGAGTCGTTTAGCACAGGAACCAGGATGGTGACCTCGTTGACAAAGGCGTGCAGGTACTGGAGGGAGTGAGAGCAGGAAGTGAAGAAGAGAAAAAGGCAGATGGAAAGAGAAAGCATATATAAATATAAAAATGAAGAAGAGAAAAGCAGTAGTGAGTGTGAGAAGGGAAGAGCAGCACTAACTCATGTGAATGACTCATTCTATTGCCAGAAGACAACATTGTGACAATCTGACCCTGAATAAAGAAAAGTATTTTTTCCCTCTAGAAAGCAGAAGTGTCTAACACACACACACACAACAACTTCTTCCTCACCTTTTTCTCCTCATAAAAGTTGTAATAGATGAAAAGGATGCCATCCTTGTTGCCCTCTGGTCCTGAGAACTGCTCCAGGGCAAAATGAACATCTATCCACTTGTGTGGCTTCCAGTCTCTCCACCACTGCATGGTTCCCTTCTTCACCCACACAGACTACGTTGTGGGAATGTGTTCAGGCAGAGGATTGAATTAATTCATGATAAATAAAAGAGGGAGATGAGGTGGACAGAAAAAAGAATACATGTGCTGAAGAGCAAGTATAAAAACGGCTGCTGTACCACATTTACCTGTTCTATGGCTTGTTCATAATGTCTGAAGTTATCCATCTCTCGCTTGGTCCTCTCGCTGAGTTGCTCAAAGATTTGTCTCTTCCAGGCTGCTGTCTGGGCTGGAGTGACGGACAGACTCATAGACTGGACTGACTGGACCAAAGCTGGGAGAGACCAGAAAGGAGAAAATCAATGACTTGAAAAAGAAAAGGAAACTAAATAGACTGATTTTCACACTCAAGTGCATGTGGAATTAAAAATGACAGTCTTACAAGCCTCGACATTAAAACTAAGACATCAAATGAAGTCTCCTCTAGGACTGAATTTGTCTTATGAAGGATGATCCAGATCATGGATGATCTTATGAGTTAGGACTCAATGTAGCCACCTCAAATGTAGACTCTTAACAGCTCAATCAATATCTCAACTCACATGATGCGTTCAATAAGCAGTTGAACCAGCTGAGTTGGGAGTGGCTGTCCACAGAGCAGCCTCCTCCGCTGACCCACGCCCACAAAGGGTGCTCATCCGCCCCATACGGGTCCTCCATGGCCAGAGTGTATGTGGCCACTGATGACAAGCTGCAGGTATCAGCTGAGTCCATCACTGCTCCAGTCTGGGCCTGCTGACCCTGCGCCTCCTCCAGGTCCACATTACTCCACTGAGGGTCAAGGGGACCTCCTGACTGGCTGGGGGAAATAGCTACATCAGTGCAGGGGGCTTTGGCCTCTCCTTCTGCGGGGATGGTCTCCTCCTCCAGAAGAGCTGGAACGGCAGAGGGCTTTGCTGGTTCTCGGTCAGACACGAGGTCGGAGATGAAGCTGTCGCTGGTGACTTTGGGGATTCGGGGTTTGGGGGGCTCAGTGGGCTGGTCAGAGTGGTCTGTGGGGGCGTCAACGAAGGGCTCTGGGGAGGTGGAGGCGACAAGGCAGGTAGCTCCATCTGTAAATGCTTTCTCTGTGTCTGATTCCACATCGCTCACCACCGACTGAGCGCGCACCTCACCACAGAAATAACACCCAGCACTGTGAAGAGGAAGAAGAAGAGCTAAATTAATTCATTGCTGCATTCCCAGGAGACATTTTAGATGATGTATAAGGTGACATGATGTTCGGTACTGGAAACGCTGGTTTTCTTGTGTTTGTTCATATTTAACTTCAACATCCGTGTGTGTGCATCCACCTCTGCAGGCTGCTTGCGCTGGCACTGGAGTGGGATCGATCTCCATCTCGAGGGACGCTGATGGCCTTCCAGGTTTTCCCGCTCAGTTCACTGGAGGTCACGCCTTGTCGGAAATACACCGCCCGATCCTCACAGCTGATGGCAAACACCTGCAACACACCAGCAACAGGTTGACTTAAATAACATCCCAAGAACTGAACTGAAAGCCACATGAAGTTAGTAACCAGCAGAGAGGGAGGTAACTGCTTCGACGTGGAAGCAACTCACCTGGTCGTTGAGTCCCACGTTGATCATGACCATTTCTCCCACCATGCTGATCCAGCCTGAGCCACAGGGGTTGTGGGAGTTAACGCCACGTCTGAACCACACCTGGCAAGGCAGGACAGAAGAATACTCTTTAGTACAAGAAACATCTGCTTAAACAATATGGTCAAAACCAGTTTAGCAGTAGTTTGTTCCTCTTTGCTGAGGCAGTTTTCTTGCTTGACTCATTGTGTCAGTGAATGAATTAACTCTGAAAGTTTCACCAAAACCAAACATTTTTAGTTTAATATCATATTTAATATTATATTATGATGAGATTAACAAAGAGAAGGAGAAGAATATTTTTTAAGTCTAAAATGTTTATATGTTCAATTTTAAACATCCAAATAAAAAGGCAACAGTCCTTTATGGCTTCCAAAAAGAAACATAAAAAACAGAAATGTTCAATATTATCTGAACTAAAACCAAAAACTTGCAGTTTGCACAAAACATACACAACTCTATTGCCTGTAATATTATTTATGTGGTTACTGTTTAATTGACTAACGAGAAAGTGACTCTACATACACACAGTTACACGTGTATGTAAAATACAGGAAGGACATTATGTCATAAACAATGTAAGATATTGTAGTGGTGATAAATAAACAGATGTATAGGTTTTTTAATAATGTTCATAAAATAATTTTCTCACTTTGTTGTCTTTGGTCAAAGCCCAAACAACGTTGACTCCAACGGCCACATGTGTGGCTCCCACATCAGGACTGGGAGAGTCCACCACTGCCCAGGAAGTACCTAATGTGCAGATGATATTATTCTCATTACAACAGACATAATCACACACAAACTGCATCCTCCTACTGCCAGCAAGCCGGTGTACCTTTGGGGCAGTCTCGGCCAATGCCCTCCCTGACAATGAGCTGCCCCTCCCACAGCACCGCCCAGACCAGATCCCCTGGGCCACAACTGATCTGCACCACCTCCCCAGGGAGAGAAACCTCCTCCCACAACGAGCCCTCCGGGTTGTGGTGATAGATTCCATCTCTGAACCACACCTAGATGGAGAAAAAAAGAGGTTTAGATAACAGTGATAGCAAGAAGTGCAAAGTTAATACAGTCGTTTATATGATGTGACAGGACTCTGAGAGTGTGAACTTGCTACGGGCGTTAACAAGGTCAAAAATAATAAAACAGGAACAAACCAACTCCCTCTCAGTGTGTGTGTGTGTGTGTGTGTGTATATAGGTGTGAATTTTTTAGATTAGACAAATGAATGACATTAGATTGAGTTAATAAAGATTCTGTTTACAAAACAGGTTTTGAAAGCTACAGCAAACCTACGGCAAAGGTTTATTGCTCTTTTATTGCTCTCTTCTATTCCTGTTTTTTCACGCTGTCACTGACTTAGTTTGCACAAATTGCAAACCAAGCAAGATTACCAAAAGCTAAGCGGTGGGGGTGTGGATGTGAGTTGTGATGTGAGATGTGTGTATACCTTTCCCTGCAGGGACACAGCCCAGAGTGACAGCCGGCCTCTGGGTTCCTCATTGATCTCCCAGCCTCCACAGCTGATGTCGCTGAAGGGATCTGGTAGAGTCGTCTGCTGTGAGGGGATCTGTCAGCACATGTGCGGAGGGAGATGCATGTAAACAAACTGAAAGCTGAACACAAACACACATAAACATACACACATGAGTGCACAGAGGAAAGCACCCACCTTAGCCCAGGTGTCCATGGCTTTGTACCTCCTGTAGCGGAGCCACCGCCTGCGACGGACGCAGGAGTTCCACTTCTTGTCTTTGGTGTAGGTGGCAGGAAAGTCAATGGCGTAGGTCCATCCCTGCAGACGCAAACACCTCAATCAGTAACCCTCCTATTGTGTTTGAGCCTTGTGTCTTATTATGTTTTCTGTTTGAACTCTTCGTTAAGCAAACTTAAAGCATATATTATCACCAGATGATGTGTGACATCTTTTAGCCAACTTCCTAGTCACATCACGAGTTCCACTGTTATATATGGAATTCATGTTGGTAATACCTCTGTAATAATACCATTTGGGATTATCAGAGTTATCTGTTTAGCCAGGCTGCTGTTTAGAGGGGCATTGTGTGTTGGTGGTAGGGGGAAGTGTTAGATGTGGTGTGGAGGTGTATAAGGAAGTTTTCCATCTGCCAGTAGAACAACAAAATACATTCTCGCACATTCATGTCCTGTGGTTGTCCTTTTTCACTGGTTGGAAATATACCATTAAAGAATTCTAATTCTATTTCTTAAAATGCAGTCTGGAAAAATACATGAACCCTCAACCATTAGTCGGATGAAAGATACTGTATCAATGTTGTAATTTTGACTTACTAAAACCGACGCTGAAGCAGGAAGGTGTAAGCAAATCAATGACCGGACACTCACCCCTTTCTCTGTGGGCTCTCCGTCACAGTTTTCATCCACGTACCAGTCGCCCTCCCACTCCCAGCTGCTGGAGGGCAGCCGGAAGCTGTCCAGAGGTTGGTGTTGCAAACCGGTGACATCGCTCCACTGCCAGCGGTCGCTCGGCAGCAAGCGCTCCGAGAAACCATCGACCGGATTCCATCGCTGACAGAGAGACAGACAGACGGACACATGGGGAGAAAAAACAACAAGATTAATAATTAAATTAAAATTTAATCAGTTTTCTGTTTCCCCTATATATATATATTTCATATATTATATATAGTACATTATATTTTTACATTTTAACTTCTGCAATATGTCATGCCTTAGTATTAGATTCTCCCTTGTACTAATGTGATATATTTTTATACATTTTGTTTGGGAATTTTTGGAGGGAGCATTATGATTAAGAATTTCATTGCCAACAATTGCTTAACTTGAAATTCAATGCCTAACCCATTTCACTGTGTGTACCAAAACGTACTGCCAAAAAGCACTTTTGGTAAGATCTACCCGAGAAAGGAAGTCATGAGAAAAGTCAAGACAGAGCTTTGACCTAAATTACCTGCTGATGGTCATTCACGCATGAATCTAATCAGTGTTCTGCAACATACAGTATACTTTCACTGTTTGTACTGTTTTTGGGACTTTGCTTAAAAATTGGTTCAACGTGCTTCTAATGTGCATGTTAAGCCACACAGCTGACACTGTGCTGAAGCCGACAGAGGAAGTGGGGCAAATGTATGAGGATGTTGCACTTTGTCAGTCACTCAATCACACACAACTCTAAGGGGAATTCCACATTTTCAGTTTTATTAGGAAATAAAGGATGCAAAGAATATAGGGGTGTTTCTGACATGCATACTGTGAAAGGAGATGTTTATTTTCCAGAGGCAAACTAGAAGAGACCCACCTGATTCTCGTAGGTCTCTTCCTGGTAGCGCACCGGCAGGTCAGAAGCGTGGACGTTCAGGTAGATGTTGTTGTCACAGGCGATGCCCCAGCAGCACTGCTTGGCTGCTGTCACCCGCTTGAACTCCATCTGGGCGTCGCGGCAATGCTCCCACTGCTGCCCCGCCGTGGACAGGCTGTAGACCCGCCCGTACACATCCACCGCCCAAAGCAGGGAGACGGGCATGGTTGCGCCGGGTACCTGGGGGAGAAGAAGAAACGAGTGGATCAGTGTAGATTATATAACAAAAGTTGTTACACATGTACAGTACATGTTTTTTTTCATAATGCACGAGGGTACCAGTATATAACCTGTATTTGTTAGTTACTGTGTGTCATTGGAGGTCAGCTTAGGAAAAAGTATTTAGATCCTTTCCTGAAGTAAAAGTACAAACACCATCATCTATGAATACTCCATTACAAGTAAAAGCATTGAATTTAAAACTTTACCTGGTAATAAATGCGTAATGCAAAATGGCTCCTACCTAAGTAAAATACCTGTAAAAACATTTAGATGTTGCAGTTCATGAATATGGAGCATATTTTAGATTTTTTGTATACTACTGGGTAGATCAGTAGTACAGTCGAGCATTGTATTATAGAAACATATAATATGTTTTTTTGTATAAAACGTGACAAGTAACTAAAGCTGTCAAATAATGGAGTGCAATAGAAAAATGTAATAGCATAAAATGAAAATAAAGCAAGCAAAAGCACCACTACAGTTCTTGAGTAAATGTACTTACATACCACCAACGCAGGCAATGCAGTAATATTTACACTTAAAACACTGATGGTTATAGATGGATTATTACAGTTAATAAACTAATTATTCAAAATTTAACTGTATACTTGTGAATTTTATATACGTATTCTTGTGATCTTGCTTTGAATCTTTAAGTTCATAGAGTTTTATGCGCATCGACAGAGCAATACATTATAAACTGAAATGAGAGAGAACTGAGCAGAAAGATTATATCTGATTCTGAAAAAAAAACATATACTGGAAGTGTGTTACACAAATATTCAAAGTGGCTGGAGGAGAAAGGAACAAATAAAAATGACCCCTGTAAATCAGGGATCACTGGCAGATCTCATGGCACAAGAATATAGAGAAAAGGATGCCTGCGTGAGGACTGCTGAACCAGCCTGTGTGATGTTTACAAGGACAAGCTGCTGTCAGATTAAACCTTCCTCACTGCAGACATTTAGACTTTTCACCGCAGGTGTTACTAATGACATTAACAAAGGCTCGTTTCTATTGGAGGGTCCCTGTGAGTCTGCAGTAACAGGACCCTGATGATGAAGCAGTTAAAACAAAACCACTGATTTGATTATTTACACTGTTTTTTCCCTACTGTGACATGTCAAAATGTCAAGATATATTATGTACATATACAGCACAATATGTGTATTGTGTGTGTGAGAAACTCGAGTGAGCAAAACACAGAAAAGCCACTTAGAGCAGAGCTGTACACCTAAATCAAGGTCATGTGTTGAGGTGGCACTGATCCATGCTCACTGTGTTTACACCACTACTGCTCTGCTTCTCAGATCATTTCATTAAGACACTGATCCAAATTCTACATCCTGGACTGTGACAACAAATCACAGGACGTTCACTACAGGAGCCATCACAACATTTAAGACCACACAGCGTAGGGGAAATTAACTAAAAATAGAAAGTCTTTCTGTCTTTGGATGATCTTCACACCCCTTCATCTGATCAGCGTCAAACTTGGCGAGTGTATTGCTGAGTGTGAAGTCCTTTTTGATGAGCGGTTCTCGAGAAAGCTGCACGCAGCAATACCAGAGGCAAAGCAATCAGCCTGCTCAGAATAGTAAACAATGCAAGGCTGCTAGATGCTTGCTGTACGTGTTACCACGGTGGTGAGTACATTTACTCAAGTATTCAGTTCACTCAGTATTTAAGTACAAGTGTTGAGGTACTGCACTACATGTATACAACTATAACAACTAACTAATTATTAACCTATGTATTATAATAGGTTTAGGTACACAGCAGTACACTTTTATATATTACTTTTTAAGCAACAACATGCTTTTGAAATGTACTCTGTAAATAAAGGAAGAGAAGTATTTTACTGCTGTCCTGATGTATTTTTGTTCCTGGTTCATATATAATTACTTTATCATCAATCCAAATGACCCTTATTACCTTTGCCATCTGCAGTAATTGTTTGCATAATCAATTATTTAATCCCAACATAAAATATGTATGATTATGAAAATCTGCATCATGAGTCATTTTACTTTTTGAGCATTTAGGTTTCTATACTTTCTACCTCAACTGAGATTTTGAATGAATGGATTTTAGCTGTGACAGAGTACTTTTTTCCACTGCAGTAAACATCTGAACACTTCTTCTTCTTCGGGGGATGCTGCTGCTAAAAGGCGTCTCCTCTGTCACCTGCATCCACATATTCTTGTTTACGCGTGATGTCTGTTGCTGTATAACGAGCTATGGTAGCTCTGTGCTAACAACCCGGGCTTCAAATGAGATTTTATGTGTGAAACAGTGCAGGTGGGTGACAGGGGGGGTTAAAAAGAAGCTATAAAGCTCCGTAACAAACACACACGGTGCAGTAACACCAGCTTTAGGCTCCAACAACAGCACTGGGCTCGCCTTTGGTGCAGGCTTACAGGCTTAGCTCTCTACAAATAGCAAATTAAAAGACACTTGAAACGCACCAACCTTGAGCTTCGTCTCATACAAAGTGAAAGCCCCGCAGGATGAGACGTGTCCGCTGTTCACCCGGCGGGAAAGGGGGGGTGAATAACCGGCTTTAATTCATAATGTGTCCTCTCCCCTCTGTTGATAGTCGTAACATAAATTCTCCCCCTTTACGTGAAACAGGAAGTGCCGCCGTCCCTCGCATCCTATTGGCTGTTGCCGCTGTAGCGTGTTTGCTGCAGTGACGTCCAGCAGGTGGCGCTGCTGGTTTAAAAATTCAGTGACTGACCAACAGGAGGAAACACTCAGTTCATCTGAGTACCTGTACTTATTACTCAGACATTACAAAAACAAACACATTGCAAATACTCTTTAAAGTTAATACTTATATTGTTTTTTTTTGCCTATCCAATATCTTCTGCACATTCCTGCACAATCTGTAGTTATAAATAGTTCATTGCACACTATCTTTATCATAATCTCCTCATAAATGTTAATATATATTATATTTATTTTCTGTTGTATTACATTTTTGTAGTACTTGCTTTCACCATTTCTTGTTGTATTCATTCTATTTATATAACCTATCGGGCAATAAATTTGATTCTCAATCAAAACAAACAATAGAGCTCCTGAAGATGTATGCAACAAAGTGTGCACTTTTATTTGGATACCTCCACTATTGAATATATTTTGCTTTTACTAAAGGATCTGAGATAATAATGTGCTCATTTCTCACTATCATGAGCATAACTTATATTGTATAATAGCATTTCATCTATTTTCATTTCATTTGAATCCTTGATGTGTGAACATATAACCTGTGAACCTACGTTTTACATCTCTGTCTCTAGTCATGTAACTTAGGTGAGTGAAACATAAAACAACCTGAACATTAATTATTCAGACTTTTATTTTACCTTTTTTTTATTCAGAAAAAAGACTACATTGGTCAACACAGTGGCAAGGTACTCTGAAGAAAGCATGAGGCATGAGGCAATAATTATCAATATGATGGGTTCACTTAAACACTTAACATCTGTGGGCCTATTAGGGTCAAAATGTTTAATCAATCACCTCCTCTTCATACATTTACATTCGGTGAAGCAAATACATGGCAGAAAAGTCCGTTTCCTCACAACACAGTTAATACTTTGTCGATTTCAAACAGTGACCCACTTTATTCATACAATGCAAATGTTTACCAGTAAGGTTCATTTTTGTTTTGCATAATAAACTGTGCGTTGCACACAGACTCTACATTAAACAACAGTGAAACCACGAGGAGTGGAAAATATTCCCTTCATCAAAAGGTCATTTCGCCCATTTAAAATACAAACCAGCAGTCAAATCAAAATCAGCGAGGGATCATGAGCATAGTGGCTTTCGTATTCAAGGGGGCACCTTTGCAGAATGGACTTCTGTGTACATCTTTTATTTAAATATCTCATACAAACTTAGTGTATATAAATAGCTTTCTCATTTTAAACAGTGACATACTGCTCTGCCATCACTGGAATGACAAACCCTTTTCCAAACACGTCACTCTCCCTTCATTCTCACAAACTTCTGTCTATTGCAATGCCACATAAAAAAAGAAAGACAAAAATAATTCAGAAAAATAGAAATAACAATATTTTTTTGGCAAGTCAGGAAGACAGCCCAGGTGCTGGTCTTTTTCATCAGCATCAGGTAACTTATCATTTACGTCTCTTCATTCTGTATCAAAACACTGCACTGACTGCAGCACAAACAAGCCTGAAAAGACCTTTTGACACTGTCTGAGCAGCTCTTACAGAAACCATCTTATAGGACAATTCACCCCAATATGAAGATTCAGGTTTTATCGCCTTGTGAGCACAACAATAGAAACTCTGTTGATATTTGTGGGACCATCAGACACAGAATAAGCGCCAATTTCTTTATCTCAGCCTTGTTTGTGAAACTGCCAAAAGCAGTTTATATCCTCATATACAATACATACAAGCACAATATGTCCCGAAAGGTTCCCCAAAAACACTGTAATACATGTTTTTGTTTTGTTTTATGAACATTTTGTAAGAAAACACTTATTTTCTAGAAATATTTTAGAGGTGGCTGAGATGAAGTTGGTTGCCAAGTTATACTATTATTTACTGAGGTTTAAAGTTATAATGCTTAAGATTTTCATGAAATCAAATTTCAAAGTATTAATGGCATGTCAATGTACGTGTGTTCAGTAGTAGTTTTTATTGGTGATGGCTAGTAGCTGGAATCTGGCTGCGTACCTGCACGCGAGGGATTCACAGGAAAAAAAACGCATGCCTGTAATGCACTACAATTTTATCTCGTTGACATCCGCCTCCAAGTTTCCTGTTCACTGTCTTTACAGTGTCAGTACAAATACAAACCTAACATTTCCTACTGTAACTACCTCACCTCGAAAGCGCTCAACTGCAGAAACACAATGTGACTTTCATTGTGAAACAGCCACATGAAACACGATGCATATGCACTTTTTAAAAATTACATCTACATCTATCAAAATCTAAATGTTCATTTTGGGGTGAATTATGAGTTTAACAGAAAATATTTTCTCTGTAACCTTTCAGAGTCCCTGCTTCACCATGTGCCGATTATGTAAATGTTTCCCTGTTGTGGTTTATGCAATACACACTGGCACAATGGATCCCTTTAATAGAGCAGACTGGTACTGAGAGAGACTAGCATGCAGGCTGGTGAGATGTCAGGTTAGGGTGATATTCAGTGTGTCGCAGGGGTCCCATGTTATATGATTCCCCTGAAGGCATGACAGCGGTGAAAATCCTCCTCCTCTGTGTTAGATGACTGGTGCTGATCTGTCATTCGTGACAGTCGGTCTCAGCTTGACCGTGGCAAACGGATTCCCTCCTCTGCAGGAAGACAACGGGGGGAAAAAAATATCATAATGCTGTCACACTGTCTTTAAATTCATCATCATCTGGACATCAAACTTTAAATACTCCAACAAATGTGTGAGAATCTGTGAGTTTTTGTTAGTTGTGTTAGGACACTCACCCTAGAAACGGAGCCTTTGCAGTCCCATTGACTAAAGAAACCTGCTGCCAGAAAACAATAATATTACAATAAGATAACACACAACATTTAACACATACCACCATAATCCCCACAAATCTGCACCCTCTCCCTCCAGCTGTGAAGAAAGTCAGTGTTGCCAGACTGGTTTGATAAGATTTCTCATCAACAGTTGTCCCCCTCCCTTCTTCCTAATCAGTGCAGTGGAGCTTTGACACGTACTCAAACGACACCTTCAGACCTCATCGAGTCTGGAATCTCGACAATCTAGAAAAGCTAGCAAGAGACACACTCCTCTTTTTCTCTCACCTGAGGACGATGATCATCTTATGAGCATGGGGACAATAAAACTGAAGGATATAAATTCTTAAGCTATGTGACCCGAGGGCTCCTACAGCACATATTTGCCTATAAAATGCGGTGGATGTAGTTTATAGAGGCACAGTTAATATACCAAAGGAAGTACTGTCAACCCAGGATACTGCTTTCATTTTTGATCAGATAAGAGTGCACGTTCAAACTAAGATTTTATCATTCATTAATTCAGTGTGCATGACAAGAGCTGATAAAGAGATTACTGTGGTAACCTCAACTGATTTTATTCTATTTTCAGATGCAAATCTTTACAATATACCACTGTTATGAATCTCACTGGAATATCAGTCACCACATTCATCATCAATTGCAGATGAACGTGCATTACCCTGCTCTTCCATTAGAGAGCAGACAACATCCACAAGTTCACATCCACAGATAGATTCATGAGCTTTTCATTCCCTAAACCCAGCCTTTCAGGAAGCACCTTCCCCATTTACAAACAAATCACACACACAACAACATTTCAGCTTGAGCTTTTGCAGATTTCTTGGCTGTGACGAGCTCTGAACATTAATGAGAATCCTTGTTTTTGCCTTGGAGATAAAGGTGTTTATAGACATTTAAAAAACCCCAACTTTTCAAACCACTCTAATCCTGCAGAAATATCAGCACTTCCTTTGGGATTGGTGAAGCAAACAAACATAAGAAATTAAAAATGGATAGATGCATCTGAACCCAGAGTCATATAAGTAACTTGACATAACGTACAGTCATTCTGAAACTGAGAAACCTCAATTTAGGGTCATGTCTACACAAGAAGGCATTTGAATGCTGCCTGGGAGGCTCAGCTCAGGAAACAAAAGCCCTTGGAGAAACGTGACATAGTCCACCTTCGGCCCACAGTCACAACAGCAAACATAAAGAGCACAGTCAGCCTTCTGACCTCTGAACAAATTGCCAAAAGGGGGACAGGAACTTCTTGTAAATGGCATTATTCAAGAGTTTTTTTGTGCTGGCCTGTGTTTTTTTTTTAAAAAAAGTATGTGTCATTAGACTGTGAGGATGAGATAAGAATGAGAAGAGCACTGGGATTCCTCCTGCTGGGAAAGGTATATCCCTCACTGTGGTTTATATCATGGTAAAACCCTGAGGCAGCAGATGGAAAGGACACCGAGTACAGGCAGAGCAGTGAGGAAGATGATGATGAGGGAGAAAGGAGCGTGCCTGGGCTTGCTTGCTACTCGTTCATTCTCAATCAGCTGACACAGTGCAGGCACAAAATGAAATTGTCTGTACCCTCCTGTCCTTTATGCCTCCGTCTGTAACTCTCTCCTCCTCTCCGATCTCCCCACTCTCTGAACAAACCCCAGCTGG
Organism: Amniataba percoides; assembly: GCA_037176925.1. Lineage (NCBI taxonomy): Eukaryota > Metazoa > Chordata > Actinopteri > Centrarchiformes > Terapontidae > Amniataba > Amniataba percoides. The sequence continues at coordinate 17,264,250 of JBAJHX010000024.1, read as the reverse complement.
GAGCATTTTTCAGATGGCTTTTAAAATATTTTTGAGGCAAATACTCTCTGGCATATATTTTCCTCTTTGTTGTGATACACTGCTTGAAACTGTATCGATTACTAAATTGCTCTCACATCCTTTTGCAAAATAATTGTCGGGTTAAATATAGTTGATTTCCTCAAACTGGTTAGAGGAATTGGCTGAAGGGCGTGGACCGATGACTTTGCAGCAGGGAGAAGTTGATAAGACTTGATTAGTCAGACTAAAGAGTCATGTGTGATGGCATTTTGTGGTTTGGCTGTGGAGTCTGCGATGACTTATGCGAGTCAATAAAGATATCCTATCATCAGGAAGCATGCAACGCTTTCTAGAAGATGCGATGGCCCATTTCGCTCAAACATACTCAGCTGTCAAGCACAACCGCAGTCCTCCACTGGTGCAACCAGAATATACACACCCGGCTTAAAGGCACATCAACAATGGCTGTTAACAGAAAGAAGAACGTGTACGAGTTCTCATTTCTGAGGTGAAGATTTCTCTTGGCAGATTTACCCATTTTTCTTTTTAATCTTCATAGTTTTAGCAAATTTCTGCAATTTTGTATTAGATTCATTCATATAACACCAACAGGATAAATAAAACTGAACCGACTTGTTTAAAATTACAGTATGTGAGTATATTAAACCCTCAAAGTCAAATCCATGTTTAGTTGTTATGTTCTCTGTGGTGATTATTGCTTGTTTTTCTGTCTTTTCAGTTTTGCCTCAAGAGTACTTGTGCACACCCGTTAGTTAAAAGTTACTTTTGTTTGTAAGCAAAAAATTCAGTTCCTTGAAGAAGTAAAACAAGTATGATCACGCCGTTAAAGACACTTGCTTCGTCAGGTGCCTGTACTGACCGTGTTCTGTGGCGAGGATGGTGAGGGGGCGTCGTCGCTGTAGTCCGGCGGCGGCAGCAGCACCGGCTCCTCCTCGTCCTGCTCTGGCAGACTGGCCACACTCAGACTACGCACCGGCGTGCTCAGATTGCTGCTGCGACATATGACAGAAATGATCGGCGCCAGTCATCAAACAAATAACTGATTCACTTCCCAGCGAGGTGTGACTTTGTCTCACCTGTTTAAAATCACTTGCTCGATGTAAGGTTTGCAGTAAGATGAAGGAAACCAGCCCCGCCTAGTAAGAGAGAGAAACACACACATCAGAAACAGTCATATAACAATTTTATTGCTCATTGATTATTTAGACACTCATTAGTTGTTATCTTCCTGGGGTCCATAACATATATACAGTACTCACAGTGCAATTACAGAAAAAAAACACACACTAGTTTGACATTTTGCACATTATTAACAAATTTCATCTCATTTGGTTATGCTGTTTTTAAAAAGCATGCAAACCTACATTTTGTGGTGTAACAAGGGGGTTATGTGTCCTATGTGTCTAAGTATTTCTTTACTGGAAGCAGTGACTTTCTGAAGGACACATTGTAGTTCTACTATACAGATTTAGCTTTAGAAGTGCTAGTATGAATATTTTGTTACCTTTGGACAAAGCCAGAATCAGGCGATTTTAGTACATTTTAGCTTGGGTGGGTTGTATGTTTGCTAAAATGATGACTGCCACTATTGAAATGTTCAGCTGCTGGACTTCATTTGTCATATAAAAGAGTCATTCTGTTTGTGTGCAAGAGACTGCAGGGAGATCTTTTTACTAAAATATCACTGCGACAGACAACACCCTTTAATCAGATGCTCATATCAGACACAGAATATACAACAGACACCCAGATTGTTCAGTTAAGACTCTGAAGTTGTCTCCAAGTCACGTCTAGAGAAAAAGATGGCTTATCAGACCGATGCGCTGGACTTGTTGCTAAGAAACAGAATGTAATGTGATTTATCCCAACGTGTCCTCTTCTTGACAAACTGCCACTGACTGCATTAAAACCACTTCAATTCAAAAGACCACTTAATGATAACACACACATACAGACATACACACACTCAGTGCAGATAAGGCCTGCGTTAATTTGTTTTAAAGCGGGGAACGAAAAAAATGTTCGACACAAGCTCTGTACGCACTCCGTAATCCTTTCGCCTGCATTATGAGTCCTAATTGATCTTGCGAGGAGCTGCGGATGATTGTAATTACACAGGCAACTCAGAGGCTACTTTATGGATTCGTGCCACTGTAGCTACACACACACAAACGTGACTCGCTGTGCATAAGCATTTTCCAACCTGATAATTTAAGCAAACAAGACATACAAATCTAGCAGTATTAATTCAGGTGGATCTGCAGGAGCCCTCACTCTCCCCTCTGGAGGTGTCATGGAGTCATAGCTGGTGTGCAAAGGTGTGATTTCACATTCACTGCTTCTTTTAGGTGGCCTATTAATTACACTGACTCACCATCGCATGTCTGGGTGAAGAGAAATTAATCATTTGTTAAATGTTGAGTGAAACATAAAAGACCAGATGTCTCCTGTTTGTGTGTGTGTGTGTACTTTTTTGTGTGTGTGTGTGGTGTTGCTGGGCAGGGCAAGAGAGAGAGAGAGAGAGGGAGAGACAGAGAGAGATGGAGCTTTACGACTGTCATGTTGAACATACCTGACATACTCAGTTTTTAGGCATGATGAATTAGCGCAGCAAAATATACACAAACACAAAGCAGAAACTAGAGCGGCTCACCTGAGTTATGTGAAAAACGCCTGTGTGTCAGTGCTGCTGCATATTTGTTAGAATGAAAGTACATTTCCTCTCTTTGGGTGTGCCAAAGATTGCATTTAAATCCAGTATATGAGGGAGGCATTTCAAAATAAAAGGCCAAGTTTGTATTCCCTTTTTAAACAACTTATCTAAGACTTTCAAATCATTGTATATTGTATACAACTCTTAAGGTTAAAGGCCTTTTTTTAACTGAAAACAAATAAAAGAAAAAAATGAAAATCAACAATGTGTTGTTGTGTGTCCATAGTACTTTACCGCTTATTTTTAAATCTCTAAACTAAAGACGTAAATGTTTCATGTAGTTTAATCATTTCAAACAATTTCCTAAAACAACTGGGCACAGTAGTCTCGAGCAGACACGGAGACATAATGCATTTGACAGGGACTATTTTCACTGGCGGACTGACACACGTGAACAGTTCAAAACTTACTGCTGTGTCCTCTCCAGCTCTCCGTACATCCAGCCGTCCTTCTCCTCTTGGATGAGCAGGGTGATCATGTCGCCGTCATCAAAGCTGAGCAGCGTGTGGTTGTTGCCCGCCGTGTGGGGAAAGATGGTCCTGACGCGGTGCTTCCTGCCCACATTGAGACCAGACGACTGGGATGTCGACCGGGACAGACTGCCATCCCCGAGGCTGCCCTGGTCTGGAGACAGCGGAGGACGAGATGTTAGTTACAGATGTGATGATAGAGCTGCTTGACATTTTTGCTGATTGCTTCAAATTTACTGTGCAAATATGCTGCATGTTGATTTTCTCACTTAACGCTCCACAAAATAGGGAATAAGTAGGTTTCCCAAAGTACTGAACAATTAAATTCCATAATAATTATGATGGTGCTTCAAATAAATAGTCATTCAGTGTTGATAAAGCGTGACTGGATTATGCATTGTGAGAGAAGCCACAGTCAGTTTGTGGGAGGTGTATTTATGTTCGTATTTCAGAGAAGCCGTCCACACCTGAGTTGTGATCTGAGGAGGAGGTGAGCGGAGACCGGGGCTCCTGGTTGAACATGTTGGCCAGCGGACTGATCTGTGCCTTTAGTGGCGGTGCTGGAGGAGGCTCCACGTTGTTCTAAAGAGATAAGGAAGAATATGAGTTGGCAGTAAGAAAATCATAACATGGGTGAACTGAGCAAAGTTTTTCTCGGGGTGAGGATTTTTAAACTTTCGGTACAGTAAATGGAGCTTATTGTCTCCCGCCTACGCGGCAATAAATAACCACGGCCAAAAATCACTCCAGCGGACTTTAAAAGAACAACATGAGCACATGCAGGGTTTCCCGTGGCTGATGGCCAGATGGCGATAACCAGCCACTTTCAACACAACAGCCTCCATTTTATATCAGCACTTTTGCAACACAAACTACAAGCAGCAAGACAAGATAAAACACTCCAGCTTCTGTCTTTTTCCATCATTTTTTCTATTCATTGTACCATTATGTTATAGCTGCTTTTATCTGAAGCCCCCCACAGTAAGACAAGTATCAAATATAGTTATTAAAAGCAAAAAGATAAGTGAATAAAGCTCATAGTATAATATTCTGAAATGTGGCCTCGTCTCACATTCTGAGGCCACTTGAGAGCAGCTCACCCTGTTGTAGCGCTCAACCAGCGGTGATTGTTCTGGAGTGGTGGACAGCCCCTCTATCATGCTCATCACTGTGTCCGGCACCTTGGTGATGTCGCTGCACTTTTCCTGCCAGGTGGGGAGTTTATCGGACAGGATCTCTTTGGCCTGGATCCGCCAAAGAAAGAAAGAGAGAGAGAGAGAGAGAGAGAGAGAGAGAGAGAGAGAGAGAGAGAGAGAGAGAGAGAGAGAGAGAGAGAGA
>JBAJHX010000024.1:17197556-17234930 GCA_037176925.1 Amniataba percoides | reverse complement strand
TAAATGCCCCCCTGTGTTCACAAGCTAGGCACAAATGTTTTCCATCTGCTTTCTGAGATGAACCAGATCAAGCTGAAGGACACAAAACCAAAATAATGAGATGAAGAATGCTCTCTTAGAAGATCGTTTTCTTTCACCAAACACAGATTCACTTGATTTATGGTAGATATATAGAGTTTGAATTCTGCAGCTTTAAGTAATACCTGAGTGCTCTGATTAATTAACTTGCTTCTCCAGTCATTGACGAAAACTGTGAAACGTGCCCATACATCCATCTGTGATGTTCAGCTCATTGCAAGAAAAGTGTTTTCAACTTCATTATTTCTATTTTTATTCCGGGAAAGTCACACCTCATCACCTGATTTTCAGTAAGTTGTCGTTGTAGGTTCCCCGCTAGACTTAGTCTTCATTATGCCTCTTGTTTGTGGACCAAAGAGGTGGGTCTATATTTTCTCCCCTTACAGCCACCATTTTACCAAACACATTTCAATAAAATTAAGAAAAATGAACTTCAATGGTATAAACACTGATGAGTTGATGAGTTTTTGTGTTTTTGTGTGTGTGCTATTTTACAATCAAGGTTTGCTTCAAAGAATGAGTCTACCTTACACCAATATATTTTCTTCCTTTTTCTGATAAACCATCAACTAACCAACCAGCTAATAACCAGTCAACCTTCTTTTTATCCATTTATATTTTATCCAGCTTGTAAAATGCGACATAAAACACAGGCAGAAGCATGAGCAGATATAGACTGGCCTTGGACGTTTTTTTCCATTTCCATGACAATTATTGATTGAATTCAGCTCTGAATACCCAGATGGAGACTTTTATGTTATTGCTTTTTTTCCCCCTCAGCCCAGATAAAAGGCCGTAACACAGAGAGCATCCTGTGTCATTGGATAAAGACGTGTTGTAAGAAAGGGAACAAAGATGTGCCCAGCAACATGGCATGAGCGAGGCCACATGAAAAACAGCCTGTGTGAATTATACAAATTAATCAGACGACTTCACTGAAGATCAGAGTGTGAAGGCCGCACCAAACACCCCCCCCCCCCAGAAACCAATATAACAAAATGTTTCTTTGACATATCAGCATCTTTATTTCTTTACCTTGCACTATTTCATTTATGCAGCAGACTCATTTTACAATCATATATCAACCTTCTTTGCACATTTCATGTAATTGATCTTTCAGTATTTCTCAAGTTCAGTAGTTCATCTTGCTTTCAAAGAGCTGTTACACCTGATGTTTTCATTTATCTGGATTTTATTAAAGCATATCATTATGGCCTTCAAAAAAGAAGCAGCTTTAGCTCTTCTCCGCTCGGAGCAGAGTGTGGTTGGAAGGAGCTGCTTTGTCTGTGACGCCACGCCTGACCTTTTGGCCTCTGTCATCTGTTAAGCGTTGCTAATGCCACCCAGGACACCTGTTGTTGTCTTTACCCAGGCCACCACATCTAAACATGCTGCTGCTCAGCCTGTGTAATTACTGCTCATGTCACTCCTGTGTCACCTCACAGGCTTGACAGATATCGCTAACAAGATGATTTTGCACCGCTATAGATCTGCCATATGCCTAAACACACCCCAACACACGTGCGCTCATTGACCTCAGATGACCCTGATATATTTTTCCAGGACTAAATACGTGGTAAAAGGGTACCAGAAAATACAATCATTAATGTGAAACTTGCATATAAAACACACATTTATACATTTAATTTGCACCAGTAGTTTTCTTTATTTTCCACATTTTTATTTATTGGCAAAGTAAATCATTTTCAACACTTAAGAAACATTTAATGGCACTTAAATCTCCTATAACAAGGCCACAAGACATGATGTACAATGCCTTTTACGTGTTCTAAAAACAGAGATTACATTTAGAAAAAGACAGCAACACCTATATCACATACATACAAATGCTTAATGTGCAACGAGTACATTCAAATACATTGTCGAGAGTTTCTGATACGTCTAATCTGTTACATTTTATGTTGAATGCTTGGAGAGACAACCCACTGCAGCAATATTATGAAGCACGAATGATAATATTTCACAGCACTGATGCCATGAATATATTTTCAACATGATTCACCATTTAAACGGGTTTTGTTCAAATGGAAAAGGCAAGAGTGGGGAAAAAAGCACTGTGATAGACTCACTAGTATCACTGGTGTCAGTTATGCATGCCAAGAATAAAGCTACCCAACAAGTTTTTGCTAATTCATACACAAGCTGAAAAACTAAATTAACAGCAATACTTCTGCCTGGCAAATCAGTCTCTTGCACACATGCGCCAACTACCAGCCGGTGCCGCATCTCAGATAAAGTGCTAAGTTGTAGTTTTCAGTTATAGTCCCCTAACAAATGACTGAACATGTCTGGATCAGAGGTCTGATTCATGTTGGCTCTAAGCCCATTTCCGCGTTAAGGAATAGACAAAACAGCCAGACCTTTAATCTTTCCACCCACACAGCACGCAACAAGGACTCACATGTCAACGCCAAACCATCAGCTAGTCTAGACCTCAGTGTATGTAGTAGTAGCAGTGCGTGCGTGCATCTGTGCCGGACTGTAGTGGATTTTCATTACTTCAAAGCCTCTGAGTGTGGAGGGAGGGGGGTGTGGGAGACTGTGCAGGGATTAGGATGTATGTTATATCTTAGCAGCAATACCTGAGAGGACCTAATGCCACGGCGGTGGGTGTATTACAGAGCTGAAGAGCCTTAATCATGGTAAAGAGAGATATATTGGTACGTAGCTCACTGATTTCTGATTGTAAGGACATGGCCACCAGTCAGAGATAATGTGCAGCTTTCACAAGACATTTTGAATTTTGGTTTGTTCCCACATTCAATCTGATTGTCAAAATGCTAAAACTGTAACATTTCATTTTAAGACACCCCACCCGTGTCGCAAATTTCAAAACATCTCTCTGTGCAAAGCAGATGACACGAAGTAGTCGCACAGCAGTGTATAACACGAAGTCCATAAACTGCATCACAGTGAAAGAAAACAGAAAGAAAATGCTGAATGGACGGAAACACCAGCCAAACGGCCCTAAAGAGAGGCAGACAGACAGGTTTTAAGCATTGGGCTGTCGCTCCTGACACACCTCCAGGGGCCGCTTGAATGCTCCCCTCCCAAACACTTCAACGTTGGTTGCGAGCCAGGAGATCACATTGCCGGGGATATATGAACTGCAGTTAGCCATAGACTGGACTTCGGCGGGCTTCAGAACGCGGTCCCAAACGTTCACCTGACTCAGCTCACCCACGAAAGCCTGTCCGGCATCAAAACGCCCACCCACCACGTCCTGTAAGGGCCATAAACAGCAGGATGTCAGTTTAAAAAGCATCAGCAACAATATAATCAAAGGGAATTATCTTTCTGAGGTGGAGGAGGCAGGCATGTGGGGCTAGGGATGAAACAGTTATTAAACTTTTGGGTTTAATGGGTGTAATTGCCTTGTTCTGCTCAATTCTGCAAATGCTGAGGCATCTAAAAAAATGTCTGTAAATATGCAATGCCACTGGTATGATTTTGAAATGTGTTCTCGAGGACTATGGAGGCCTCTTTGTAGCTTGTCTAATGAACCAAATGTCGCACACTAAATGATCTGCCTGAATTGTGACCACATTCCACACAGCACGTTTTGAATTCCACAGTTCACACTATGAATAAATCACATTAGTATGTGCTACACAACATGCACTGTATTATGTGGAATTCGACAAAGCATCAACAGATACGTTGGCAGCTCTTTGAGGCTGGCCTATGAGCTAAATGTTAAAATCAGCATGTTAACGTGCACAGGGACTGGCTGTGGTTTCATAGGTGTTTGCCATGTTTGCCATCTGATCCATCTGTCCATCAGATAGTCACTGAGATATTGTTGGACTGACAGACCACCAGTACCGTTCCCAGAATAATGTTGCTAGCCTGGCTATATACACACTTTCATCATTCAGATGTTAATAAAAATGTTTCACTCTTCCTTGTCAGTCATACAGCACGAAAAGGTAAAAAAGAAAGAAAAATGTTAGTTTGATTTCCCGAGTGATGTGTCTCACTTTGACAACCTATAACCATCACTATTGCTTCAGGTCTGATTGATTTTCTCATTTCCATCTGCAGTTTGCCAACGTGCTCGACGAATAACACTCTTTATTAGAGGAGCCACTTGACATTGCACTTTGAAGTGTTGGCTGGTAATAACTTGAACATGCTGCACTAGACAGTTGATGGTACATTGTTAGTGTTTTTTTGATCATGAATGAATGATTCAGTGATGTCTAAATCTATAGATATCATCATAAACACAAAGGATCCTAATTGTTAATTTATTTTTGGGGCCTCTCTCACCTGCTCCTGTCCCAGGATGATGACTCCTCCGGGTTTGATAGGGTGCCACGCCGCCAGGTTGTCACCACTTCCCAGCTTCTCCCCGTCCTGGTAAGCCTCCCATTGGCCGTCCCGCGTGGTCCAGGAGATGCAGATGTGGTGCCACCTTCCGTCACGTACTTCTAAAGGCAACTGGGCAACCTGCGGTCAAAATAACATATACTTAGCTGTGGTTTTCTTACACAAAAGCATACAAATAATATGGTTGTTGGATGAAAACTGTAGTAAGAGATCGATTATGATTGTTAAATTAATTCGGAAGGGTTGTCTTTAGTCAGAGCCGTCACTTATGTGAGAGTAGGAAAATCAGCTATTTAGGATTTTCTTTTCAAATATGTAAGTTTAGAATATTTGGATAAATTAAAGATGACTTGCCTTGTCATTGATGAGCAGCTCTATTGGGTTATTGCCCCATTCGATCAGCACAATCTCATTTGCCTGCCCCGGGACACCGTAAGAGAAGGGCGTCCCGATACCAGGACTGGCGCTGGACTTGATCCACATGCAGAGCGTGAAGGCGTACATCTCAGGCAGGCTCTTGGTGATGCGGCCGTACAGGTAGTTGGTCCGCTGGGGGAGGGACAGCTTGAACTGCTCTGGGGACTTGAAGTCTCCGCCCCCTGTGATGACAAAGACAGAGAAGAGAAAAGGGAAAGGGACAGATTGGGCGAGGTGAGAGGGATTCTTTAACTTGTTAATCACTGTCTGGGAATAAAATTGAGGAAAAACATCATAATCTCCATTTATGTTAAACATTTACAGAGAAGTGATTTAAAAAAAATCACTTCAAAGGTCACTTTTCTGTAAAAACAATGCACATCACGGGCATCATCTCTCACTTTTATTTCACTGCCTCTGATTCATCAGACCCTCGCAACTCTTTTATTCCCATGAGTGCCTTCATCTGCCTCCTCTCCATTAGTGTGGCAGGTGTACAGAAGGTTGCATGCTTTATGGAGTCTACTCTTATGTGCGTTATTCTGTTTGTGCACCACCATGTGCCTTTCTCCTCCTCTCATATGCTGACTGTCACCTAAACTCAGTCATTTCTTTTATGCAAGGTTATTTACCTAATCTCCTCAAATCAATACTCCAGTTTTAGTTCATCTGTACTGCAGCCATGATGTGAATTTGACAAAGCGGCCCCGTATTTTCCCTCAGTCTCAGCCTGCACTACCTTTCTCCAGCTCACTGATCCTCTCCACCAGGGCGTTCAGCGTGCTCTCTGTCTTCAGCCTGTAGGCGGCCGTGGCATTGGACAGCATGGTCTTCTCCTCTTCCAGGTTGCTGACTTTCTTCAGGAGCTGTTTCTCCAGGTCCTCAAGCCGGCGCTGCAGCAGGTCGCGGAGCTCACTGGGGAAAGAGGCGCCGGATATGTTGGCCCTCATCTGCTGTTGCTAAGAGAGGACGGACAAGACAACATAAGCAGGAAGTGCAGTGAGATAATCAGGGACAACGAGCCCCCTGGGAGCTGCAAAGGATATCTTACATCACCACTCTATAAGTTACCATTCTTCTGTATGACTGATGCAAATACAGTTTTTCGTCTTGGTTTCTACTTGAAGTTTTGTTCTGTTTTTCTAATCCTGTTATTTGGTGGCCTATTTAGACAACTATGTTATATGAGCCGTGGAGGCAAACAAGCCTCAAAGTGTGTCCTTCATGTAATGATAATGCATTAGAAGCACCATATCTGGCCAGAAAAAAAAATGCCATCAACAGCATTAACATCATTAAAGCTTTATAGACTCTTATTTTAACAATGAGGAAGACATTGTTGGACATGCACAATAGACACTTACGTCACACACTTGGTCCTGACCGTAGGAAAGTTAAAGCTAATTAGACAATGAATCTGTTTTAACGCTGTTAGGTGCTCCAGTGATTCTCAGAACTGCTGCTAAAGAGTGACAGTGATATGGTATCTTAATCCCTCAAATAGTACCTTTACGCACGGCTTTGGCACAGTTTGCGCAGTGGGTGCCTACCTCCAAGTTCTCCAGCCGGTCCTTGAGCCCCTGCATGGTCTTCCCAAGATTGTCAATGGTGTCATTTGGATCTCTGGGGACATCCCCCATTGTGTTTTGCTTCTCTTTGACCCACTGGCCCGCCTTGTCGTACTTCTTGTCGTCGGTGGCGGACGCGCAGAGGGACAGCTTGGTGGTCAGCTCGTTGATGGTGCCCTGCTGTTTGGAAATGTTTTCCTTCTGCTGCAGAATCGTCTCTCGCAGCTGCATGACGGTGTTTCTGAGCTCCTCTTCCTGGCTCCCGGAGTTGAGCTCGGGCAGCAGAGTCACGGGGCAGCTGGCGTCGCCGCTCAGCGGTATCGCCCTGCAGATGTAGCGCTTCCCGTCGTCCGGCTGTCCGCCCGCGAGCCGAGCGCGGCCCAGCAGACACAGACAGAGCAGCCCGGGGACGAGTGGCAGCATAGCTTCGGCCGCTTAAGAGGAAAGTTGAGGGAAAAGTGGAAAAAATCCAAAACACTAAGCCCCCCTTAACGCTCCAACTCCGGCGAGATCCACGCTCAAGTTCGGTGCGTAAAAGCGTCCCCACATGTAGGTTTACCCCGAAAACGCATCACAAACCGCTGCCTCTGAGAAGTAACGCCATGCCCGAGCAGGAAAATGAGGAAAAACCTTAGAGGGAAATCCGATCAGGGGTGACTCGGCCACCGTAAGCCCGGTTAAAGTGGCTTGTGTTGGCGGGACTATTTCTGGCGCAAACGGAGCGCACAGTGTGGTGCTGATCGGACAGCTCCTGTTAGGAAAGAGGATTACCAAAAAAGGTGTCCGAGGAAGCTCCTTGATTGGTGGTAGTAGGTTGACGTCACCGGCCAGCTTTATTTATTAATTTAATGGGAAAGTTAATTAAGCAATGGAGGCCGTTAAGAGTAAATTATCTTGCAACAATTGAGCCGGAAGCACTGAGGCTGGAAAGCTGTGGTGGATTGTTGGTTCAGTGTTATCTCATCTCCCCACGTGTGTTCTCACATGTTCTGCCCCAGATTCATTTATTCCTCCCTCCTAACTGATTCTTAATGTTGTGATTGTTGTTGTCAACAATGAGTTCTGGTCAAAGAGGTTTATTAAAAAAGGTTAAGGGTGGAAAATTCAACTGTAAATCAACATTTTTATAACAGTCACAGTTTATATGGAGAAAAAGTGCCATTCCATTAAATGCACAATGTATATGAGTCATGTTTTCAACACTGAAACAACTAATTGATAGATAGATCATTATCTATCATATCATTTCTAGATGTTTGCATTAAGTAAAGAAAACTAAATAATTTATTTCCTGCACTGGCAGATCCATCATATTTGACAGTGAACAGGTTTGTCAAAAAAAAAAAAAAACACACACACACACTGCACATAGACAGGTTTATACTTTTTTATGTTTTCATGCTAACCTAGAGGATACAGAAGATCATGATAGATGATACATGATAAACTACAAAATAGATGTATCTGGATATTATCACTCCAAGCCCTGTAGAGACATTTTTGATATCTTTTCACATGAAGAACAGCTTTCTGTGGGTTCCTTCTCAGGTTTCAGATTAGCAGTATCTCCAATCCAAGGTGTGTACCAACACCTCCTCTGGCACAGATGGAAGCTGCAGTGGTTCCTGTTTGCCAGTCATTTTATTGGCTTATTGGTTTATTGAGTATAGTTATGCGTTTTGGAAGGTAGGTTTTTAAGATGTAAAAAGTCAAAAAACAAAACAACAAACAAGACACTTGGAAATGAGCAAGTTGTGTGAAAGAGCATCTAAGTTCTGGTACTGTAATGTTTTTTACTTCTGCCCGTGCAGCAGACCTTCACTCATCAGTGTCACTCATCAGTGTCACAATTAAAAATCTTATGTTTAGCCAGTAAACACAACAAATGCTTTCAGTTTGGCAATGTGGATTCAGCATCTGCCAATATTTCACAGTCGATCATATTTCACTATCTGTGTGGTAGCTGTACGAGTGAGACATGTCACGACAAGTGTTGGACTGTATCCGCATCAATGCTTTTATAATTTCTTTAAAAGTTACACTGACTCTTCAAAGCCTTAATTACAAGTTCTTACAGCCGTCAAAAATATGATAAATTATTCTGAATGCAGCCAAGTCTCTTCAATAAACCAAGCGGAGCAGAAACAGGATGTGGTGGTAAACAATTAGCAACAGCTGCCTGCCTGGCTGTGAAAGGTCAATAAAGCCTGGTGTGCAGGCTGGAAGACATACCACTGTGCTTTGAACATGGTATCCAACCATGCTCCAAATCACACAAATCGATCAGGGATTTTTCTGTGAAACTTGAGGATGATGGTAGGAGAAGCAGTTTTATTCACGCTGTTTAATTTGAGGCTTTAAAACTGCAAGGAACCGAGCTGTAGGGATTCTTCTTTGCTTAGAATAAATGATGAAATAAAGACATGTCAATCAAAGCACTGTTATTCAGCTCACATCAGCATGCTGTCACGACTGACTTGTGTTCATAAAGGATTCAGATTAGGCCAGTTTGTACCAGAAGAAAAGGAGAGCTTTTTTCCAGTAGGTTCTCCTCACTTACTATGGATTAAAACAGCTGTTATCAGTCAATTGGTGTAATATATTGTGACCATTCTCCCCCCTTAATTAGCCCACATTCTTATGAAAAGCATACTTTTAATTTTCAGCAGTGGAAGGGATATTTAGAGCCTTTAATGAGAGTTATTATCTTTGAGATTTTCATTTAAATAAATGTCACCATGTGTCTCTGATGACGCAGCACAATGGTGACTGAGTCTATGGTCCACTAATGCAACATTATCATTATTATTTGGAGGAATAAGTCTTGAGCACCTCAAATATGAAAAGGGCCCAAAGCAGACAAATGTTTTCATGAAGAATTAACAGGGCAGAAATTATTGGAGCCACTGGTTTCACTTAGACAAATACATTTTACAACCTTTACTGTTTTTTAAAAATAAAACATTTACTTGAAAGTAACTAATGACTGCACATACCTGCCAAATAAATGAAGTGAAGCAAAAGTGTAATACAATAAAAAAAATGGATATTGCACTTATTACAGAACTTGATTTATTTATTGCTTTATTTACTTTATATCATTGACTGGTTTCACTGATGAACTATGGTTGGACATTTAATTTCAAACAAAGCAATACCTTTAATTTATTCATCTTAATGTAATCCTATTGATATATAAAATATACTTCTTTATTCCTCTTGGATTATACAATATGACAATACATGACAATACAATATGATAGCAATTGTAGATAAATACGACTAAATGCATTTAAAAAACGCAATTCATGAAAACATTTTATTTATAAAAAATGTATTCTTCTAGAATATTGCTGCTGTCAAAGAAAAAGAAAGAAAGAAAGAAAGAAAGAAAGAAAGAAAGAAAGAAAGAAAGAAAGAAATGGTTCTGGCAGAAGTAATTGACCATCAACACCTTCAGTTTGCTAGGCGGGTTCTGATGGCTTTGTAAAGCCTGTGCAAACCAATTTCCATCACCTTTGACACACTCTGCCTCCCTCACTTAAACACAGAATATTTTACTTTGACTTCACATCTGTTTTCAGGGTTACTGGGTGACAAAGACAAAAGGACCTGGACCTGCCACTCTAAGTAACATTCCAGCTGATTAAAAACAACATCAGGAAAGGGAGAAATCTACTGTGATTACACTGGAGACGACACTAATTAAGAAATGAAGGTCTCCAATAACAGTTATATTTCACTGTCAGTCAGAATGCATGGTCCTGTGGTCTTTTGCACAACTGTTTATCTGCCTGGCTCACTGCAAACATGTCCTCGGAAGTGCAAATGGGTAAAAAAAAAGAGTGAGTGTTCATGGGAGCTAGATGTATGAATAGATTTTCATGGTATTGTTGATGATTCAGGCTCAGTCCCAAGGAAAGTGCACTTCTTTCCATATGAGAAATAATGCAGGGGTGATCCAGCTTCATCGTGAGGGCATCAGCAACCGCAGCACTGCGCTGAAAAAACACAAATCTAATGGACAGATGAGTGGTTTTGGAAAAGACGGAGAACCAGTGTGTCATCCACTCTCCACTCTCAGGATAAAGCCCCTGTCAGACAAAAAGAAACCCCACTAATGAAATGAACAGGACAGTGCAATAAGCCTGAGACAAACATCTTTTAGCAGATCATTATTACTTAGGGAGCAGAGAACCAAAGAGAGAATGAGAATGTCACACTACATGTCAAATTACTTCTTACATTATATACGACATTCACTGAAAGGAATATCTCATTCTGCAGTCTTTTGCCAGTGGCTTCATTCTATGGAGAGAAGAGGCTGTGAAGGAGAGAATTATGAATTAAAAGCCATTAGCAAAGCAAGTGGGCAGGGGACAGACTTGATAGATTGGGCAAGGTAAACAATGACCATCTTTCAACCAGGCTTCATTATTTCAATAGCTATTAAAACACGCATTGTGGAAACTAATCTCAAGCCCTGTTGCCATATAGATACACTTTCATCTGTGAGCCACACAAGTGTGCATGGCAGCAACTTAATGTGGTGTCAGAGAAATGAGAGGAAATGAAAGGAAATGCAAGCAAAAAAAACAAACAAAAAAACACGCAAACAAAAAAACATAGAAAAAAAAACACCCCCAAAAAGTCTAGAGGATCAATAAAAACCAGAGCAGCAATTCTACTTTTTGAAAATAAAAAACAATAATACTTAATATTATATTGATAATATGTATATATATTTTTTCTTAATGATAAACTTGCATTTTCCTGAGTCACATCCCATGTTGCTTTTATGTGACAGTTCCATATTGAAATGCAGACTTTGTTGTTTTATGGGTTTGGCATGTTTGTTTTACTTTGAGGACTGAGAATGTCAGAGCACTGAGTGCTGACAGAGCTGCTGTCTCTGTCACAGGGCTGCCATCTTGTGGTAGAAACAAACTGTGCTAACTATTAAAGCTGTATGAAGAATTAAAACCTCAAATTAACTGACTTAATTTTGTTCCAGGTTAATTCCATTTTGTTGTCCATTCTTAATTATTTTTATGAATATTTTTTAACCATTAATATTAAGATATTTTATGTTCCCAGGTTGTGGTCTATTCCTCTGACTGATGTTGATTCTTCTCCAGCATGACACTTGCATTGTATGCTCTAAGCTCTTTAATTCATTGGAAAGGTCACTCCTCTGAAACTAGTTGACCTTTGACCCTCTGTAAAAGATCTACAAAGCCTCTGATCTAGATTAAGTCAAGTCCAACAGACTGAATAAATTGTAAAAAAATATATATATTAATGACATACTGATATGCAGATTTGCAGTCTTATTGAGTTATTAGGATGTGTGACAACTCCAAAATTACTTGGTTTATTTATAACTAATCTATTAATCATAATGGTGAAAGTTAACTAAGTATATTTACTCAAATAGTGTGTTTAATTTTGACGTATTACTCAAATATTTCCATTTTACGTTTCATCATAATTTTAGTCCTCCACATTTCAGGGGCAAATACTGTACTTCTGACTTCACCATACTGACATCTGACAACATTAGTTTGCTACTTTGCAAATTATTCATATAAAATGAAAATAAACTAATAAACTATCATGAATTATCAGAGATTAAGCTACTTGCCAGTATATGAATTGGTTTCAGTGAACCCTTTGAACTTTTACCAGCTGCACAATTATGCTCACACATGAATTCATCACTAATTATTCCCCAGTGATATTGCATGTGTTATTCTGAAATTGATCATAAATAAGTTCTTTCACTTTTGGTACTTTAATAATGTTTTTATGTTAATACTTTGGTAGTTTTGAATGAAGAACATTTACTTGTAACAGAGGATCTACATTATGGTTTCCAACCTTTTCTGCAGGATCTGAGTCTTTTTCAATAATTGATTAATCATTAGTAAATGTTTTAAGAATTTTGAAGATAGCAAAGTTTATAATTTCTTATGGATAAAAATGTACAAATATGATCTTATTAGTACTGCGGTGTTTCTTGAAATACATTATTTTATATCGTAGTTAAACTGAACACTCCCAGAGACTACATAGATGTGCGCTGCCGCCAGTGAGCATGCGCAGTTATCCGCGAATTAACTTCTGGGAGGCAGAAGACCATCGAAAATGATGGTCTTACATCCACTCCTTTCACTTTGTATCATTCCGCTGGTACTAGAACAAAACGTTCTGGCAAATAAAACACATTTTCACAAAAGTTAACGTCGATCGTATCACCTCTCAACATAAAGCCTCATTGGCAAAGCATTATTACACGGTGTTTATATATCAATAAAGGAAGTGTGACGCGCGGTATGCGGAGGGATATCGCACATCTTCGCTGGTCGTAGGCACTGAGCAGCAGCGCGAGCGCGGTGGATACGGAGCGACGGTTTCCTGTCCGTGGTGCTGGGTGAGTGCTAATTATTCGCTTTTTCTTATAAAGTTTGACCAAATGTTTGCTGTTTTCCACAGTCCCCTGTCTACGAGTAGCCATTGAAGAAGTTTCTGTCTGAGAAAAGGTGCCTTTACCCTAGCGGTTCGTTTATTTTCTCTCCAGCTGAGTTAAAGTACGGGGATGCGTGAGCGCTTTCTTTCTTCGGCAGAGCTAGCTCGTTAGCAACCGTTGCTAAAGTGTTCTGCAAAATTAACGTCGTATGTGCGGTTTGCGCTCTATTAACCGGACGAATATGCGTGCATAGCCTCTTCTAATTCATTGGTTCTCAGTTTAATGCCGAGAAACTCATTTTTAATTCACAAATATTACCGAGTGTGAAAAAACCGGGCTAACTGAGGCTTTTAATGATGTCATCACCGTGCGCCTGTTGAGAGGCATGTTTGTGTCTATTACCGGTTTGTTTGTTACCAACCGCTCATGGTCGAACAGTTTAACTTCCCTGTTTACGTCAAAGTGTTCCGCACATGCAACTTTAATTTCTTTAAATGTAATTTAACGTTCTCTCATGTCTGCAGTGTTCATGAGATCACACTGAGTTCTGTGCAGGCTGCTGTCTGTCACCCCGTCTCACAGCAGCCCGGTTTGCCCCAGCTGCCACCATGGCCTTTGTGCCCGCACCCAGCCCCACCGTGGTGGACCAGACCACACTCATGAAGAAGTACCTGCAGTTTGTGGCAGCACTCACAGACACCAACACACGTGAGTTCACACACCTCAAAGTGTCGCACCAGACGTTAGTAGTTAGGTCTGAAAAATGGTAGAAGACGCCCCAGAAATTATGCCTTTTTAGAACAAATCTATCTGTAGATAATTGTGTTTATACTACAAATGCAGATATTTCTAAAATAAAAATGTACGTGTAAGTCAGTAGATGGAGGTACTTTTGTACAAGTTTAATTGAACTTTAATCCAGTACATTCAAATGATGCACTTTAACTGAGGTTATATAGAGCCAAATGTTTTCCTATTACATGTGAGTTGCTTCCTTGCCTTTTGGGCTGTGTCCTCCTCTAGAGCATGAGTTTATGATTACCTGCAGGATGGATCAGTGTTAATGCAACTTATACAGTTTGTTTGTCAGTTACTTTAAATCAGCGTGATTAGTAAAACTACTAAAAGAGGTTTAATAAGAACTGATTGAAGAATCAGTGTATTTGTTCTCATAAAACAGACATGGTATTGTAATATTTCTCATCTGTATTTGCATGATATAGTTTAAGATGTTCTTCTTTTACATCTTGACTAACTGCAAGCACTTTGACAGTGCCTTAAACATTTCTTTCCGCTTACTGTCAAAATAAATGTTGGTGCAGATGTGGTACTTGTGCTCAGCATGGCAATGTGATGAGGGCGATATGCTTTAGTCCAGTCAAAGGTACGTGTGTGTGTGAGTGCGTGTTTGTATGTTGAAGTGTGAGAGTAATTTGCTGATGTACCTTTTGAGCAATCTGGACGCTGAAAGTAAAACTGATAAGATCTGAGAGTCCTTGCTGAGCACATGGAGACGGCCATGAAATGTTGAGCTGTGTCATTAGTGAGTTTGATTAATGGCGTCATTTTGTCCTTCAACTTTCAGCTGATGAAACTAAGTTGAAGATGATGCAGGAGGTCAGCGAGAACTTTGAGGTAACTTTGATGAATGAATCTGTGCGCGTGATAGAGGAGATTCATTTTCTTTGTCTCTGCTGATGGATTATGATGGCTTTTAAAAAGTTCATATATTCCACAAAAGTCTAATTCTGTAAGAATGTTTTTTTTAGTTGGTACTGTAAGTTTTTGATGCCCGCACCAATAGAGACCAATTTGCACAGCCTGAAGTAGGGCTGCTGGATATATTGTTGATACATGACATAAACTGTGTTAACAATGTCAATTTCAGAATGTGACATCTTCGCCTCAGTACTCCACCTTCTTGGAACACATCATCCCTCGCTTCCTCACGTTTCTTCAGGATGGAGAGGTGCAGTTCCTTCAAGAAAAACCCACACAGGTAAGTGGCTAAAGACCAGGATTTAAGCCTCTTCCTGATACTTGTCTCAGTAAAAAAAACCTTTTCTATTAAATAACATGACCACTTATTATTAATGTTATTTTTAGCATTACTCTAAATATTGTTAACTATTTTTTTCAGCAATTGAGGAAGCTGGTGCTGGAAATCATCCACCGCATTCCAACAAATGAACACCTTCGTCCACACACCAAGAACATCCTGTCTGTGATGTTCCGCTTTCTGGAGGTGTCAATCATTTTCTGTCACAACAAAACATTTTACAGTGTCTTTTATTTATTATTTATTTATTTATTTTTCAGTTACTTAAGACTTATTGTGAGTATTTTTAATGTTAGTAGTGCCTCTCTCCCACCGAGAGAGCTGCTAAATTTACCCTGCAGTGGTAACAGTTTTGTGTTTTGGTAGTTTAATGCAGTGGCACACATACATTGGATGGAAAACTGTTTGAAAAATTATATGTGGAACTTAAAATTCACAGCATGTAGTGTGCAAAAGAAATATTGGTTGTGTCTGCAGTAATTCCACATTCACAGGAGCTATTTTATGGTCATTTCACATCAATGTTTGTTTTTTTTTTCTCTCGCTCACAGATTGAAAGTGAAGAAAATGTGCTGATTTGCCTTCGCATCATTATTGAGTTGCACAAACAGTTCCGGCCTCCGATCTCCCAAGAGGTGAGAAACTCAGCCTTATTGCTTGAAAAAAATTCTAATAAGTTTGAAAGTAATTGATAGGGCTGTCTTCATCTTAAGACAGTCTTAACTGTCTGTGGATTGTGGATTTCCTTTTTGAAAAATGTGTCAAATTGTTTCCCTGCAGTGAATGTGATATTAAAGACATAAAGACAAAGAATATTAGTTAATATTCCTGTTTTGCCAGAGATGTGATTATCATTAACAGCCATAACTAATGTCTAATATGTCATTTAGAATTGGAAACAAAGGCTGTTTGAAATACAAGGCCATCATTGGGTGTTTAATACCTGGAAAGAGTTTTTCGCCTAACTTGAGCAAGCCAAATAGAACTAAAACATAAAAGAGTAATTGTATTTCTGTCATTGTTTATGAAAATGAACATTTTCAGCATTTCCCTTTGATATATTTTGCCTAATCCTCTCTTCTCAGATTCATCACTTTCTGGACTTTGTGAAGCAGATTTACAAAGATCTACCAAAAGTTGTTGTAAGTACAATCTCCACAGCTGGTAGCTGAGTTTTTACTGGCAATTCTGAGTCACTTGCCATTTTCCTTTCCTCTCTGACTTTCTTCTTTTCCATCTGTGTCTTGTTTTTTCCCATGTTTCCTCTAACGACTGTCTCCTTCTGTTCCCACCAGGCCAGGTACTTTGAGAACCCGCAGGTGATAGCAGAGAACACCGTTCCCTCCCCAGAAATGGTTGGGATGATCACCTCGGTGTTGGTTAAGACTGCACCTGAGAGAGAAGACAGCGAAACACGAACAGTAAGCCAACAATAAATCTGTGGGAGTATACTCCTCCACTGTTTGTACTGACTGTAACCACTGGGTGGTAGTAGTGCACTGAATTGGCACACTAATAAGAGGGCACGCGAAACTACCCTCACACTTACCATCAAATGAGAAATACATTAAAAGTTTGTTATATTCTTGTCATATCCTTTTTTAGCATCAAGGTTCAAACTGCAATGTGTAAGACACACTGTTTTATGGTTAACACAATGCTGTACTGAATTAGTCTCATTGAGGATCTTGTAACTGGTTTCACTGAAAAATGTTTTGAGAACAGTCTGAAAGAAGGACAAAGTCTGACATTTTGTAATGGAAAATATACAGAAGAATCTAACCCAGTAAGTGGTGGTCCAAAGTCCACATCTTGCCTTTGTTTACTGAGGCATTGGTCTATCTGTCAGAAAGACTTTATTTGATATGGTTTCAGTGCTACATAGGTATGGCAGGTGTCCAACTTTTACATCATTCAGTTCTTCTAGTTATCCTCATTCTGTTCATCATTTTGTTTCTGCCTCTAGCACACCATCATCCCAAGGGGATCCTTGTCTCTTAAGGTGTTGGCAGAGCTGCCTATTATTGTGGTGCTGATGTATCAGGTTAGTGACATACTTCTGAATCTCTGTAAATATATCTGTCACACAATAACCTTTAGTAGTGAGATTTACTAACAGGAAAAAAAAGTGAGTGGTGTGATTTTGTGCTAAATGTGTTATTGGCCTTTTGCAATTTAAATGCAACGGAAAACCCTAAAAATATGAATGTCAAAGTTTAGTGTGAGCATATTTCATTTTAGGGTCGGAATTAAGTGGCCATTTATTTTTAAGCTAACTGAATTCACTCATCTGCATTTTTGGATACTTTGAGTCGTGTATGTTTTAGCATATTTTCTCCTGATAGAACAAAAGTTTCAGAAAGAATCCCTGTAGCTGTAATACTGTGTATGTATTAAAAGGAAGTTCATTTTTCATTAACTGAGACTGTGTTTTTGCTCTGTGCCCTCAGCTGTATAAGCTAAACATTCACAATGTGGTGTCAGAGTTTGTACCCCTCATCATGAACACAATCATGCTCCAGGTGTCCCCACAGGCCAGGTAAGATGCATCTGTCTGTGTGTGTCTCTGTGCACACTCATGAATTTGGGCTGTGCAAGTGTTTAGGATAGTTTAGAGTGTGTTTTTAACACATTCAATTTTCATTTTAGAGCCATCAAATTATTTTGTGGGTGTTTAAGATTAGTTTTTTCCCCCTCTTCCTCTCTCACTAGTTTGTTGATGGTATTGCTTCACACTTTGCCTGCCAAAGCTGGAGTTAAAATCCATTTGGGGAAGTTAAAATTGTAGAAATTGCCTTAGCAGGAGGTGAAACCTCTCAGGGCAAGAAGACGGTTGTGTTAAGCATTCCGAACAGGAAGGAAATGGAGCAGAGTTAATTTAGAAAAAATACCTCAGCATTCTCTCGCAGGTAAAGAGAAAGTTTCTTCCTGATGCGCAGTAACAGCTGTGACGCAAACAAACAAATCACCCATGTAGAATTGAGTCCCATGCGAAGCCCCACGAATTCCACCTCCATAATTGCCACCTACTGCAGGTATACAGCATCATTAATGCATTTGATGGGACTAAATTGCTTTTATATGTAAATCATGCTGTTTTCGTTGCAGGCAACACAAGCTTTACAACAAGGAGTTGTATGCAGACTTCATTGCTGCGCAGATCAAGACTCTGTCATTTCTAGCCTACATTATCCGAATCTACCAGGTACACCTGGATCATTGTTTGGTTTTCTCATCAGTATTTTTCAGTGTGTTATGTACTGTACATACCCTCTGTTTTTAAAAATGCATTGTCTGCTGAACTTCTAGCAAAGATCACTAGACTATAAAGATGTAGATGTTGTAAACATGTTTTAAAGAGTTGTTTTCTGGATATAATTTCGTCTTGTGTCAGGTGATTGGCAGGAAGCTGAGTATAATATAATATGCTCACTGATATGTAGGTACAGTAGCAGGGAGGAACGATGATAAAAGACTTTGAAAAATTAAATTAAGACTATATATTTACGGTAGCGTTTCACACTGAACAGAAATAATTGGCACAAATAGCTTCCTCTGAAGCTATCTATTACTAAACTATGTGCCGACATTATCAGTTTAAAGACAAAACTCTGACAGTTCATACAAACATCAAAAAACACTGATAGTACTTTAAAAAGAACTTCTATCCCACCTAGGAGAATTCTATTAGTAAGGAATTCAGTTTACTGTTGTTTGAACCATCACAGACTCCCCGCACATCCAAAATTAAATTAAGATATTAAAATAGAAAAGTATTCTGGCTCAAACATTTGGCTTGCATTGGCTTTTAATCATGTTGTCTGTGTGTATGTGTCTGCTCTATCAGGACCTGGTCGGGAAGTACTCTCAGCAGATGGTAAAGGGTATGCTGCAACTGCTGTCCAACTGCCCCTCTGAGACTGCTCACCTCCGCAAGGAACTGCTCATTGCTGCCAAGCACATCCTCACAACTGACCTACGTAGCCGTATGTACACGTACATACACACACATACGCATACTAAGTGGAAACAGGAAAGTGAGAAGGCAGGGTGATGTTTTTTTCACACTATGTGGATCCATTTTTTTCTGTCATTTTTTTTTCCCTCCCTAGTGAAAGCTCAAGAAACTTTAACGCTAATTGTAGTTTAATGTGTTTATCCTGGTCAAAACATTAGCAGCCTTGATTCTTGCCAAGTCACACTTCATTTGTCACATTTCACACTTCTGAAATAACATTTTTATTAGCTGTCAAACTGGCTGTAGAAGCTCATTTTGATGCAGTGACTGAGCGGTAAAAAGTGAGACTGAATGAAATGGAATAAAAGCTCAGCCACCCATCAGTGAAATCTTATGACAACGATACAAATTTTGGATGATTTTCTGCTTTATTCTGTGATTTACTTCTGCTTTGTGGCTTAAAAACATTTCCAGGGTTTCGTCTCATTTTCTGTAAGAGATCTGACGTTGTGGAGCTGCCAAAAACTGAGGATTTGATCTAACCACATTTAGATGTCTTTGATTTCTTGTCTTTTTCTCATCTTTGAATCATGTCCTGTAAATGCATCTTGTTGTGTTTCAGAGTTTATACCTTGTATGGATAAACTTTTTGATGAATCCATCCTGATCGGTTCTGGTTACACTGCTCGGGAGACTCTAAGGTGAGTTTTTCATGTTGATTTCCCCCCCATCTCCTCCTCTGTGCGCATTTGATTGCTCAACCAGGTGCATGTTAAGTGCCCTAGTATATTAATCAGGCAGTTCTCAGTGCTGCTGGAATTCTCAGGAAAACTGACTCCCAACACTGCAGCACAGATCGCGCTGTCAAGTTGTCATGTACGCCTGCATCTCCAGAGGGCAGGCTGCTTTCACATCCTCTCTTAGGTCAATTTCCAGACCTCATTGACCCTCTTCAGATGCCAAACTAGCTTGCTTCATCAACAAAATAACTGTCATTTCACATTAGTGCTGTGTAGTAAACAAGGCAGTTGGCAGAGACCTGGCAAGACTATCAGTGTCACTCATTACTCACCCTCTCTGTTTCTCTGTTGCACTTTTAGTCATCTCCCAAAGCTACTTTCCATATCTGTCAAGTTTTTCCTGCCCCCTTGTTTCCTTATTTGCTTCCTTTTCTGCCATTTTTAGAAAATGTCACTGGAGCACAGCCTTTTCAGTTTTTGCTACCATTAAGTCCTGAAATGTGATGACAATTCTACTCCACATGTCTCTCTTTCTGTCCAGGCCCTTGGCCTACAGCACACTAGCAGACCTAGTGCACCATGTTCGTCAGAACTTGCCCCTGACAGATTTATCCCTAGCTGTGCAACTTTTTGCCAAGAACATTGATGACGAGTCGCTACCCAGTAACATTCAGACCATGTCCTGCAAGCTGCTGCTCAACCTTGTAGACTGCATCCGCTCAAAGTCAGAGCAGGAGAATGGCAATGGAAGGGACATCCTGATGAGGATGCTGGAGGTAGGCAGCACAGAGCTTGGATCAATAACAAAAGACACTACAGTACATTTCAGACACAGTAAGTCAATTTCTCCCTTTCTCCTATAAATCAGGTGTTTGTGCTGAAGTTTCACACCATTGCACGCTACCAGCTTGTTTCCATCTTCAAGAAGTGCAAGCCCCAGTCAGAGATGGGTGTGGTCGATCCCGGGGCGCTGCCTGGAGTACCAGCCACACCCACTCCATCCACCACCCCTGCCATTCCACCTCCCGCTCCACCCACGCCTGTTGCATCAGCGCCTCCACCACCGGCAACGCCATTTGACAGAACTGGTGAAAAGGAGGACAAGCAGACATTTCAAGTGTCAGACTGCCGCAGCTTAGTCAAAACTTTGGTGTGTGGAGTGAAGACGATTACGTGGGGCATCACTTCTTGCAAGGCCCCAGGAGGTGAGAGGACACAGATCCATGCTCAATATTTGTGATGAAATTAGCGACTTAATTTAAAATTATCTAGCTATGTTTCCATCATCTAAGAGCAGATCTATCAGCAATGAAGTCTTGAACTTATCCCTGCACACTGACTAACATCTCTCTTTTTTTTCACTTTTTCAGAGGCTCAGTTCATTCCTAACAAGCAGCTTCAGCCAAAGGAGACACAAATTTACATTAAGCTGGTTAAATATGCCATGCAGGCCTTGGACATCTACCAGGTACAACCAGAGAACTTACCTATACCATGATTATATTAGTTTGTGTAGAAAATATTTTTTGGGGTTCAAGCATGCATTAAAAGCCAAATAAATAAATAAATGTCTGTCACTTTATCTCTGACACATTTAATTAATTAGTAATTCCAGAAAAGGCCCAATCTAACTCATCTTTCTCCTGACCAGGTACAGGTTGCCAATAACCAGCAGACATATATCAGGGTGGCCAATTGTCAGACTGTACGCATGAAGGAGGAGAAAGAGGTTCTGGAGCACTTTGCTGGGGTCTTCACCATGATGAATCCCCTCACATTCAAGGAGATTTTCCAGACGACTGTGCCATACATGGTGGAGAGGATCTCCAAGAACTATGCACTGCAGGTACATGCTACATGACATATTTTACTAAAATTATAGTGCAGTCAATGCATAACAATCTGCATAATAGTGTTCTCTGTCTTTGTTCATCACTTGTGCTCAAATGCCATTTCTTGTCTTCCATTGTTCCCAGATTGTGGCCAATTCTTTCCTTGCCAACCTGTCAACCTCTGCCCTGTTTGCCACCATCCTAGTGGAGTATCTTCTAGAGAGACTGCCAGAGATGGGCTCTAATGTTGAGCTCTCAAACCTTTACCTCAAGCTCTTCAAACTAGTCTTTGGCTCAGTGTCCCTGTTTGCAGCTGAGAATGAGCAGATGCTAAAGGTAAGTTATTATTTTATGAGCCTAGTTTTTCTTCTTCATCTTTGTCACCCATTCCTAATATAACAGTTCTTCTTTCCTCAGCCACACCTTCACAAGATAGTGAACAGCTCCATGGAGCTGGCCCAATCTGCTAAGGAGCCTTACAATTATTTCCTGCTTCTGCGGGCTCTCTTCCGCTCCATTGGCGGAGGCAGCCATGACCTGCTCTACCAGGAGTTCCTCCCTCTTCTACCTAACCTGCTGCAAGGTAGAGCTCCACACAGTGTTAATTTGAACCAAGAATTAGAATTTGTCTATGGCAAGTGTGAAAACGTTTCCCCCTCTGTAATATTTCTCGTCTAATTTCTCTTTCCATGATATTAGGTCTGAACATGCTGCAGAGTGGCCTTCACAAGCAGCACATGAAGGATCTATTTGTAGAGCTGTGTTTGACTGTGCCAGTGCGTCTGAGCTCCTTGCTGCCCTACTTACCCATGTTAATGGATCCACTGGTGTCCGCCCTCAATGGCTCTCAGACTCTGGTGAGCCAGGGCCTTCGCACCCTGGAGCTGTGTGTGGACAACCTGCAGCCTGACTTCCTCTATGACCACATTCAGCCTGTCAGGGCAGAGCTCATGCAGGTGGGGGGTTGTTCTCGTTGTCATGATCAATCATTGCACTGCCCAAAGCTATTTTTACATCGCTCCCTTTTAGATCCAAAGTAACTCATTCATATTCACCCTTTAGATCATTGCCTCAATATCACTTAATATAACAGTGGATAAAGCAATGTCCACAGACCATACTGATGAAACATGTAGTGTTGCTCATGTACGCAAGTCCTACTCCACTGGCTCAGTTTGTACTAAAAAAGGAGAAGCATTTTTGTACCAACACTGAAGCTTATACTTTCTTTCCTTCTTTTCCTTTACCACAGGCCTTATGGCGCACGTTGCGTAACCCAGCTGAGAGCATCTCTCATGTAGCCTACCGGGTGTTGGGAAAGTTTGGTGGCAGCAACAGGAAGATGCTGAAGGAGTCTCAGAGGCTGCATTATGTGGTGACTGAGGTCCAGGGACCCAGCATCAAGGCTGAATTCACTGACTGCAAGGCCTCCATACAGCTACCCATGGAAAAGGTAAGGCCACACTGCTGTTATTGGTACTGAATACTTCGACGTTCTCCACTTTGAGTTGTTTTTGTAGAACTGCGTGGAGGAAAGTTTTTGGATTTGGGAGTCTGAAGGCCCTTTTTCCCCTTGTATTTTAGTTTTAGAATGAGAGAATTAAACGTAAAAGAGCTTGATATTCCTCATTATTGTGCCCAACTGAGAGCAATATATCCTTGTCAGGTGCGTGTGTGTGTGATAGATAGAGAGAGAGAGAGTGAGGAGATGTGTGTGTCCTCCAGGTAATTAAATTCATCTCCTGTTTCTCCTCCTCATCCCCAGTCAGTAATCATCAATCTAGTGTGGGCCACCATGACAGCATTATTTACTCTCACTAATGGCTGCTCCTTCTTTCTGGCTATCCATCTGTGTGTTTGCCATCATCGTGTGCGCAGGCAGCACACACAGATTCGCACACTCACATGCTGCACACCCACATGCTCGGTCTGAAGACACGAATTAGCAGGTTCATGCTACAGTCATTGAGGGAAAGACAGCATAAAGTGCTGTAAGGTATACTGAGAGATCAAACAATGATCTGAATAACTTGAATCTCTCCAAGGTGCAACATGTAAAGACACTCACATGGTATTTGAGCTGCCCAGATCTTAATTTGTTGTGCTTTTTTACCTTTTCAAGCTCTATTGCGAGTCCATTTTACCTTTTAAATCTTACTTTTTATTTACCACGTCAGAAATATTTTTTATGAAGCATGTACTAAAGCTTAAATGGACAGATCATGTTTTCTCAGACATTCATATTTAAAATAATCTTCTTTTTCTTTTCAATCAGTCAATTCAATTTACTTGTCAGAGTCTCAGTCATGACAGAAATATTCCAATATCTAAATTCACGGACAGGTCTACAATTCAATTTTACTCTGCCCTCATTTCTCTGCCTTCATCCTCCCTCTGTTCTTGTGTCATCCTCATCTTCTCTCCCCTGTACTGACTGGCATTAATTAGTTCATTTTCACCCTTTTTAAGTGCTGCTGTGTCCATAATGTAAAAATCATAATGACCTTTGCTTGGCCAGCTGGCTCCCTATGTTACTTCTTGCAAATTAATCACATATATATGGTCACACATTGCTGTTTAAACCCCATAACACAATTTATGTACATTGGTATTTTCGGTATTTTACTCCACAGTGTAAATTGTTGAAGATTGTGATGTGAGATTTGTCTGGTATGTTTTTTCAAGGCAATAGAGACAGCTTTAGACTGTCTGAAGAGTGCCAACACGGAGCCCTACTACAGACGACAGGCCTGGGAGGTCATTAAGTGTTTCCTGGTGGCCATGACCAGTCTGGATGACAACAAGCACGCACTCTACCAGCTTCTGTCTCATCCCAAGTGAGTAAACATTCTGGGTTGGATTTCGACTGTGGCATATGCTCAGATATTGTCATTATTGTGATATTTATTTGCAATGAATTATTTATTTCAGTTTTTACTCAGTATTCTGTTCTGGTCTATGATACTGATGATACTGAAAATACTCACGGAAATTAACAAATGTCCTTTATTGTGCATTTATCTACAAACATTAAGTGGACAGTTCTATGTAAGATTAACATATATACTATATAGATATATTATGACCTACAATCAACATACATTGATATACAAATGGCAGCAGGTGATAAAATTACATTTCAGGTCTTTGATGCAGAGTCTGTAGACAGATCCATCATCCTCCCTTTTTAATCTTTTACTTGACTCAACTTGACCTTGACGTCTTATTCCACCATTCTTATCTGACCTCTCTCCACCCCAAGGCACACCGCCTTTGTGCGTCTTTCCCATCATCTCCACCCTTTTCCCACCACCTGCTGACATGCCCTGCTTTCAGCCTCCTGCATCACGTCTTCACCACGCTCTCCCTGACGCACACCACCTCATCAATTCTGTCTCAAGAGCGGGAGTTGCTAATTACACACTTGCAGGCCCCCCCCTGCCTCTGGCAGGCTTCACTGCGAGGCAGAGAGACATACATGAACAGACAAACAGGAAAAGGAGGGGTTGGTGGGTTAGTCACATTACCATCATTGATTCCCGGGCAGGGGCTAATTGACTTTCTCCTGTCTGTTTACGCTAAACCATGCCCCTTACACTCTTCTGTCATTACGCACTAACACACACAGGCACACAAATGCGTCTGCGTGCACATTTCTGCAGGGATAATGAAGTGTGTCAGTTATGATCAGGGGGCCTGCACCTGCCACCTCCTCTCGTCAGACGTCTCGATTTACAGCGTCCTCTCTCCCTTGAAAGATTTTCTCTCCTTTTTTCTCTGTCTCCCTTCATCTTCTTCACACCATCTCTCTTTGCCTCAGTATTTGCTCACTGTAAATATAGCCTTTCAGTTTTAAAAGAAAAAAGACACAGAGTAAATCATGAAATGCCGAGCTGGGTGAATGGAGCAGTGTTGGAGTGGCAGGCCCCCGGATGAGTGAAGGGCAATTGATCTGACGCTCTGTTGGGCCTGGCACCTTCCACTTTTCTCTTCCTGCAACATTCCTAGCTCGCCTCTTTCCTTCCCTCTCAGCCATTCCCCTTCCACTTCTTCTCTTCTCCTCCAAAGAGTAGTCTTTTAAATGGCAATAATGAAATGAAGCGATCCATCAGGTCTGTCCCTGGCGTGTGGCATTATAAAACACAAGCTCAAGCATGGAGAAAACAGCTGCTCAATCACACCATGGCCCAGTTGCCTTCAGCTGCAGTAAATAACAAAAATACCAACAAGGGACAAAGAGCGAGGCAGAGGAATAAGAAGGCAAAAGGAAACTAACAGGAGAGAGAACATTGGAGGACAGAGAATCAAGAGTTACAGGTTTGGGGGGCAGCAGACAGGCAACAGACATGGATCTTTATTTTTAAATATTGGGTGAATGGGCTGAACACAAACCATTTAATGATTTTTGGGCTCCCAGCTCGAAGACAAACTCAGTGCCACATGTTATTTTATTGTCCTTGATAATATGTAATCCTCCATTTCATTGTGTGGTTTTTTCCCCCATTAGCTTCGCTGAGAAGTGGATCCCCAATGTCATCATCTCTCACCGCTACAAAGCACAAGACACGCCTGCCCGCAGAACTTTTGAACAGGCCCTGACTGGGGCATTCATGTCTGCAGTGATAAAAGACCTGAGGCCCAGCGCGCTGCCCTTCGTAGCCAGCCTGATTCGACATTATACCATGGTCGCTGTGGCTCAGCAGTGTGGTAGGGGACTGATGCTCTTCGTACTCTTTACAACTAATATTAGCTTTCTGTTTTGCCCCGGCATTGGTGTTTATTCCCCTCTGCACAAGCAAAATCAGTCACTTTCTAATTTTGACCACTGACTAGTTTTTATTAAAAATCTGTTTTGTTTAGTTGTTTTTTGTTCTCAATTTTGTATTTGTCACAACACATGTAATATAAAAGTTACATGTACTGTAATGTGTAGGAGTAGATATAACTTCATTTCATCTATATTTAAATTCTCATATTTCACATTCTCTTTGTTTTAGGTCCATTCCTGCTGCCGTGCTACCAGCTGGGCAGCCAGCCAAGCACAGCCATGTTCCACAGCGAGGAGAACGGCTCAAAGGGCATGGATCCACTGGTTCTGATTGATGCCATAGCTATCTGCATGGCCTATGAGGAGAAGGAGCTGTGTAAGATTGGAGAAGTGGCCCTGGCCGTTATCTTCGACGTAGCCAGCATCATCCTTGGCTCAAAGGAGAGGGTAAGTTACTGGGGGGATGTTGTTGGAGGGTTCAGCTATTTGTGAACGTTGTGCTGTGGTAAACTGTTTGTCAATAATATAACTTAATGAGATGATTTAACTCCAATGTATGCAACATCAACTGCCCGAAGGTTTTTTGTCATATTAAAAATGTCCTTGTATGGATATAGTTTTTAAATGGTAATAAGGTAATCATCCTGGACTCTTGTCTACATCATCAGGCTTGCCAGCTGCCCTTGTTCTCCTACATCGTGGAGCGTCTGTGCGCCTGCTGCTATGAGCAGGCCTGGTATGCCAAGCTTGGAGGTGTGGTGTCCATCAAGTTCCTAATGGAGAGACTGCCTCTGATCTGGGTCCTGCAGAACCAGCTCACCTTTCTCAAGGCCCTGCTCTTTGTCATGATGGACCTCACAGGAGAGGTGCGAGTAACTGACTTAAAGATCTAACATTTGGCCAAAATTTGAACAGGAGTTACTTCACCTGCTTCCAGTGGTGTAGACCTTTCTTCTCAATTGAAGTACAACACATGCAGCAGGTGCAATGTAACAACATATAGCTTTGCTGTTTCTTAGCACCACTGTACTTGCTCTGCAGTGGCATTGTACTTACAACATTATTGATTTTCACAATAAGGTGTCAAATGGAGCAGTAGCCATGGCTAAGACCACCCTGGAGCAGCTGCTTGTGCGCTGTGCCACTCCACTGAAGGATGAAGAGAAGACTGAGGAGCTGCTGGCTGCGCAGGACAAGTCTTTCCACATGGTCACGCATGACCTGGTCCGGGAGGTCACCTCCCCCAACTCGACCGTCAGAAAGCAGGCCATGCACTCTCTGCAGGTGCTAGCCCAGGTCACTGGCAAGAGTGTTACCGTCATCATGGAACCACACAAGGAGGTGAAACCAAGGATTAAGTTTTCTTTAACAGTATATCATCGATTTATACTTCTGTAAAAAGCACTTATTTTTTGCAGCTTAAAAACGCAGTAGGCTAAAATGCATTTTTATATGTAATACAGCTTGTTTTTTTTTACCCTGTCATATATTTTTTCCTATCTAATAAACTAGATTAATTGATTCATTCGTGGCTCTTCTCTTCAGGTTTTGCAAGACATGGTGCCCCCCAAGAAACACCTGCTCCGCCACCAGCCTGCCAATGCTCAGATTGGCCTGATGGAGGGAAACACCTTCTGCACCACCTTGCAGCCCCGTCTCTTCACAATGGATCTCAATGTCATGGAGCACAAGGTCTTCTACACAGAGGTATGTCCCTAATCTGACACATCGAAGCACATTGTGTTTTATAAGCGCTTTCTTCTGTATTAAAAAAATATTCATTTGACATAATTTTGCATAGTGATCTATGGTGAAAAGCCCCATATTTTCACAAAACATAATATAATCCACCTTAAACATCTTACAGTGTGCCCAACATAAATGTCTTAAATCACCTCTTTCAACACTCTAAATATTGAGCTCTGACTGTTGTGTGTCCTCCTCCCCTCCTGCTATATAGCTGTTGAACCTGTGTGAGGCAGAGGATGCTGCTCTGATGAAGCTGCCCTGTTACAAGAGCCTTCCCTCCTTGGTTCCCCTCCGCATCGCTGCTCTCAGTGAGTGGTCCCTGCTGAACTTGATTTACTAGTCTAATGTTTTGTAAGAAATCTGCTGTTGGAGCTTATCTTTTGTGTTCATAGCAGTTCATTCTGAATTAAGCCCAACTATAAATTGCTATTCAGTGCTCTGACTTTTGCCATATTTGGAGACATTGTTGTGAGCATTATTGTTAACCATATTTTGCCATACTGTCTTGAATGAATTACTATGTTGCTAAAATTTTAAGTCTTAAATAGTTGTTACATTTGGGTTTAATTTTATTGATCATCTCCTGTCTGTTTATGGCCAGACAGGAAGTGTTGAATGTTACTGATCTTATTTCTGTCCTGTTCAGATGCCCTGGCAGCCTGTAATTACTTGCCACAGTCCAGAGAGAAAATCATCGCAGCCCTGTTTAAGGCCCTCAACTCCACCAACAACGAACTGCAGGAAGCAGGCGAGGCATGTATGAGGAAGGTCAGTGCAGCATCTCTTTTTGTTGTTTGTTGCTTTTATTTGATTTAGATTGGTGTGATGACAGATTATATTAGGATTGACAGGAAATGTTGTTTTCTATGCTCAATCTCATCACATTTGTCATGTATAATTGGTCCACTATACTTTAGAATAGACCCTTTCAAAAAGTGAATGTTTTCCAGAATCACTCATTAGCAGATACACTGGCTGTTATGGTTTACATCTCAAATACGCTGACATTTTCAGGGCTGCTGCATTTTGAAACATACATTTTCATAATCCACTATCCCAACTATCTGTTGCAAGATGTCTGTCAGCAGGCAACACAATCTTTACTTCACTCATATCTTGACATCTTTGCATTGGCCCGTGGTTTGTTTTGCCATTGATTTGGAATTCATTTCAAGACTTTATCGATTACTTGGAAAGCTCAGACCTGTATTATATCACTCACTACAACTGCAACTCACTTTGAGTAAAAACAGCAAAAGCCTGAAAGCCAAAGATGTGACCTTTCTAAATCTGGATGAAAGACTGTGCCCTTGAGCTACGAAGGTGTCGAACCAAGATTAGACTAGTGAATTTGGTGGCACCCTTTTTCCTTTCCAAAAATCACATTTTCAGCACCTTTTGAAATACACCTCTGCTGTGTCTCATTCTTTCTCCTTTTAATGTATAATTTGCTTGTATGGTTTTCAATGTTTTGCTTGTTTTGTATTTATTCTATCTTCTAAGCTTTTTACTAGAATTTTCCGTTGTTCTCTTCTTTCCTCCTTCATTAGTCTTTCATTTGTATTACTCATGTCATTTGCGATCTTAGAAGTCCTTTGTTAATCCTCCCCCATACCATTTCCCCACCCAGTTATCTTCATACGGACCTCCCTCCACTTTATCACACTCTCCCTGAACCACTTGCGCCTCTATTCATCAAAGTATCCATACCATCGAAGCCTCTATCCATCTATCCTAAGCTCTTTGTCCCTCTTTCCTTCCATTTCAGTGTCCTTCATTTTCTTTCTTTACCAGCGTCACTCCTTTTCACTATCCTGTGAATTTTTATTTATTTATTTATTTTTTTGTTGCCTAGCCATTCTCTGTTCTCTCCATTCTTTCATCTCTGCCCTGCTAGCACTAATGAGCGTTGCCATGGCCCGATCGATACAGGATGGAGTGTTTGTTCTCAGCACTGAGAGGAAAATGAATGTGGCTGCCATGCATCATTCCCTCCCGTCTGTGTGAGGGTGTGGGTGTGCGTCATCTGTGTTTGGCACTGGCATGTGTGCTTGTTTATGACTGGGCATGCACTCGTTTGAGTGGCCTTAGTTCTTTAATGGAGACTGAAGGAATAGTGAGCAGTTGACAGGTCCACCAAACCTGACAAGGCAAGGTCTGATGTAGAGCAAACATTAATTTGTGGAAGGGAAATTATTAAGTTATTTGATTTGGTATTTTTATGTAACACCAGAAGACAACATGAGCTATGGTAATAACAAACAATATATTTACAAACTGAATTTCTTGTCCATCTGCTCTTTCTTTTTCCATTTTATTTTCAAAAGCAGGAAAAATTTGCTAAAAAGTTTTTTTGAGAAATGTAAATGATGTTTCCCTCTACAATTTTTTTTTTTAGTTCCTTGAGGGTGCAACTATTGAGGTGGACCAGATCCACACCCACATGCGCCCCCTACTGATGATGCTGGGTGACTACCGCAGCCTGACGCTCAACGTGGTGAACCGCCTGACCTCTGTCACACGTCTTTTCCCCAACTCCTTCAATGACAAGTTCTGTGATCAGATGATGGTGAGAAAGTTCAACCTCTGTCCTCCTCTCCGCCTCGACCTCATTTCACAACATCTTTTGTCCAAACACAGCACAGTCCTCATCATAGCAGACATGGCAACCAAGCTTTTCCACTGTGGCAGTGTTGTTGCTAGACTCTAACTATAGAGTATTTCAGAGTATTTAAATATCTGATTGTTTTTAAAGCTTGAATGTTCTACTAAATATTCTGTAGATTTAATTAAAAGGATTATTTGGCAGTAATAAAAGTACAGTCTAGAGGAATGGCTTAAGACTTGCCACAACATAGTAGGGTTTTTGTAAGATACAATGCTGAGTTTTTATTATTATAATGAATGAGATTTAAGTTGGCACATGTCTGTTAGATTGAACATTTTGTGGTGTAATACCAGCAGGCCTCATGATGCAAAAATGGCTATTGTCTGCACACTTTAATAGTTTCATGATTTAGACAAAACTGTGCAGCAAAGATATTGTTTATTGTTATTATAAAAATGTATTATTTATTACTGCAGTAAATACACAGCGTGACAGCTTTGCACAGTCTCACACACACTCTCAATCTCTGTCCCTCTCAGCAACACCTGAGGAAGTGGATGGAGGTGGTTGTAATAACACACAAGGGAGGCCAGCGCAGTGATGGCAGTGTAAGTATACACAGTTCAGACAGACCATACAGCCCCCCCCTCCCCACACACACACACACACACACACCGTACAGCACAAAAATTTAATACTGTGGATCTGTCACCATTCACAACAAGCAAATGAATGTTGTTTCTGTCATCTACTTTTGTAGAAATCTTATTTGAATACATGCAGGTCAGCAGGTCTGTCTACTGGAACTTTTTTCAGTTTTGTGCAATTGATCTGTCCTGCCTAAACCAAACAACACACACTGAAGGGGCAGAGGAATTGCCCCTGATACACACAAAGCCACAGTCACATGTAGTCACCACCTCCTCAATGTGGCCTCCTCCCAGATGAGTTGTGAGTGGCCATATTACAATCAATGATTAATTAGGCGCCAGGCAGGCGGTGGTGGGCCCAGCTCTGCGTCTCCTCATTATCTCCCCGACAGATAACCTTGTAAAGGCAGAGAAAAGGTGAGAGAAAAGGAGGGGAAAAAACAGCTGCCTCTCCCTCACAGAAATAATGGCCGCTTTTCCCCTCCCTTCTCTTTATTTGAGTTCATCCTGCCGCATCAAAAAATGGTGTGTTTAATTAGATGCAAATTGGCCCTTTGTCTTTCCCTCCCTCCAACTTGTGGTCTTTGTGTGTGTTGACAGCAAGGCTGGCAGTGACAATAAAGCCAAGGTCAGGGGGTCAATTAGCAGAGCATGATAAAGACAAAAAAATGGAGAATGGAGGGATGGAGCAGGACTGAGGAGGATGGCCTGAAGACATGTAGGCAAGAAAGAGGGTTTTGACGGAGAGGAGGAGAATATGGAGTGGAGGTGTGAGGAGGAGGAGTAAAGAACTTGTACGAAGCGAAAAGAAAAGTCTTTTAATTTGACTGAAAGGGTTCAGCAAAAACAAAATGTCAGATTCTGTACTCATGACCTGATATCTGTCAAAAGAGTGTTTTCCCTCCAAATGCCATGGATTTTGTGTTGCTCGGCTAACACTTCAGTATGGCCCCTGTCCTGTTGCTTACTCGACGCTGGCAGAACTTGTCCCCGAGGTCACTCACAAAGGTTGCTGCTGTCGCCCCATTCATTTCATTATCACCCTGTCTTATCTGCTCACCTTCCATATGGGAACAAAGACAGACAACACACAACAACACAAAAATGCACACATACTGCTCTGCTGACTCTGATCATTGTCTCCCGTTCCGGCACAGCCTGCGTTGGAGGGCGTTGAGGTGAGATGTGACCCGGTGTTGCGCCCTCTGTTGGTGGCTCTCTGTCAGTGATTTATATCTAGTTGAACCAATGTCGTGCTGGTGAATTAAACCAATGTTGTGGTAGTAGTGCTGGTGGAGTTGACCTGTATTTCTGTGTCCATGTGTCTGTGGTCGTCTTCAGAAATGTTACTCTCATCTCAGCCTTGCTCTAACCTCGCATTTTATTAAACAAAATGTTCAGTTCTGCCTCTTTCCCTTTGACTCTTGTACCTCTAATGTACTGATAATACAAGGTTCATGAAGATTATTCTGAATCTGTCCTTTACCTGTTTCTACCCTGGGCGAATGCAATCCAAGAACCCAAGAACTTTCCTGTGGAGAGAAAACTAACTAATGAGCACAAGTTGCATTTTCAGTCATTTGACTAAGATTCATCCTCGTCTTTCCACAGTGGCTGTCCATCCAGACTGTCTTTTAGAAATTGTATCCGTGTCCATACATTGATTTTTTTTTCTATGAATTTCATCCATTCACTTCATCCCTCCACTCTCTGTCTCCGACTCTTTCTCTAGGAGATGAAGATCTGCTCTGCCATCATAAATCTTTTCCACCTGATCCCAGCAGCACCTCAGACTCTGGTCAAACCTCTGCTGGAGGTGGTCATGAAGACGGAGAGGGCCATGCTCATAGAGGTTGGTCACCAGCTCCACTCTGTAGACTCTTAGAGATTATCCAGCCTTGTTACAGTAACGTAAAAATTCAACACAAACATGCACCCAATAAATGCCAGTGGAGGATTAGTGAGGAAATCCAAGAGTGTGGCCCAAACAGGAATTCCTTAACAGTGTCTTTTATTAACGTCACTTCAGAAACCAAAAAATATTTTTGAAAAATAAATGTTTCTTTTCTGGTTATTCAATGCACTTGGTCTTACAAGAGCAGCTGTGTAATTAAAATGAATGAAGGAAGGAAAGAGGATAAGAAGAGTTCAGTCTTTAATTAAGTTATGTCATTGATTGTTACAATTATCTGGTACAAATGATTAGTTATACTTTAAATGATAGAGCTTTAAATGGGGTTATTGGCATTACTTAAGTTATTGTAAAGGTCAAGTCAGTGATGCGTGATAATTGTACAATAAATACTTGCGAAGTCTCTTGATAATCACATGATATCTATTTTCCTCTATGGGATAAGCTTCTTAATCCTATTTGATCTGTATCTGATGTATAGTGTTTAATAGCACATTAAACTCTGATATTAAGCACAAATCCTCTAAAGAAAGTGATCTAAATCTAAATCTGCTGTTGCTTTCATGAAATAATTTCTTTCCTTTTCCTGTCTGTTTCCTCCCCCGCTCACACTTCCTGTGCCAGGCTGGCAGTCCATTCAGGGAACCTTTGATCAAGTTCCTGACTCGTCACCCGTCTCAGACTGTGGAGTTGTTCATGATGGAGGCTACGCTGAACGACCCCCAGTGGAGCCGCATGTTCATGGTCAGCTCTAAGTAGCAGTCTTTTCACTCTTTTTATTGACACAATTGCCATTAAAACAGCATTTTGCCTCAATAATGAACCGCAATCGAGGATATATCTGGTGTTTCAAACCTCGGTGGTCCCGTTAATGCCAAATTTACATGGATCACTCCTACTAAAAATTCTGACATTGCTGCATCATGTTCTATGCAGTTGTTACTACACTATACAGTAAACATTTATTTTTCTCGTAGTGTTACTATTTGTATTTTATTTAAAACTTTACAGTATGTTTATGTGTTCATATACAGAGTTTTCTGAAACACAAAGATGCAAAGCCCCTGAGAGATGTGCTGGCTTCGAATCCCAACCGCTTCGTCCCCCTGCTGGTTCCCGCTGGCACTGCAGCGACTGTTCGACCTGGATCTCCCTCGACAACCACCGCCAGACTGGACTTACAGTTTCAGGCCATCAAGGTTTACATATTTTACAGTTCTATCCATCTCTATGTCCTACACACACTACAGACAATCAATACATTTTTTTAATCTAAATCAGGTGTATGCAATTGAAAAAGTAACTGTTGGTGTCTGTGGTGCTTAATTCTAATAATGTTACCACTTATCTCATTCAATCCATTGTATGAACCTAACCGTTTTTTCTTCTTTGTCCTAGATTATCAGCATCATAGTGAAGAACGACGAGGGTTGGCTGGCAGGGCAGCACTCTCTGGTCAGCCAGCTGAGGCGGGTTTGGGTCAGTGAGGCCTTCCAGGAGAGACACCGCAAAGACAACATGGCTGCTACCAACTGGAAGGAGCCCAAGCTGCTCGCCTACTGTCTGCTTAGCTATTGCAAGTATGTACATTTACAGAAATTGCAGTATGAATAAAAATAGCCTAAATGTTGGACAATATTGTATTAAGACCCAAAAACTTATCTCTGAATATGAAAATTTCAGTTATGAAGCGATAAGAAACAAAATTCCCTCTCAGCTACTGTAGATGTACATGTAGGCCATGAATGCTATTAGAAGAGTGTGAAACTTGTAGACTTAAACTTATACAAACCTGGCTATATTTAAGTAATTAGCCTATGTAAAGATTACAATTTTTGCATTATTATCTTGTAAAGTTAGTGAAGTTTCTGACTTTAACTAACTTAATGACATTCTAGTCATGACTGACCTTCTCACCCCACCTCACTGCCTGAGCACAGAGAAAGTGCTAAAACACTCTGTGCACTAGGCACTTAGCAGCTGTTTACTTCAGACCCAGCAATTAACCCCAAACCACTCCAGCCAGTAATTTTGGAGTGTATGTGTTCAGTTGACCTTGTTTCGAAAAACAAAGTAGATCAAGTTTAAAACTGGCTAATTACCAGAGTCACATTGATATCAAAGATTATCTAAAAGTCCTGTTGTGCAGTATCATTTTGTTTGATGTATCCATGCTCTAAACATGTTTTCCTTGTTTTGATTTTCTGTGTATGCACTGAGAAAAAACTGGAGTCAGTTTCCTTGTATGTGTAGAAATAATAGGCCAATAAATCTATTTCTGATTCTGATTGACTTCCTTTCTTCTCAATAGGCGTAACTACTCTGAGATCGAGCTGCTGTTCCAGCTGCTGCGGGCCTTTACAGGTCGGTTCTTATGCAACATGACCTTCCTGAAGGAGTATATGGAAGAGGAGATTCCCAAGAACTACTCCATTGCCCAGAAAAGGGCCCTGTTCTTCCGCTTTGTTGAGTTCAATGACCCACACTTCAACGACGAGCTTAAAGCCAAGGTACGTACAACAATGAGCTGATACCACAGGCAATGAGAGCGGAAAAGTCCATGTATGACTACATGCCAGAGGGACCTGAAATGATACAATTACAGTTTTACAAAACATCTTTTAGAATGTGCATTCATGTGGTGATTGGAGGTGTAACACACAGTTTTACTAACCACACAGGAAATTATTACTAGTATTTGGCTTGTAGATGTTATTTAATACCAAAATCAGTCTGCTGTTAACAAGTACACCAGCTGAACAAGTCTAAACAAGTCTAAAGTCTAAATCAAGTTGTGTGTAAAAATTGTGTGTTTTCAGTGAAACACTCAGGATTCAAGGCATTCAGTGCTCTGCTGCTTTGCTGTTAGGCTTTTCTTGTTCGAACACAGCACTTTGCTCTTATAAAGCCTGCTGAAGAAAAATCTTTTTTAAATAAATATGCTAATTTTAAACTTTAGGACACTCGTAGGCCTTCATTGGAAGATAAATTGAATTATTTTTTTGACAGTATGTTTAGAAGGAATAGAATCGAATCTTGGATCATCTGTAAGCTTAAACAATTGCAACGTCATTTGAGAATGCATTTTGGGCAATATGGTCCACTCTTAACCTGAATGATTAATTAGAAATAATGCTACAAAACTCCTTGAGCATCTCCTCGTCTTACTTACTTTGCTTCCTCAGTGTGGGTCCTGATCTGTGTGAGGTTTATGGTTGGTGTGTTTTGTACCAGAAGTTCTTTGATAGAGTCAGGAAGGTCATTTTGTCTGGTTGTAGACCCTCAGAGGCTCACAGATGAATGCCTCTGTCCTCTCTACCTGACCTGCTGCTGCAAAAGCATTACAATCATTCGGGCTGCTTTTTAATTAAGCTCTCTCTCCCGCATGCATGCTCACAGACACGCGCACACACACACAGGCGCTTGCACACACATTTTGCACAGCTGTAACAGGCGCACAACCTGGCACAGAGGAACAACAGCACTGCTGTTAAGTACAAACGGGTCAGTGGGGAAGGCCTGCCCTGGCATGCTATAGCACATAGGCAAATGGCTGTGTTGTCAGAACACACACACACAGAAAAAGCAGGCAAGTGCACTCAGACCCCTAAATCCAAGGACATACACTTGTGTTTATGACGCCGCTCACTCAACGCTGCCCTTTTTGCTCATGTTCAGTTTTGTTGCTTCAGCACCATATGGACTGGAAAAGAGAGACAAAATAAAGGCGGGGTAAATAGTTCAGTAAACTCACTGTGCTGTGACTTTCCAGGGCCAGATGCAGTGTTTGAATTTTTTACAGAGCTGTGTTTAGTCTCACAGCTAGCAGAGCTGCGACACCCCCACCCCCGTCAGAGTTTTGTTCATATTGTTGTTTTTCCCTTAATTGTCCTCCTCTGGTGCGCAGCAGATGCTGGCTGTGTGTTAGAGACAGACAGACAGGCAGGCAGACAGACGGAAACAGACGGAGGATGTGCGAATGTTTTGTGTTGATGTGTATGAGTCGTGAGCAACAGAATGAGTGTGGGTGTTACCTCCACTGACATTTAAATAATTGCCTTTAGCATTTTCCTGAAAGCATCATATCACAGGAAAGTGTGTGTGTGTGTGTGTGTGTGTGTGTATGTATGTGTCTTTGTCTCTGTCTCTGTCTTTGTTTGTGTGTCTTTGTGTGCTCATTCTCAGTTTGCCTGAGAGTTAGATTGGAGCTCAG
>JBAJHX010000024.1:17125400-17192516 GCA_037176925.1 Amniataba percoides | reverse complement strand
CTGGGGAGAAGATAATGACAGACAGATGAGAGACTGTGTGTGTGTGTGTGTGTGTGTGTGTGTGTGTGTGTGTGTGTATGTGTGTGTGTGTGTGTGTTAAAGAAATAGAGAGATTGTGTGCGTGTTTGTCTGTGTGCACATGTGATGGACAGGACTTAGCCGCTCTGTCATTAAGGGGCTGTGAAGCCCTGCTCTATCGACTATAATTACCCTCAAAGTGAGAAGCTTTAATATTCTTTGACACTGGCAACAGCCCTCAGATAGACATCTCATCTCTTGCTCTTTTGTCTGCGCGTGTCTGTGTGTTTGAGCGTCCCAGTTCAGTTTGCGATGAAGCTAAGTGACTCTTGAGTGTGACGCCTGAGAGTGTGAATTCTCAGGGCTAAGTGTGTGTCATCATGTCCTTGAGACTAAGTGGGAATACGACTTCAGAGTTGGCCTCTTCTGACTCTCTCAAAGTGATTGAGCACCCCCCTTTTAACTTTGCAT
Source organism: Amniataba percoides (assembly GCA_037176925.1). NCBI lineage: Eukaryota > Metazoa > Chordata > Actinopteri > Centrarchiformes > Terapontidae > Amniataba > Amniataba percoides. Next base: position 17,192,027 of record JBAJHX010000024.1, on the reverse strand, counting down.
GTGTTATCACTCCAAAATCTAGAGCAAAGTATTGGCAGGGTAGAAAAAAGTACATTATGTGTAGTTGCCTTTGATTCACTTTTTTTTTTTTGTCACCATTCATGATGATGATGACGCCCTGTTAGCAGGTGACTGGAACTGTTGCAGCAAGCTGCAGCTGACGCGAGCTGCAGTTATAGTCCGTTTATAAGGTGTCCGCTAAATTGGAAAACTCATATTTTTGACATTTAGTAAGCAGAGCTTCTTGTAAAGCATGAGTCTGAGGGAAAACAAACCTTCTCTTTATCTGTCGAGGGTGCTCTGAGAACAAAACTGCCAAAACCATATTAGACTTTTTATAGAATCAAAACTGAAATCGTAAATCAATATGCAAACATCTATGTTTGATTTCATTATTCAACAACTTACATCACACTTTTGGGTCTCATTGAGCTGAGGGTCTTTTAGTAAGTTTGGGTTCACCATCTGGTAGGAAGTTGGAGGAAGGAGCAGTTTTTCTGTGTGAGGAACAGCTGATGGACTGACAATTTGGGTGTGTTTCCTCTGTTGCAAAGCAGGATAGTTTGTAAGGTCATAATCCAAAAAATTCAACACAGTTTTCCCACTCTTCCATACTTGGCTTCTTGTTTTGGCGAGCAGTGGAGGCTCAAGTTGTGAGACTACAAAAAACAGGTCCCAAGCTACAGCTGCATTTATATTAAAGTTTGGGTTCTTTACAAACTGCTCTGTCATCTGTTCAGTCTTGGTGACTATCATTGCTCATGTGTATTTCTTCTGTTTCTTTTAACTCTGCACTTGGCGTCAGTGTGTTTAAAATGCCAAAGCTTTCTTGAACACAGTATTGAATGTTTAATCGCTACTTCATTTGATATTTACTGTGCATATTATGACTTGCATTCCTACTTACTATCATCTCTTTCCAGGTATACTACCCTGTGCGTCACCACCTGGTGCAGCACATGATCAGTGCAATGCAGCGTCTCGGATTCACCCCCAGTGTGACCATTGAGCAAAGGAAACTGGCTGTGGACCTGGCCGAGGTGGTCATCAAATGGGAGTTACAGAGGATCAAAGACCAGCAGGTGTGTTCAGGAATTGACATGAATACATACACGTATAACAGAAATCAAAAACACTTTCATAGCCACAGTCCATAAATGTAGATCTTTTAAACCTGTTGTAGCTGGTCAGAATTCACAACAAAGTGTACACACATATTTCATTCTGTAAACTAATTATTATGTTAACTGTTGGGTTCATCTTCACCCTTATCCTCCTCTTCTGTCTCTGTCTTTTCAATGTGGCAGCCGGAGTCTGAGGCTGAAGTAGGGGCGGGCGGTGAAGGGACAAGTGGGGCTGCTGTGAAAAGAGGACTGTCTCTGGAATCTGCTGCTGCTGCTGCTACGGGCCAAGATGTCAAGAGGTTCCGCACAGCAACGGGAGCCGCCTCCACGGTAAGCTGTGATTGACGCATCCCTGTCCTCAGTTACCTTAGCCAGAGATTGGCTGTATAGTAGTTAATTATCTGTGTTATCCCTCACATCTTCCAAAATGAACAACCTACGTTCACAGTTCTTGCTGGCTGTGCCTGTTTTCTGCACTTCTGTGAATGACTGCAGAACGTTTTGAAAGACGCTTTGATCAGACAGCCTTTTTTACATGTATCTGAGACAAAAATTGCCAACAGGAGACATCAGCACAGTTCTTGTTGCCTTAATCCATTTTTCCTTACAACAGTATTGCTGCCTCTCATCTGTTTGATCTCGAATCCCACTGTGATCTGTTGTTTTTGCAGTCTCAACACTGGAAGAGATGCCTTTGTTACAAGATGTGAAATATCAAAGTTGTTGAATTACACCATGGTCAATCGCTGATAAATATGAAAACTAAATATTCAAAGGGCCACTTTTATTCAGTATAAAAACTCTGTTAGCTTGTTATCACAGTCCTCCAGGTTTTGCTTGACAATCCAGTGATACTGCAGTCCCACAGTGCGCTGCGTGTCTGTGCAGCTGTGTTGTACGCTGGACAGCTGTTGAGTGGTAGCGAAGGCACAGTTTGAATGAAGTTTGTTTATTTGATTCACTTATTGTACAATGTGGGTTTAGTTTATTAATTTTTGTATTACGGTGAATTCCAACATGTGGATATCTCTGAGAAACTTCAATTCAAAATTAAATAAATTCTTTTTTTCCCCCAGATGTTCATCTAGATATGACTAATCACCTCAGTATGTCCATCTCCAAGCCTCTTATTGCAGGCAACATAACAGCATTTTGACTGCTTCCATCTGCATAAAACTGCATAATTCAAGTCACAGATTGTCTATTTTGATTGTTCTGTACTAAGATGTGTTAAGATGTGTGTCAAAGAACAGCTAATATAATTTCTGTAAGCACAAGCCTTGGTCAGTGACAGTATAATTCTCCCCTTCTTTTACCTGATGTCAGGAGGAAAGTGCCGTAGCAGCATTTATTTCTGCTTGAACTGAGGAAATGTTAATTGCTCACAAAGTTGTCTGGATAATTATCACAAAATCATAGTTTTAGCCTACTTTTCAGTATAAGCAGTGCAGGCAGAAACCTGACTTTGTGCAGTCTCTTTGAACCTCCAAACTAAGGACTGTGCAGCGTTTGCACTGCTGTCACAGAGTTTTATAAAGAAGTCTCTTTAGTTTCCTAGTCGCAAGAAGATTCAGATCACTGTATAAAGAATCTTTTTCTCTGTATTCAAACAAAAAATATCTGCGATACGATGAAATGTATTTGTGTGTGTGTTTGTAGGTTTTTGGCCGAAGTCAGTCCATGCCAGGTACAGAGACCATGCTCACCAAGCCTGTTGAGAAACAACATACGGACACAGTGGTCAACTTCCTCATCAGGATTGCATGCCAGGTAACACCCACACCTTTACCATCATACACACACAGGAAACGCACACACACACACACACAGCAGGTACAGTTCTACCATCCATAGCGCCTGCCAGGAAGGACACAACTATTGTAACCTCTCAGTGGTGAAGGTAGGACACACCTGGTGGCTGTCCTAAACGCATCTCCACACACACATAATCACACTCACACACAGTCCTTTATGTGTCTCCTCACGCAGCTGTCCCCTGGTCTAGTGGCAGCAGTGACCTTGGGTACAAGCCTGAAATAGACTGTTGAGATTTCACTCACCTTGACTTCCTACTTTCTTTTTTGGGCCAAGCTCCATTCTCACTGTTCATCCAACCATTTCTGTTGTATGTAACTGCTGGGGATCACTCAGTGCTCACAGAAAAGTTTAAAGGAACATAATATTTTCTTTGTGTACCAATAACACTGTATTATACTAAATTAGTCTCTGTAGAAAGAATGTATTTTTTCGCTCAACATCTGCCAAAGAACACCACACCACACCCAGAGCTGATTGAGATTGAAAGACAGTCTTCTTGCTGTGTGTCTTACTGTTGAACTTCATGATTAAAATTACAATGTATGCTGACAGTCCTAGACTCTTCTTGCCCTGTGTGATTTCTCTTCTCATCAGGACGCCATTGTGGTGTTGAAGATGAAGACACTGATAATGATAATGACACCAACAACTCTCCCACTCTCCTATGTAGGTGAACGACAGCACCAATGTGGCCGGTTCTCCGGGGGAGCTGCTGTCCCGTCGCTGTGTGAGCCTGATGAAGTCAGCCCTCAGGCCTGACATGTGGCCTCGTGCAGAGCTGAAGCTACAGTGGTTTGACAAGCTGCTTATGACAGTGGTAAGATGACAGTCAGTCATTGTGTACCTGATCAGGCTGCCTTTTATTATTTCATATAGGTGTGGTCATGCTTGTGTTGGTGCTAAGCCATTGTTGCTGCTGTGTTTATGTAGTGCATTTCCCAGAGATCACTTATCAGTCCCTGTGTCCAGAGCTTTAATGTTGCTCTTGGATTTCCTGCAGATAAACTCTCAGAAGGTGTCTGGCTTATACATTTCATGTTTTATTTGATGGGGGACTATTGCCGTTCTTCAGAAAGTACACAAAGTTTTGTTTATGTGAGCTTGTCACAGATTATTTAAAGTTCCTTGTGTGTTTTTCATCAACATGTTTTTATAAAAAATTAAAATGTTCAGTCTTGTTACAGCCCCAAACAACAGCACAGGATAAGTAATGTTTCTCAGTCAGTCGCCTTCCTAACGCTGCTGAAGTTTTCACTCCCTGCTTAAGCTCTGTCTTAGTGTTTGCTCTAACGTCTCCGAGTCCTTTGTCTGTTATCAGTAATACATGAAGTGAGGCGCCAACCACCATAATGACAAAATAATGACAGTGGTGAGATAACAGGAGTCTGTCCGGGTTGGCCTGTGCCTTCTCGTTCAGCCCCCTCCACCCCTCTTCATCCTAAAACTCCTCATCCTTGCCTTCTGTATCGCCTCACTGTGCCTCTCCACATCTCTCCTCGCCTTTCCCTCTGTCTCTTGCCACCACTTCCTCCTCTCATCTCTTTTCTTTTCTTTTCAGCCTCTTATCGCAGCCTCTCTTCTTTCTCTCTCTTGTTTTATCTGTTGCTCCTCTCACTCTACTCATCTCTCTGGTCTGATTCAGTGGCGCTGAATCAGACCAGACAAGGTTATCGCCATGCACTGGCAATCGTCACGTACTTCCCTTTTTCCCTTTCGGGGATCACTGCATCGGCCGTGCCTTTTCTCTGCCTGCACACACACAAACCCAGTCAGCCCCTCCGGATCCCGTGGGGATGGTCTGACAAACAAGGCTTTCTGTAGGTCTTACGCACATACACACACGGGCCCTTCCCCCTCCCGGGAGCATGCTGTACCTGCCCAGCCATCTTACTCAGATTAATGAACAATGCCCTAAATCGGATTACCTTTTATCATCTCATTGTGCTGGCATGGCAGTGATTAAGAGTCAGTAGGAGTGGCGTGAGAGGGCAAACGAGGAGGAGTGGAGGACTGCGAAACAGGCACACAATCACATGCGCATACATGCATATGCCCTATCTGCATGACTCCAGAGACAAGATCCCATTCTGTTAATACAGTGCCAAATCAATACTACCCTAATATCTACCAGGAGCCTTATCACAAGAGTCACCTTGTTCATTAGCCAAGATTAGTGCCACGGATCTGCCCCAGATTATCCTCTTGGCCCTGCCATCGTTGTAAACCTTGATTGCAATTTAGACAAAATTAGGGCCTGATGTTGGCCATTGATCTTTGGTTTAGTGGCAATCACATTGCCTTGGTTCTTTTGTGTGAGAAATATCTCTGTGTGTGGAATATTGATTTGCGAGTTGTCTGGAATTTGTATGGAGTAAAAACTTAAATGATTAATGCATCTACTGATGAATTTGCACTCTATTTTTCTTGCCTTGGTTCAGATTTGTCTTCTTATGTCCAAAAACATAAGTTTGGATATTTTCTTTAATTTGCTGATCACATTTTAAGAAGTATAAAAACGTCTAAATACTTCTGTCTAATATGTGACTACTTACATGTACACACGTCTGTTTACTCTTGGTTTTCCTCTGTCTTCTCAGGAGCAGCCAGCACAGGCTAACATCTCCAACATCTGCACGGGGCTGGAGATTCTCTGTTTCCTCCTCACAGTACTGCAGTCCCCAGCCATCCTAGCCCATTTCAAACCCCTCCAGCGGGGTATCGCTGCATGCATGACCTGCGGCAACACCAAAGTCTTGCGAGCTGTCCACTCCCTCCTTTCTCGCCTCATGAGCATCTTCCCCACAGAGCCAAGTAAGTTGACAGTGCTTAATCCTTAAATTCTTACTGGAACTTAGTCAGGCCAGTAATACTCAGTAATACACTACATGTCTGGGTTGTCTGAGAAAAGCTCTTTTCTGTATTCGCTGAGGAGGTGCCAAAATATTTGGACCATTGCTCTGTTGATTGATGCTTAAATTCTTAAGTTTGCTTTTGTCATGCCATGTGGTAAAAGCAAGGTGTTGATTTAGATTCTCTGTTCTTTGTGTGACAAAAACTGCTCTCTGTCTCAAGGCACATCATCAGTGGCATCTAAGTATGAAGAGTTGGAGTGTCTGTATGCTGCTGTGGGCAAGGTCATCTATGAGGGACTGACGAACTATGAAAAAGCCACAAGCAACACTAACCCCACACAGCTCTTCGGTAAGACTTTCTCCAGCTCTCTCTTTTGCTTCCTCTAGTTTTTCCCTCTGAACCCCACTGAGCCTTGTTACACTCACTTTGTTGCTCATAAACCCTTTATATGTTAAATATATTTTTCACACTCCCACTATTTTCCCTACAAAAGTCAAGCTACCTCAGTCAAGCAATTATGCTAGTGAGTGGGTCATTAAAAAGCAAGCCGATGGGCCCTGCTGCTCGGTCTAACATCTGGTCTGTCTAAACGGAGGCCACAGTCCAGCGGTTTGGGAAAGGTTGTCTCAGGAAGGATTTCTGCTTTTGGCTACTCTCCCTGTGCGAGCATTACTGTTATCCTCCCAGATATCACAGAGTATTCATGGAAAAAGCTTACATTAAAGCTTATTCTAAGGAGACAGATATTTGATTTTTCTCTCTTGTATTTGAAATATACAGTAGGTCTCAAAATAAAGTGCCCTCAAGGTGACAAATGGCTATTGGAGAGCAGTCTGAAGGTAACGCTATTTCATACGGTTTCCCAAAATGGCAGTTGTGGTCAATAAAAAGCTTTCGGTATCCTGCTGTTGAAGAGAGGTAGTGCTGATATGATGGGGGTGACATTTTAGCATTTGTCTCCCCTCCAGGGAGCAGCAACAGAGAGGGACATTACTCATACCCCTCTGTGACACCCTGAAACTTTTGTTAGATTCCCTCAAAAAAAAAAAAGTCCTTGTCATGCTGTGTGAATGAACACAAGCTGACTACAGGTGTGTGTGTGTGTGTTACCTTGCTCCACAGACGTTCTTGTCAGATTATTATATTTCCCATTTTTCCCTCCCCTTCATCCTTCTCACTCTTCCTTCATTTGTCTTCCAGGAACATTGATGATCCTGAAGTCTGCCTGCAGTTACAATGCCAGCTACATCGACCGTCTCATCTCTGTGTTCATGCGCTCACTACAGAAGATGGTGCGGGAACACCTGAGCCCCCAGCAGGCTAACCCGGGGGTCACTGAAACCAGCACGGGTATGTGCATGGCCATATATTCAGTGGAAAGAACAGACACATGCATATACACTATACCCTTTTATATAACAGCAGGAAGAACAATTTCATACACATGGACAAATGTATAAAGTGATGTAGAGGATAGATAGAGAGATAGAGCTTTGAAATGAGCTTTTTACAAAAGTTGTTATGTAGTCCACCGGTGATACTAAATAGACGCTGACGGTTACATAAAATCAACTAAACAATTCTCATGATTTAAGAGTTGGCTGGCAAGTTGACAGCAAAATAATCCCACTAATTAACTTAAAAACTCTCTAGCAGGAACTTAAAACTGGGCAAACACCTGTGCCTCCTAACACGTGTAATCTTTTTCAATCAGAGTAATTCACTGATACCTCAGACAGGCCTTCCCCACTATCCCCATTTCTCCCAGTCTCCCTGTGTGGCCCAATTATTAAAGCAGTTCTAGAGTTCACAGCGCCAGAGTGACCGTCAGAGCTCAGCGACCGACCAGACATCAACTGCTATTTCAGCTGAACTTATTCCGCAGGGCTGCAGTTACACCTGGCCCACATTATCAGCAAGGCCAATTGTGCGTACTTTCCCCAACCCTGATCCAACAAGGGGTTGACTGTGTGCGGGAGTTCAGCTACACCCCACACATGCACACTCGTATGCTGACCTTCCCCAGACTGAGTTAGAGCTCAGATATCCCGTGTATCTCAGCGGTGCCTGGCTCCATACAAAGACCGTATCAAACGTTCTATATCAATGGCCGCAGCTGTGTTCTCAATAGCTGTCGTGGTCGGGGGAGATCCACTCTACAGATAGTCTGGTTTCACAGGGAATGTTCCTCAGCTCTGCTTCCCACTCTGTATTGTCTTCAAGTCTCTCTGTCTGGATAAAGCTAACAGATGGTCACCTTGTGCTGTTTTGCTGTGGGTTTGAAAGGGGAGACACTGTTTGACGCGCAACCTCTTGACCGTTTGCTTCATACGTCAGTCGCAAAGAGACACCTTTCACAAGTTTAAGTCTCACTGTTTAAGTGCTTTAGGTTGTTAAGCTTTCTTGTGACTGTTCAAAATTCATTGAGGCTTCCTTTTCACTACGGTCTTTGAGCTTGGCTTGATAGAAGTCAGGCGGTACATAATTCCTGTTGCTACCTCTATGATGGGAGGTAATGGCTGTAAGATGCTATCAGTGCTTTAAATGGGCCCCTAATGACTATATCGGGAAACACAGACATTTACCCTCCACTAGGAGCAGTTATAGTCACTAAGACCAAAGGCTATCTGACCAGCGAGGCCTTTGCCTCTAAAGATTGTTCCTGTTTCACTAATCACTTAAGTCTAAGTGGGTCCATCCTGATTTTATTTGAACTGTTTAGTTTTATTTTGGCTGGTAAAAAAATATATACAATATATATATATATAAAATATATACACTTTATAAAAGTGCACAACTCACATAGCAGATTGGTGATATTAGTATAAATGTGATCTTGATAAAATATAAAACAAGGTTTTACTGTTATGGCTCAGATTTCAGAATAGCAAGAAAAAGAAAATTCCTGTCATTTATGTATTAAAATGTCAAGACATACAAAATAATGCAAAATAGCCAATTAATAATTGTAATTCTGTTTAGATTGTAATTGGCAGTTTGTCTCAGTTCTGCTTCTTACTATCACCCCCTCTGATCCCACAGTGACTAGTGAGCTGGTCATGCTGAGTCTTGACCTGGTGAAGACTCGACTGTCTGTCATGAGCATGGAGATGAGGAAGAACTTCATCCAGGTCATCCTCACCTCACTGATCGAGAAGTCGCCCGACCCCAAAATCCTCCGTGCTGTCGTCAAAATTGTTGAGGAGTGGGTGAAAAACAATTCTCCCATGGCTGCCAATCAGGTAAGGAAGAGTTGTCGGACATTCTGAAGTTACACAAATAAAAAGTGTACAAACAAATACAAGTGTGATTCAGCAGATAATCACATTATTTCTTTCATAATAGCATCCCTAGAATGTGAGAACTGAATCAGCAAAGTCAATCTTAAGAGGTGTGAAACCTTTGGACAAATAACAAGCAAAGCATATTTTTTGTGGCCAGTGAGGTGAACATTAGCATAATACCCACAGAGGTGTCTTTGGTCTTTATTTTCCTTTAAGCTGTATGGTGGGAGCAAGCATTAAAGGGCTGAGGTGGACAGACAGATGCAGTCACAAGACAAAAAGAAAGATTATCTTTGTCTTGTTTTTTTCTCCCCTCTTCCTGTATGCTGTCTCTTTTCATTTTTATAAGTCTTCTGTCTCTCTTTTGAAACTGACATCCCTCTTCACCTCCTCCTTCCAGATGCCCAACCTACGCGAGAAGTCCATCCTGCTGGTGAAGATGATGACCTACATAGAGAAGCGTTTTCCCGATGAACTTGAGTTAAACGCCCAGTTCTTGGACCTCGTTAATTACGTCTACAGGTAATTACCGCCATTCATCACATGGCCAAATGGCCGTGCCACCGCCGCCGCGCCGCCCTTGCATCCATCTTAGCAGGAGGGATGAAGGTCGTCAGTTTGAGGCGGGGAAAGACACGGGAGGTTGGGTCAAGGAGCAAAGGAAAATGGAGATGAGATGGAGAGAGGTTTGAAGAATAAGCAATGTGCCATTCATCTTATTTTTAAAAGATGGAAGTAAGGATAGGTAAAGATAGATCACGGTAAGTAGATAGATGGGAAATGTAAGATCCAGTTTGGTCACATGGTAGCAGAGGAATTAATTAATAGAAGTTGAAGCTGTGGAAAATAGTGTGGCTGTGTGTAGTAGGGGTTATAAAGACAGCAGGTAGTGATAGAGATAGATAACATGCCAGGGTCTTTCACAGGGGCTACAGTAGTGTCAGGACTCATGACAGCACACACAGCAGGAGGGGGCCAGAGGCTAGAGACTGTCTTCCTGCCCCACTATTCATCAAACCACAGCTCTCTTTGTCTTTCTGTCTGACACACATACACATTTAATCAGCCAAATGTACCCTGTATCCCTCCACCACATCTGCTGTTCATGTCAAAAGATTTAAAAACGAGCCGTAAACCCATGATGGACAGCAAGTAATGATAATGGAATGATAAAGCAGCTGTGCCAGAACAGCGCGTGATTAAGGGAACGGCGCAAATAGGGGCAATATGCAGCTGTGGTAGCCTAGCCTTTGTCGTCGCTTTTAATGCCACCTTCCCTTGCACCCTCTGTTACAGGAATTGTACCCACGGGGCCAATTCAGTGCAGCAGGATGACGTAGAAACGATGACATTTGTTATTTAATGTGTTTAATGCATGACTGTTAGTGCTTTACTATCACCGGAGTCTTCGCATCAAAGATGCTTAATTTCACCCAATAATTCTGCAATAACTGCCATCTCCCCACTCTTCACTGATCCTCAGTATTAAATGACACGGCTGTTTAAACATGCTTGCACCTTGCGTTTTAATGTAGCTGTAAGATCACTTTTTGTGCTTGTAATATGTTTGGATCTTACCTGCCATATTTGTAAATAATCCCTTAATCCAAAGCGAGACTGGTTCCGTTGTACTCTGCGTGTAATTATATCTAATTACATGTCTATGTCTGCAGTTTGACAGAAATACCAGGAAGAAATTGAGCTGTAAATATTAATTAACAGTTAATCCTGTATTCAGGTAATTCCTTTGGACATTTTTTAAGAAAATGTGACAGTAAACTATGACAGAAGAGCTATGCACACCCTTGCTCTTTGAGATGAAAATGTAATTGTTTATTTGGCAAAAAAAAAAACCCAAAACACAACATCTAGTAATAATTTAAGTAGAAATAAGTCATAAATCTATAAGGATAACATAGTCTCTTGACATGCCATTTAGCCCTTAGTGTCACAGTTAAATTAAAAAATGATGCTTGGGAGCAGACCATTTGGAGATAGGATTACATACTAAAATCACCCAGTGAGCGTGAGCAATTGACAAAAATTCAATAAACAAAAAGCACAGATGATGGCTTTCAAACTGACCGCAGAGTTGAATCAGTGCGTCACTTACATAATCTGAACTAAGTTCGATATGTGAGTTTATTGCAGGGGACTCACGCTGCCAGTTCTGTTATTCCAGTGTGAACTTTTCTTGTTTTGTTAGATATTTTGACTTATTTGACTAGAGTTTTGGCTCTCGCATCAATCTGGCGACGCTTTTACTCGCAGCAGCCGTTCTAAGTGAATTAAATGTTTTATTATTAACAAAATGCCTGTCCTCTGCCGTCGTGAATCATGAAAGTAAAAATGGATGTGAGCCAGAATGCAAGCTCTGTCAAGTAAACATTTTATCCATCCCGTTATCCAGGGATGAGAGCCTCTCAGGAAGTGACATCACATCCAAGTTGGAGCCAGCCTTCCTCTCGGGGCTTCGCTGCACTCAGCCAACGATCAGAGCCAAGTTCTTTGAGGTGTTTGACAACTCCATGAAGCGGCGAGTCTACGAGAGGCTGCTCTACATCTGCTGCTCTCAGAACTGGGAGGCCATGGGCAGCCACTTCTGGATCAAACAGTGCATAGAGGTAAACAGAGCGCAGCCTCTGATCTTTTAGGCAGCCTTTAAGCCTTTTATCCACCATTAAAGAATGTATTGTTGACAAGTTTTTCATTTGGTTATACCTTTTTTCTGTCACGCCCGTCACTTGTCATTTATATCACTGATCGCTATTCTGCACTTTTACGTGTGTGCGCTTGTTAGTTGTTGCTGGCAGTGTGTGAACGCAACACCATCATCGGCACCAGCTGCCAAGGATCCATGCTACCGTCTATCACCAACGTCATCAACCTGGCTGACAGCCACGACCGCGCCGCCTTCGCCATGGCGACACATGTCAAGCAGGAGCCGCGTGAGAGGGAGAACAGCGAGACCAAGGAGGAGGTGGGGTGGACACACACACACACACATCAAGATTCATGCTCTCTCACATAATTTAGCACATTATCCCATTAGGAATGTGTTACATACTGTCTTCCTGAGAAAAGATGAAAGCCTTGCTTTCTCGCTTTTTCTTTGAAATTAGTGTTCTGATCTGTCACCCATTACCTGAAGCTCTTGACGGTTAATGTCATAAAAAGCCCTTTCACAGCAGCGGTGTGTCCAATGTGAAGACTAAATGTCAAAGCCCTCCCAGAAGATGAACGTTTTCCTCTCTCCTCCCATGGTCTCTGGCAGGACGTGGAGATAGATATAGAGTTAGCACCAGGTGACCAGACCGCCATCCCTAAGAGTAAGGAGCAGGCTGAGAGAGACGCAGGCAACCAACTGCACATGCTCACGAACCGCCACGACAAGTTTCTGGATTCACTGCGTGAGGTCAAGGTATGGAAAATATTAGAGAACGCAGTGTTTGGATATGTTGAACTTTTTGAATTTCATTTATACTGTAAAGAAGTTTTTCAAGATCTAGGCACCTGATGATTTGTATTTTCACTATAAAATTAAGCACAGATTTTGGACTTTAGTAGAAAATATTTAACCACCCAGAAGGATACCAAATCAACAGTCCTCTTGACTCCCGAAGACTCGGATGAAGAACCACTGCCTTGCTGAGTCAGCAGCTGTCCTTTTTTCTGTACTAGACGGGAGCACTCCTGAACGCGTTGGTCCAGCTTTGTCACATCTCCACACCGCTGGCTGAGAGGACCTGGGTTCAGGTCTTCCCTCGCCTCTGGAAGATCCTCTCTGACAGGCAGCAGCATGTGAGTATAACTGAGCAGAGAGGCACAGCCAGGCAACTTTAGTCTTAGTATTTTTTTTTGTGTTGCTTGGAGTAAGATGGGAGTATGAGTTGGTGGATGATCACATTTATATGTCTAACCAAGTCATAATCTCAAATATTGTGAATGTTTCATAAGAGGAATAAATATCTGTTTCTTTGTAACTTGGCTCATCAACAGCTGAATATGACTCTTCACACAACACCGTACAATCTCACAAGTGTCACTTGGTTGTAAAGATTCAACATTACAATTCAGTGTCTTTGAGTGTAGATAAAGAAAAGCACATTTATCTCTGTCTCAGTCCCCAGTGTTTTTTAACTCATCTATTTGTTCTCATTGTGTATGTATGTAACGTGCACAAACACACACATGCACTCACACATACATACTTACATGCACACACATGCACATACATGTACACACGTGCACACTCAGGCTTCCTATATCTTTTTTTGTATCTTATCAATGACGTTAGCAAGCAGACAATAACTTTGACCTTGGTCGTCTCATTACAGTCTCAAAACGTGCAATTTCCACTTAATGAGGACAGATTCATTTATGCTAAATATGGAAACGAGAAAGGCAATGGAGGGAAGCTGTAATGAGTTTAACGAACCCGATGCATATAGAGTATTTTGAGACGCGTTGAAAGGCCTTGATTTGAAGTGACTGAGCTCTTGAACATCTGAAAGATGCAGTCAATAGAAAGATTGCAACAAAAATGATGATATTTTCTTCCTGTGACAGGCGTGAAGTCACAAATATGTCACATGTGTTTATTCTGATGCCTGCCTCCGCTCTGCGTTTCATGCCGTCATTTCAGTACATCAATTTATGGTAAAAATGGAGTCATTACTGCTGCTCAGGCTTTATGTCTCTGGGTTGATTATTACATGGGAATGATAGAAAAGCTCATTCCTCTCAGGAAGGAATTTACTTATGTTCACATATTGGCCTTCTCCACCACCAGTCTAATTAAAGTGACCATCAAGGCCTTAATTATTCCATGCTGTCAGCAGGCAGTGAAAATTATATTCATTACCAATACATCATTTATTTCTGAGTGTGTGTCAGTCATGATTATCAGAGCACTAGCTCTGTGGTCACGCTCAAAGTCTATTCTGTTGGCACTCTGAGAGGCATCGAGTGCAGTTCAGACAAACAAAGTTTTTTATTATTATACACCATTTTTTGTGCTAAACACTTTAAACTAATTGAGAAGTGGTTGTAATAATATTTTTTCCACTGTGTATACATGTATATATAAAATCTCAACATTGTAAGTGGATTCTAATTGATTTACCTTTTTTTTTTTTTTTTAAAATCAAGAAAGGCTCTGTAGACTGGAATTTATCGTTTGTCCCTTCCTCAGTCACCCTACTGTTTTTTTTCTCTTTTCCTGTTTCTTAACAGCTCTTTTACTGGAAAAAGGCATCATGTTGCATCACATACAAGCAACAGTATGCCTTTATCAATATGCTATATCAGTGCACTGCAGATGAAGTGAAACTGGGTAGTTGATCATTTCCCTCTCCACCCCGTCTCCAGGCTTTGTCAGGAGAAATGAGTCCCTTCCTGTGCAGTGGCAGTCACCAGGCCCAGAGGGACTGCCAGCCCAGTGCCCTAAACTGCTTTGTGGAGGCCATGTCTCAGTGTGTGCCTCCTATCCCCATTCGCCCTTGTGTGCTGAAGTACTTGGGCAAGACACACAACCTCTGGCTGCGCTCCACTCTGATGCTGGAGCAGCAGGCCTTTGAAAAGGGCCTCAGCCTGCACAGCAAACCCAAGCAGAGCACAGAGTTCTACGAGCAGGAAAGCATCACACCACCTCAACAGGTAATTTGGTTCTTTTTTTAAGTGAGATTATTTTCCACTTATATTTGTTACGTTGACAATTGACTGTTTTTGTGCCATACAGTTTCCTTCCTCCAGAATTTGATTTTTTCCCCCAGAAAAAGTCAGAAAAGTAACAGAATATATCATCAACAGACAAGAAAGAAAATTATTTAGGGTTAACATATTCCACTGCTATTGATCTTATTATTTATCCCTGCAGAATTTGGAGATATGTTTGTTGAGTGTGTTGCAGCCTCATGTCTAAAGTTGGCAAATCTGCCTCTTATCCTGTTTGAATTAGACTCATTAGCAAAGCTGCTCTCATTCAATTTACAATTTGATCACTGCAAATTTTCCAATTTGTTCTGCTGCCATCCACATTTTGTTCTGCTTCACTATAGGAGATTTTGGACTCCCTAGCAGAGCTCTACTCTCTGCTCCAAGAGGAGGACATGTGGGCCGGCCTGTGGCAGAAGAGATGCAAGTTTCCAGAGACTGCCACAGCCATCGCCTATGAGCAGCATGGCTTCTTTGAGCAGGTGAGATAAAGCTTTTGAGGAAACCAGTGACCACTTTAAAATTTATTAATGGCCTTATTGAGTATACACTGTTTTCAGTTAATAGGGCTCGTAGCAAATATATATCTGAAATTCATGTAAGTGTTAAACTCTGTTCATTTTTAAGGCTGTTATTTGTTGCTGTGAAATTGTATTTCATTTTATTTAGATGTTTTTCTACCATATCCTTCCCATTTATAACTAGGTAGAAAGACAAAATGTTGCGGCAAGTTGCATCAAAACAGCCATTTTGCACCAATAATAATTGTATTAACCTCATAAAACGCTAAAGATTTAATGCGTCTGTTCAGGCCCAAGAAACCTACGAGAAAGCAATGGAGAAGGCTAAAAAAGAGCACGAGAGAAGCAACGTCTCCCCGGCCATCTTCCCTGAGTACCAACTCTGGGAGGACCACTGGATACGGTAAGATTTCTGGAAGAGAAAAGGTGCTGTTATCCCAGAGGACACTCGGTCTTACACATCAAGAGAGCCAGCAGAGCACAAAACCTTTGTGGATTTTTACTTTAATACCTTCATATATATACTGTGCAACCATTGAAACCACAATGTTCAAAGAATATAATGAACAAACCCACATTCCGTACAACATGTACATTTTTTTCTTTCTATAAATCTGTGTATGTCGCTGTTTTCTTTGCAGGCCTAATTATAATCATTTTTTCTTGTATGGATGTGGCTAAGGTGCTGTTAGTGAGGAAAATGTGTATTTGTCAGCAGGGAAATTTCCGCCGTCAATTTTTTGTGATGTATCTGAATGAAATGACTTCTCATTACTTGCCACAGTCTGAGATGATCTCCAAGCCTCCCTACAGAAGCAAATTACCCTCCCTGTTGTATATGTGCTTGCTTAAAAACCAAGAGATACTGTTAGTTTACATGGGGCCCAATAGTAACCATGTTTTACATCCAATATTTGGTGTATTATATCATGCAAATCATTTGTAAAATTACAAGGAGACACATTATATGGGTGAAACTAAGAAACCCTGGGGGGCTTTTGCAAATGTGGAAAAACCCAGAAGGCATTTTAAAAATCCAAAATGATAAACTGTGAATTTACAGCCAGGCAGAACTCATGCAGTGACGTCTCCAAATGACGCACAGCGAATTAGACTAATAAAAAGGATACATTTTACCGCTAGGATCTTGTATAGCACAGCTGTAGCACATTAAAGAGCATAAACTGTTTAAAGTCGCCTAAACTTTTCATCTCCCTTGTCTCCATGTCCAGCTGTTCCAAGGAATTGAACCAGTGGGAACCGTTGACAGAATACGGCCAATCTAAAGGCCACTCAAACCCTTATCTCATGCTCGAGTGTGCTTGGAGGGTTTCCAATTGGGCTGCCATGAAGGAGGCTCTGGTACAGGTGAGGAGTGTGCACTCACCATGTAAAAGTGTATTCATGTATGGATTTCTACTCTCATAAACACACACGTTACCCAAATCCTGCAACAACCCCGAACAGTTTGACAGAGAAAGTATAACCACAAGTTTCTCCCCAACACAGTCACAGACACAGTGGAGCCTCAGAGCTTGAACTCGGTAAACCTGACCCTCTACCTTTTTTTTTTTTTTAATTTTACTCCTGGTTTCCGGTACAGTGCTGTATATTAAGCCCAGGCCTCGTGTCGGTGTTAAGTAACTTGATATCGGGACCGTCCGGCCCTTCCACAACCCCACACCCTCAGGGAGAAAGAGAGAGCTGGCCGTAAAGCTGTGGAAATGCAGTTCAGCTGTTTGGCCCGTTAATTTATTGGCCTCATGTTTCCTAAAACAAAGTGTAGACGGGTGGCGAGCGCGTGATAGTACCTGACATATAACAAATACTCCTGCTTTGCTCTTTCAAGGAGACTTGGAACCAATCCATTCAGCCGCTCTGTCCTAAGGTGACACCTAATTAAATTGTCTGGATGGCAGCACCAACTCCGCTATATCCCTTCTGCTGTGGTTCATTCCTCCCTTCCTCTGTGTGCCCATTCCTCTTTCTTTTGTCTCTTTCTCTTTCTCCAACTTCTCTCCTTTGCTTGGTTTTCTCTTTCGTTATTCTGCCACTCTCTACTTCCACTTCTACCTCCATCTCTTCATCCCTCGCTCTGCAGCTCTCTGTTTTAGCGGCTAATATTTACGACAGCTGCGTTTGTGAATAATTACCCCGGCATCTGCTGCAGGGTGATTTGTTTTATGGCGGAGGAGAGGAGCGAGGCTTTCAGTCGCCTGCCTGCCCACTGCTCACCACCTTAGAGGCGAAGTCCAAATGTCCCCGCTTTCAATTAAAGCTGGCTCTTGATAAGGGCGGCCCTGTCTCCAGGATATTCATCAAGTGTCACCTCCGATAAGTGCGCTTTGACCGATCACTGTAATTTTCTCCAACATCCGAAGAGCTTACACAAATACACACCTAGGCTTTCGCGTTCTCTTCCTCTTTTTGTTCTCCAATCATTCCGTCTTTCTCTCACTCACTCCTGAACACACAACGGCCAGCCACAGGTTTGACGTAGTGGGCTCCCCCCGGCTATTGTTTGTTTAGTGTGAATGCACTCCGCGTTTTAATCAATAGCGGAGCCTTTTTCTCTCCTCCGCCTTCGTGTCAGACTCGTCAGGTTGATTATTCATTAGCACAAAAGTCCTGCTGAAACCATTCAGAAAATGAATTGGAAAGAGTATTTGTTGTGTATTTGTCCAAGTACTAAATTATGCAAGGAAAGTGTCATAGGCCCTTTCCCCTCGGATGTTTACATTTAATTAAAACTGCCACACTCACAATGCTGTGAAGAGTGTGCTATTCTACTTGACATCACAAACACATAGAAAAACAGCACGCTACATGCACCGGTCGTGTATCTGGTTATAGAAAACATGTCACCAGTTGCAAATTTATTTGTGTCCTTTTTTTAAAGTACAACAGTTACTGTCACAAATGAAAAATGCAAGACTGTGCAAAGTGTAGTTTTACATGCAGATATCAGTGAATCTTACACACATTCTGTTTTGTCTACAGGCGTGCAATAGGAAATCTAGGAATTTAAACAAAATTTTACTCTATATTATTACCATAAACAGGTTATTTGTTGAGGAGATTAGCAGTCCTCTCACCATTTTATGTTCTCAATATTTCGCCATCTCATTATTTTTTCTCGCCGTTTTTGAAAACTGATGGATTGGTTCACAACATAGTATAAGCAATATGAAGCAATAAAGTAAATCTTGATCTTCTAGAGACAGGAAATGGTAAAATAAGTAAAAGACTGAAGGAAGAGACATATTATAGCACAATCATACTTTAGCAAAAGTCTCAGTCTAAACAGCTGCAGTGTTCTTGTGAGTCATATTAAAATGTAGCAGCACTTTAAGAAAGCCATTGCTGTTTTTGGCCTCCATCATCTCATCTTTTTGTTGTAGGTGCACCAATTTATTTGATAATGATGTGTTGATCTTTAAAAATATTAATCAATGCCTACCTGTTATCCTTAAAAAAGGCATTATCAATTATACATTACATCCATTTTTAGGAAATGTTGCTATTATAAATTTGTGTTTTTATCCTGAAATGAACCTTGTGTGTGTGAATTTTCAGGTGGAGTTGAGCTGTCCTAAGGAGATGGCATGGAAAGTGAACATGCACCGTGGCTACCTGGCCATCTGCCACCCAGAGGAGCAGCAGCTCAACTTCATAGAGCGGCTGGTGGAGATGGCCTCCAGCCTCGCCATCCGCGAGTGGAGGAGGCTGCCCCACATCGTTTCCCACGTGCACACACCGCTGCTGCAGGTCCGTATACAAAATGCATGAAGAGCTTTTCTGCTGAAAGGCTGACGCGGCAGTCAGAAAGCCAGGAAGAGTGGTGAAGGGAAGTCAGTTTTTAGTGATAAGCACTTGAAGAGATGCGTGTCGAGAGATCATCAGTAGCCCTGAGACGTTATGCTGTTGAGTCCCAGTGATAACGGCCTCTATCTCACTCTCTCACTCCATTTTGTAAAATTGAGATAGATGATTAAAAAAAAATAAAAAAAAACCTTTAAGCCTCTTTGATTCCACCGGGAGAGATTACAATGGACAGGGGCAAAGATTAAAAAAGAGAAGGAGAAAGGACAGGAGACTAAGGCGATGAAAATTGAAAGAGGTAGAGTGTGAACAGAATGTGAGGACACGAGGCAAAAGAGAGAAAGAAGACAACGACGAGGGAAGAAAGAGGGTTAGTTTAGAACGGCTGTAATTACTTCCCTGCCATCAGATACCATTTGATTAAATACCTGCAGTAGAATTACATTTACATGATGAATGGGACGGCCTGAATGAAGGTTAGAAATGGGCCATCAGCTGATATTAACAGATAATTGTGAAAAATATTGTATTGCCTAATTTATTTTGTTTTGGGAGATTTGATTTCGGAGCGAGAGGGGGGTTAAGTCTTCAGCACAGCTCTGATTCACTACATTTATCTTTTCAAAATGGGTATTTGAATTGGGTGACTACATTCTTTGTTATTGTGTGTGTGTGTGTGTGTGTATGTGTGTGTCTGTGTGTTTTGGTGTGCGTGTGCTCGCATATGTGCAGTCCAATTATTTACCCTAGCCGAGGGAAAACAAGCTATTTATTCCTCTACGCAGCCAAGCGACCAGTTGTAAATCTCCATTCCAAACTCTATATCTCATATTCACAACTCCATGAGCCTCGGAGAATGAGAAGCCCAGACTCTGCAAACACACTAGGGTTCAGATACCCTTTGAATCAAGTTATCATCAAATCCTAGTTCTTAGCAGTGACTGACGATCAATGGATTATCACCCACGCCATCGATTTATGAGGCTTGGCATTAATATTGATTGATGAGTAGTTATAATGGAATGATTGATTATATTTTCACAAAGGGGCTTTGGGCCAATCAATGGGGCTTTTTTTTCGTGGAATGAGATAGAAGCCCTCGCTTATCATTTTCCCATTTTCCCATCTCCCTGTCCTCTCTTCTGAGCTGCATGAGAGCAGATTGGCTATTGAAGTAATATAGGAAGATATAATGATTTTCACCGCAAAATTATTTTGGTGACGTTAAAAAAGATTCTGGGCTCTGTTTCTAATGCAGTTTGTTTTATGTCTTTGACATTTTTTATTTGACAGAAGTTTTCCTCTAATTACCTCAGAGGAGGAAATACTAAATGAAATTGAGGCAAATTAACGGTAATGTGTGTTAATGTTTTGCTACAAGAGGCTCTGAGAACAAAAGATGTTAGTTTTTCTGTGGCTGGTGTTAGCAGCCTTCAGGTCCAGCTGTCCTCAGAGGTAAATGTGTTTGGTCACTTTGATCCATCTCGTTTGCAGAGGCTTTCAGCCCCTGGGATTGTCGGGTATGATTGTGAAGCCAGTGACCTAGAGGGGGACAGTCCCAGCAATGTCTTTTGCCTTCATATCTGTCAATACAGTAACAGTCCTCTTTTTCTTATTATTTCAGCCTCTGCCTTTTATGACATCTTTTTATGTTCTTTACTCTCTATGCTTTTACCTTTCAGTCTCACACAGAGTCATTTTTTTCCATTATCGCAGCAGTCTCACACTCTCTTTTTTTCCATCACCTTTCTTCTTAGTCCCTCCATCTATTCGCTGATCCTTGTTCTCTTCATCTCCCACACCATCTTTCCACCTCTTAACTAAAATCTGGTCTCCGAACACTCCGTAACCACTTTCTGACTATGTTACCGCCCTATGTGTCTCCTCTTTTACCTTTCTTTTCATCAAATTCAGTCTGATATTTTAGAGATTTTCTGCTTCATTGTGCCATACACCACATACTGAAGACAGCAACAAATACTGGGAGAGAGATGAGGCAGAAATGATGGCTCACTGCACTAAAAAACTTAGTATGCATGTCAAAACATCCTAAAGCAAGCGAAGCTTATAACTATGTTTGTTTCTGGAGCATCAACAGAACACAAAGAGAAAGCAAAACAATTTATACAAGATTTCTTAAACTTCAAAAAAGTGACAGTCGCTGATTGACGGCAGATTGGCTCCATGTGTGTAATGCAGTGTAAATTAAGTGGGAAATTTGGCTAGTAGTGTGAATTTGTTGAGCCGTGTGGACAGAATATTAATGAGATTAAGTGCAGCTGGCATATAGTCTGGACCTAATCTTTGAAGCAGACTGTAGAGGAAGCCTGAGAACACAAAATGTTAACTGTAAACAAAAAGATTTTGCAATCGCAAGCATGAGAAGCTTTTGCTATTTGGGTGCCTCTTCAGATCTGCCACCTTGTTTCATCATAAGTTGAAAGTTTGAGTCAAGTGAGCGATGCTGATGATGCTGTGTGGAAAAATACAAAAACCGGTCAAGAGCAGATTTTTACTTTAAATTTTCTCCCCAGGCGGCACAGCAGATCATTGAACTGCAAGAAGCGGCCCAAATTAATGCAGGGCTCCAGCCGGCTAACCTGGGCCGCAACACCAGCCTCCACGACATGAAGACTGTGGTGAAAACATGGAGGAACCGACTGCCCATCGTTTCTGATGATCTGTCCCACTGGAGCAGCATCTTCATGTGGCGCCAGCACCACTACCAAGGTACGACACACGACTGTGTGTCAAGATTGACACCAGTCACCATGATATGTATTTTCTAACTTTTTACAAATTGTGCAGGTGTTACAGGGTGCCACACTCACGCAGACACACTCTCATATTCCTGCGTAGTTTTCTGCTCATCCCAGGAAGGGGTCTTCTTTAAAAGGCCACGATGTTCAGAACCCCCTCAGGGTCTCTGTACATTTCCAAATGTCAGCTTGCTAAAGCACTCAGTCTCTCTCTCTCACTGCAGGACATAACACACACACTCTGACACACACACACATATTTACCTTGCTCAGTGCTCAGCTCTCTCCCGCGGTGACTTTGAAACCATTCAGAGAGGCAGCCACTGCAAAATGTGATGTCTCAAGCAACTTGAGCTCCAACTCGCAGTGTGTGGCGCTGGAATAATGATGGTGCCGGTTCTGCAGCACTATGCCAATAAAATCCACTTCATTTATACATGACAGCCTTCAAACTTATGTTAAAGTGAAATGGAATTTTCTTGATGAAATTCATGGCCATGGCCCATTTACTGTTCAATACGTTTAGTGTCCCCAATGCCCTCCCCTGCATATGACATTATGACAGCTG
Source organism: Amniataba percoides (assembly GCA_037176925.1). Lineage (NCBI taxonomy): Eukaryota > Metazoa > Chordata > Actinopteri > Centrarchiformes > Terapontidae > Amniataba > Amniataba percoides. The sequence goes on along the minus strand of JBAJHX010000024.1, from coordinate 17,169,563 downwards.
AGCTTTCAGAGTGCTAGACAATCCCCAATGTTCATACTGTTCTAAGCTGTCCTTGTCTTAGCTTGAAATATGACGCTTCTATAGAGATAAAATGCGTGTTCATCACTGGTTGGTCTCTGTCCACAGCCATCGTGACGGCATATGAAACAAACACGCAGCATGACCCAAACAACAACAATGCCATGTTGGGAGTACATGCCTCGGCTTCTGCAATCATTCAGTATGGCAAGATAGGACGCAAACAGGTACTGGTTTAGGTTTATGAGCCCTTTTCTGTCTAATACATTTAGGATAGATATGAATCAATAAGAAACATTAATTCAACCTTTGTTTTTCTCAGATTCCTTAAACTTTTTTTTTTCAACTGTTTTGTTCAATTCAACTGTTTGCTTCCTCAGAGTTTGGTGAATGTGGCTCTGGACATTCTGAGCCGTATCCATACCATCCCCACTGTGCCCATTGTTGACTGCTTCCAGAAGATCAGACAGCAGGTCAAATGTTATTTGCAGCTGGCTGGCGTCATGGGCAAGAACGAGTGCATGCAGGTAAAACTAATGTGACCTTCCCACTGCTTCACTATATTTTCAGACTCAGTTGCCTGTTGATTTATTTGATATATGCATATATGGAAACATATACAAACATTAACTTAGCTCATTATTCTTATCCTGCTCCTATTTCAGTGTTTTACTAATGGAAATATTTAATTTAACTTAAATACTTACAATGAAAGTAAATGTGGTACTACTGTAAAAAACTGTCAGAACTGCTATAATCACAATACATTTAAGCCCCAGGGTTGTTAGGTAACTTTGATTCATAATACATTACAAATGTCAGTGTGTTAACAAGCTTGTTTTCTTGTTTACTTCAGCTTGTGGGTAAATCAGGAAATATTCTACATGCAAATTCACTCTGTAGAAAGAGAAAACAATTTCTACAATGTAACTATGCACAGACAAACGCAGTAAATGTAAAACACACATGCAACACCTGCGCCATATTTCAGCACAACTGCATGAGATTTCGAGCGCGGAAATGCATTCTCCAATTCTAAATAAACCATCCTCTTCAGAAGAACAACACGTTTGATGCATTTAGTGTGATTTAAGTAGTGGGGTTGGTTTCTGTTAGGAGTTTGAGGCATAGTTGCCGGTACTTTGTGTGGGAAAAGTAGTAAGAGCAAGAAGTGTTTGGGGTGGCTCTAGGTGACAAGTTATAGCAGGGAGACTTATAAGAGAGTGTAACTCAGGAGCTTGCTCTTAAGCCCATGGAGTACTCTGATTAATAGAAGCAGTTCAGCACACCACAAGTCATTAAAAGTGCCAGTAGACACTCTTCTCTCTCTCTTCTATCTCATCTCCTCCTGTTCTCTCTGTCTCTCTCTCCCGCTACACATCGTTTGTCACAGCAGTACATAGGGGACACCTAATCAGAGGCTCACCATAATGGAAGTTTAGTTCCCTTAACACTTTTTTTTGTATTTCCTAATGAACACCAAGCAGTTTGTTTGTTTTTCACCTGTGATTATGGCCCTGTCTTAAACAGAATGTTGTGGCGTCTTCATTGTGATTCCTTCCCGGGTGTTGATGGAAGTTTGTTGACTGCAGTTAGTTTGAAATTAAACCTCTGTCGTTCACTTCCTCGTCCGATAGGGTTTGGAAGTGATAGAGTCGACCAACCTGAAGTACTTCACCAAAGAGATGACGGCTGAGTTCTACGCTCTGAAGGGCATGTTCCTGGCTCAAATCAACAAGTACGTCCATCAGTGTCCCAGCTTTACTGTTTCAGCTTTGGACAAGCATTTCCACTTTGCAGCCACTTAAGCTTTGCTTCTCTGACTAATTTTGTTTTCTTTCGATCTGTCGTTCTGTCACTGTCCTTGCTTTGTTCATTATCACATTGTTCTCAGCATAAGTGGTCTCTCAGCTCTGTGTGGGTGTTTTATCCTGTCAGGACACGCCAGTCATATTTAATCATCACTTCTCGCCTCAAGCTGGCACGTCTCTGAGATCATGTTACCAGGTTACCCCCATGACGTGGCTTAGATGTTAATGTACATCTGTGTCATCAGTTTGCGGCACTGTCAGTAATGTGTTTTTGGCTGCAGGGATAGCCCGTAGAGCGTGCGACTGCTCTCTCCAGGCTTGCCGGAAACCCACGCTCTCTGACACCCCTTCCCCTTCAGCACCCCCTTCTCGCCCGTCATCTTTGACGTGACATGGCGTCCTGAGGGGTGAAAGACAAATTGAGGAAGGCTTATTAAATGTATATGCAGCTCAATAATTAACTCCAGGCAATTTGCAGGAATCTCTGGGATCAGCAGAACTTGCCTCCACCTCAGCAGGGTTTATTGCAATCATTAAGTTTCCCCTACACTGGGGGAGAATTAGCAGAAGACTGGGGGTTAGGGGTTGAGAGAGCCTTTGTGTGTGTCTGTGCGCATGTGTGCGTATGCGCGTGTGCATGCGCGACCACATGTGCTAAGGATTTTGGGATCATTCAATTAAACGGGTGTCAGAGATTTGACAGTCTGTTGGGTGCCTGTGCTCCTGTTGAGCTGGGTAGTAGAAACTGTTAATGTACTTTAACACTGGCAAAGTGACTGAGGCAACCCCATTAAGTATTACTGGAGGGTCTTCGGCTCTGACTCCCACAGCAATCAAGCTCCCATTTCTTAATCACATGCCAAAATGCCTTTTATAATAACACATTTTAATTGATTGGCTTGGGAGACATTTCACTGTAAGTAAGTGGGAGAGTAGTTTTGGAAGCACTCCTAAAATGGACGCCCATTTACCAGCTGTAGCTCAGTAAGGGTTTTCCAATGACAGACCTGTCTCCTTGTTTTGACTGCAGGGTAGTGCGTCTCTGGTGCCTCTTGCATCTTACTTATTAATCAAAGGCTGAAAGGTGTATAAAAGTTATTCAGACTGCGTGCCAATGGGTGGTTAGATGCCGCTTGGCATGGTGGAAACAGCTGATGATTCAGAATATATTTCCCTGTCAGCATAAATGGTGCTGTCAAAATTTGGGGGGGGCTGCCAGATTTCACCTGTCTTATTTCTTTGCCTGCCATTTAACAGTTTCCAAATCGAATACTCAAAGTGTGACAGCTAGATTGCAGGAGTGGGATAAAACATCCCAAGGATTCTCAAGTTTATCAGCCTGCAGATTTCTCTAAGCTGTAGCAGTGCTCTTCACGGTCAATGTATTTGTATACAGATAAATATAGCCATTACACTGAGGTTTTTACCTTGCCACAGCCCTGTCATTTCTGATAAAGTAGGTAGATGTTAAGCTCATAAGTCATCCAGTGTTAAATGGATTGATCTCCATGGTATGATAGGGTTGGGTTCAATTCATATTACAATATAGCAGAAAGTCTGAACCTTCTGTGACATTAATTCATGCTGGGTTAAATGCTTACTCTGTAATGCAGAGGGGGAAAGGCCTTGAAGATTACAGCAAATGAAATATGGTGCTTATTGATGTGTAGTACATAATTCAGAATGTGATCATCATAATCTGTTTCTTGCACACTCTATCTTGCTCCTTTTCTTTCGCTCCTTCAACCCCCCTTTTTGCTCTCATCACAAGTATTGCATCCATCTCTTTCAACCCTTCTCTCTTTCCTCAGTGCCCCCCCAACCGATATTTTATCTTTTTTTTTCCTTCTCACCCATGCACTCAATCCTACTTCCTCTCCTTCCCCTCCAGCTGCATCCCTCTGCTCACTTGCCCTTGACAACTCAGTGTTTCTTTCCTCAGGCTGTCCTCCACCTTCTAACACTCGTCACCTCCCCTCCCTTCTTGTTCCAGGTCAGAGGAGGCCAATAAGGCCTTTTCAGCAGCGGTGCAGATGCACGACGTCCTGGTGAAGGCCTGGGCCATGTGGGGCGACTACCTGGAGAACATCTTCGTCAAGGACCGCCAGCTCCACTTGGGAGTCTCCGCCATCACCTGCTACCTCCACGCCTGCCGTCACCAAAATGAGAGCAAGTCCCGCAAATATCTAGCAAAGGTGATGAAAAAAACTGAAAGGAAGGCGTGTGATTGCTCTTATTCAAGTGTCGTAGGCCAAGATATGAAATGCAAATATCGGCAACACAAACACTGTTTGTTTATCTTTTGTCCTCAGTTTAGGATTCATGTGTGAGAATATTGTTGTTGTGTGTTTGTGCTGAGCAAACATGTCAGCAACCACCTTGTTTCTATAAAACCAATCGCCTCAGTCAGGCCTTTTTTCTCAAATGAGGTCACATATAATTCCCAAGTTTCCTGACCACATCCAGCCTATATATTATTGGTGCTGATGAGAAGAAAGGTATTATTTTTTCCCTCTCAGACTCTGCCACAGTTACAAGCGGAGAGCAGTAATTTGATCGATTATAGTCCAGCGGTAGACTGTGTGGATGGGTTCCCACAGCAGATCGATGGCGGAGTGAAGGCCATCCTCTGGCACGGGGGGTAAACAGACTAATGGCCTCCCCTGATACTCCAATCTCATGACCCTCTACATGCACCGACCTTTCTCTAACAGCCAGACCAACTCTTCTATACTCACTAGTTGAGTAATCCCTGTGTGGGAGGTAAAGAGATGGACTCCCTGCTAACAAGCATCACACCGTCTTACACAGACACACACCAACTCATTCAATACAGTGTCTCCAGAGGTTAGTACAGAGACCTCTATATGCTCTTATAATGGGTAAAGCACTGATGCCTGCTGTGCTCTGCCATACTGTACTAATGTCAGGTGGTTCTCAATATCAGAAAAAGGAGAAACATCAAATCACATTATCACAGCACAAAGTATGAGAAGGGTATTGCAGATTTAGGTAAATTCCTGCTAAGTTTTGCCTCATTAAAATCACTTATAATCTATTATTTACTGATGAACTGGAGGGGATTGTGAAATGTTTGCTAAACTACCTGCTGTGTGTCTGCTTTCAAAGAACCACAGAGGAGCCAGATTAGAGAGGCTCTTCCAGATACCAGAAAATCAGCTACCTCTGTTTGTCAGGCCAGATAAATAATAAATATGGCCTTGCCACATCCAGTGTTAGCATTAGGCATTACTATCATTATCTGTTCTAATATTGGCTGCTACCAGCTTCACATTCCAATTAGATGTTTTCCTGGTGACCCCCCCCACCCCACCCCTTAAACCCCCCACCCCTGGTGTTGTGCTGCCAAGCTGGGTTGGCAGTACTTAGTCCTCATGGGTGAAGCGAGATGACCAGTCATTATCAGTAATTATACACAATCTGTGTACCCGGGTTGGCTCGCTGAAGAGAGCCTGGGGGGTTGAGTGGGGTTAATGTCTTCATCATAATGTAGATGCACACACAGACACACCAGGGGAGGAGAGATCACCTCCACATTGGCTCAGCTTTGATCATAGTAAGGATTGCCAAGATGTACCAGTTCATTGCTCTGCAAGCTCCCTCCTGCTGTGAACTGAGCCAGGAAGCAGCAATGGTGTGATTAATGATAGAGACCTTACCTCTTGCTACTTGTTGTCTTACAGTAGCTATTTTATTCTGAAGGGGGTATTTTAATGTGACTGTCTTGGAAGAATAAGCAGAGTGCTTATTTGTCGTTAAGTTTAATTTGTCGTTTGTTCTCTCCCTCGTCTTACCAGTCTCTCGTCATCCTTCTCACAGTTTTTTTTTTTTTTTTAAACTGTAGGTATTGTGGCTGCTTAGCTTCGATGACAAGAACACCTTGGCTGATGCTGTGGACAAGTACTGCATTGGAGTCCCGCCCATCCAGTGGTTGGCATGGATACCGCAGCTCCTGACCTGCCTGGTTGGGTCAGAAGGCAAACCTCTGCTCAACCTAATCAGCCAGGTGAGACCTTTACAAAGCACCCTATCCCGTAGCAGGAATAGATCCCAGCTGAGTTTAAGCCAAAACCCTCTTGTTATCTGTAATCTTTTTATGTTTTTTTTTTATTAAATCAATGAAAACATCTCCCAAACTGAATCTTACCATTTACCATATGGTTTAAAATAATCCCTTCCATTCCCTAGTTGCTTTTGCATTATGTCCTCTTCAGTTTCTTCTCTGGATGTCTGTTCAGCCCATCAGTCATTTGTATTTTTTTTCTCTCTTGGCTTCTTTCATCCATTTGGGGCAGCACATCTGGTTGGTTGGTTGTGTTAGCATTAGTGCTCATGCACGTCTTTCTAATCAAGATAAATTAACTGCATTCACGCCAAAGTGGCCTCTCTCCTGCTTTCTATTTACCAAATTAAGTATTCAGATTCTTTCACTGTCCCTTTTACAGCAATTTAATGGCTTTCACCAGTCTCTGGTGAATTGGTTTTTAAATTATTTGTTCAAGAAATGATTATAAAGTTAATATCGTAGCATCCGCACTGCAGGAACAGAGCTAGTAATTAAACCAAGGACTAATTTGCTTTGCTTAATGGAGTATTATTTCCGCACAATTTGAAGAGGGTGATCTTCAAAGAGTAGTCTGCTATAACAAACAGCCATCCTCTCAGCAGAGCAAGAATATTGTATAGAGGATATGAGGGAGCGTGTGGAGGAGGATAAAGTGAAGCGAGGGAAGAGACGGGTTTTAAAATACGAGTGGGTGGTGTAGGAGATGGATGTAGTATCACAGCAAGACAAAGTGTGTGATCATTACTTTGGGAATCCTCTCTACTTTTTACCACGAGATAAAGAGGAAACATCACACTGATGGTCGATTGTTAAGCTCATTAACAAGCTGGCTTAATGCAAGTTCGTTGTTAAATAAGTGAACACAACAGTAGAAGCATACTGAATAATTTGCATTTATATTTTTTTAATCTTTAAATTTTTATACGACGTGTTGATCTCAGTAGCTTCGTCTCTTTCGAGAACGCTTGAACAGAACACAAAGTTGAGACCACTTTAGTTACAGTTGAGTCTCTTTAACCAGTCCTTGCCCTTATTCATGCATATGAATGGATGTCAGTGGATGAGTGCGGAGACTCTCCACCTTTGGAGATCCAGTCCTTCTTTTGGTCTGCCATGTCACCCTGTAATGACTGAAGGGTAAAAGGTTGATGCCCTCTTTTTTCATCCTCTTTTTTATGTAAAGAGAAAACACATTTTAATGCATAACAGTCTTTGTCTCTGCAGCTTCGCCTGAATTATTTAGAGTTTCTCTGCGGCGGCGGGATGTTTAAAAAACGTATGTTGAAATATTGATGAAGGTGAGGAGAAGAGGGCCTGGGGGCAGGCGGGAAGATGAATCAGAAGTTAACAGAGAATCTCTCCACCTCTCTCCACACACTCCCACCCTCCCCCACTGCCTCCTCCTTGTCTACCATTCACCCTCTTCCCCTTGGCCCACCTCAGCTTCGCCAAAATATGACATTTCTTATCTTCCCATTAGCAGGCTGATCTCTGGTTCCTCCTCTTCCTCTCTGCCTTCCTTCCTCTTTCATCTTTAATGCTGCTGTTAGCTGCCACTTAGAACCCCCTCTTCCCATTACTCTGACCTACACATCTCATTTCACTGGTGTATTTTTCATGTTCTTCTCTGCGTTTATGCACCCTATATTATACATTTACTGTATATGCAATCTCTAAAATTGAAAAATAAGACAGATTATGAGAGATTAGTGTGTAAACAGAATACTGTATCTGCAGTTGTATGTACACAGTTTTGACACTAAGTATTTACTCGATTCAACAGATATGACAATTTGTCAAAATACATTTTGACAAATTTACCAGTGGTGGAGGGGACAATAGTTCATTTTGAGCTTTTCGATTCTCTGGCTGAAGCTTTTTGTACCACAAGCATTGCACAGATGGCTCTACTTTGGTCACAAAAGACCAGTTAAAAGCTTTTTGTCATGGCTGAAGGGGCTCCACAGCTGTATTACCTCACCATCAAGGAAGTGGAAAGTGTTTATCTAGATGTAGTTCCATTTAATACGTTTTCATTCTTCCCTTTTGTATCGTCTCCATGCTGCCCAGGCTTAGACCCAAGAGCAACAACCTCCATCTCCAGTTATTTATCCATCTCCTCTTACTTGGTACTGCCTTCGCAGCACACCACCGCTCACTGGCTGACCATGTAGAGCTGTGAGTTACGTAGATTTAAGGAGCTGGGTGTCTTGAAGAATTAGACATCTGTCGAGACCTGGAACAGCTTTCTAAAGAGAACTACAGTATGTTCTCCTTCGCCCAAATCTCGTGTTTGGCAGCCTTAAATTAGCTTCTTTTGTTGTTATCTTGACTTGTGCTATTTTGCGAATCCCTCTGATGACCTGGGCTGGATGTCAGAACAATGTGGACAGTTATGGTGAAATATTAGAAGGTCCAAAATCCATTTAGCCTCAGGCTAAATATTTAAAAAAAGCATCTTCTCTTTCTTTCTCTATCCCTCTCCTGCTTCCCCCTCTACCATCCACACTCGACCCACTCTTAGCCATAACAAGCTCAGTTTTGTTGTAGAGATGCAGGGGTATCCCTTTATGCCCTGCAGACGAATAGAGCGTCTAGGAGGGATCAAGTAGCTCTATAATTGCAGCCTATGAAATTGTGCTCCAGGACCTGAAAGAACTTTGTGGTTTGCTCTTTCACTTGTATCCAGTGGGCGGAAAGCCAGGCTCAGGGATCTCTCCCACCTAGAATTTCAAAGAAAAACCTGCTTTGTTTGTTTTTTACAACCTGTTTTTGTTATTATCAATAATCAGTTTTATTATGTTAATTCACTATAGTGGCAAAGAGGAACATCTGTGGTCAGACAACAATCTGTTATAAACTCCTCCTTAACTCTAAAATCCTTATTTCTAGACGAGCATACAAGTAAGGATGTCCAAAATGTTGATTACAATTCCTCGTTTTTCACAACACATTCTTACAATGTCTTGCTCTCACATTGTAAGAATGTGTTGTGAAAAAGGAAAAAAAGAAGAACTTTCCTTCAAGACAGTCTCCACTGGAAGTGTCAAAAAGGAAAAGCTGTGGGCAGAGCATGTTTCACCTTGGCATATATAGTTTTTAAAAAATGGCAGATCTCTCGCCTCTGTAGATTTTTAGGGAGCTTTGTCACAGCTCATGTTCTACCTTTAGGCGCTAGCTTTGTGCAGTCACAGTGATAGCCAAATGTCACACACACAAATGCATCAGTGTCAAGCTCAGTCTGCCTCTCTCATTCAAGGGGTGATTCTCTTACAATTTCTGTGCGCGATGTCTTGCAGTGATCGCAGTCTAATGCATTAAAATGTCATTTGGTGACAAGTGTGGAATCTGTATTATGGCCCCATAAAGTTTGAGGATTTATTCAGAGCTTTTACTGCAGGCTCTATATAAAGTCTTAAATAGTGTACTTAGACAAAGGCTCTCCATATTGCCAGTTGATGTCTCATTAACTTATGAATGGATGATAAATGAAAGAAATTTACAGTACAAGTATGTTGGTTTATGCATCATTCTCTAAACGAAGACTGACCAGCCATATATTAATCCAGAGCCCATGTTATACAATACCATAACAAATTGAAAAATTAAAAGAAAAATATCTCCAGATTAAATTTATTTATTTAGTAGCAAATGTTTTCATTGCATTTTTAGTTACTTCTATATAAGTAACTACAGGCTTTGTAGCTAACCAGTCCTACCTTTTCAGTGAACTTTGCCCTTAGCCAGATATATAAATTATGTATATACCAAAGGTAGACACTGACTTCACCTGCTGCATCACTTATCAAAGGGCTCCTACTCCACCAAGTTCGAGGTGAATTTGCTGTGTGTTTAAAAGTTGAAATCTTTTATGTCCTGACTTCAACCATTAAGCCTTCCAATGTTGTCGGTGACTTTTCTTGAAAGTCTTGAGGGCAGTTTCATCATCAGTCACATTCAGTTTTGTAATTCAGCCATGACGTGTTTTTAACTTCCCTAACTCCCCTGACTCAAAGCTTCAAACACTCCCTCTGTTACAGCAGAGGTCTCTGCCTGTATCGGTATGATCTCTCTCCCTCTCTCTCTCTCTCTCCCCCTGACACACATAGACAAACAGTATCTCTCTGTCCCACTCTCTTGCCACCTCTTCCCTCTCCACCTCTGCCTGCCTCCTCTCTCTCGCTCTCTCCCTCTCTCACCTCCTCTCTCTCCCCACCCTTTACAGTCCTGAGGGGGAGTCTTTGAAATGTAATCTGTGACCCTCTTTTATCTGCTAGGTGGGACGAGTGTACCCCCAGGCTGTCTACTTCCCTATCCGCACCCTTTACCTGACACTCAAGATAGAGCAGAGGGAACGCTACAAAAGTGGTAAGTAAACATGGCTGGCTATAGTGTGTCGCCTCATCACCGCACTCTGAACATTGAATTATTATTTCTACCTCCACTGTGAGTTGTTACATCCATAGGTGAAGAAAGTGTGGTTGTAGCTTATGGTATATAACTTCCCTCAGCTGTCTGCACTGCACATCTGTTTCTGATCTTTAAAGTGACAAAACTAGAATTTTTCTGATGCTCATTACTGTCTTCATTTTTTTTCCCTCCTCTTTCCTTTCTGCCTCCTGTTGTCCTCCTGTCACACCTACCTCTCCACCAACTCTCTCCCCTCCTCTTACCCACTCGTCCTCCCCAGATGCATCTGGACAGCAGCAGCCCAGTTCAGTGGGGGCCCAGCCTCATTCAGGGGCCTCTGACCCAGGTCCTATCCGGGCCACTGCCCCAATGTGGCGCTGCAGCCGGATCATGCACATGCAACGGGAGCTCCACCCCACCCTGCTCTCCTCCCTGGAGGGCATCGTGGACCAGATGGTGTGGTTCAGGGAGAACTGGCATGAAGAGGTGAGAAGAACAAAGGTGCTGGTTTTTGCGGGTGTCTGACGTGTGGTGTGTGTGTTTAGTGGATCAGATGGTGAGAAAATAATACAGCTGGTTGTGAGAATTTTCATGCATCTGTGCATGTGTGTGAAAGCAAGTCAGAGTGCACATCTTGTGTGTACGTGTGACACGCCACCTGGTCAACCAGATGACCACAGTTTGGCAGGTCCTGTCTCTCTGGTGGGCCGACGCATCTGTTTAGTCTGAGGTGTTATCCTGACTTGTTTGGGAATAGGGCGTCACTGTCTGAACCTGTGTTTTTGCCATAAATCTATTATAGACTTGTACATTTCAGATAATAGATTCCCCTTGATTACATTATTTCTTACATTCCGTGGATGTTAGTGCAGGAAGTAGGCCTGGCACGATCATCCAAACTGAAATGTGTGCCACCGCTGCCGCAGATTGTTTTAGCCATGCCAGGCAGCATCCACACGGAGTAGCTGGTGTGTGGGTGGAGGATGGAGACTGGGAGACAGAGGCAGCAGGAGGAGGGGAGACGGAGACAGGTGATGGATGGGTGCAGTGAGCGTGCAGGATGGGGCATGGGATTTAGGGCCGGAGGTTTGTTGGTGTGTGCGTGTCTGTGTGATTATCTGTGATGGTTTGGGGCACTCGGCAGCAGCTGCAGGCTCTATGCTTCGTTCCACGGGGCAAACAGGGGCACAGGCATGCTTTGCCATCAACGTCTCTCCTCTCTCCCTTGCTTGGGTTACTGTATGACATCACAGCCCTGCACCTTTCTTCTCTAATTAATATTACTGTAACTTTTTCTCACAGTTTTTTCCCTCCCCCCCCACTTTTCTTTTTTCTGCAGGTCTTGAGGCAGCTCCAGCAGGGCCTGGCCAAATGCTACTCGGTGGCCTTTGAGAAGAGTGGTGCAGTGTCGGATGCCAAGATCACGCCGCACACGCTGAACTTTGTCAAGAAACTGGTTAGCACCTTTGGTGTTGGCTTGGAGAACGTCTCCAATGTTTCCACCATGTTCTCTAGCGCTGCCTCTGAGTCGCTTGCCCGTCGGGCCCAGGCAACAGCCCAGGATCCTGTTTTCCAGAAGATGAAGGGACAGTTCACAACAGGTTAGTTGGCTTTTCAGATATACTCAGGAAATGCTCTATTAACTTGTATCCATACAGAACAGATAGAAACAAAAGCAAATGTTGGAGGTTGTTTTTTACTTTTTGAACTTAGTTTGTTCGCTTTAGTTTCATGGGTTTTGCATCTTCATTTTAACAACTGGAAATTTGAAAAGACAAAATGTGAAGCATATGTTTTCAAGCAACCGAAAAGCTTTTTGACAAGGTGCAGCAATTGGCCAGGTAGTGAAACCAACACCTCCTAGGCCTTGCCCCTCAGAACATCATCCACCTTTCAGCAAGCGAGAGCAGAATTTGTGTTACTGCACGTCTGCGCTCGTTTAAATGATGAGGCCGGTGCCCACCTGGCCTCTGAAGCGATATATATTGAACCAGTCATGTTATATCTGTGCGGACACTCGTGCTGCCCATATCAGAGATGCCAGGATGGGCTGCGCTGTCGCTTGGAGCAGGTGGAGCCATCGGTGTCCGGCAATGTAATTAGGGTTTCCAACCAGATAATGTGATTTCAGTGAAAGGCCTGGTGAATGGTCAGAAGTGGCGTGTGTGTCTGTTTCTGTCTTTGTTACAGTGTGTGAGTGCACGTCCACACATGGTTTTGATCTTACACAAGTCAGCTGTTTTTGCAGCACTGTGGTGAAGACTGAGAGCTCCGGCCTCATCTGAAACTATGAAACAATGAACTCTGGAGTCTTTGTAGGCTTTAAAAGTCTGTAAAATGTTATTTGTTTCACTACATCTGCTCTACTGAAACTGTTACTCTAATGAAGTTATTTTTATTTCTTGGCAGCATTTTATATCAGGGTGAAATGGATTTTCAATGCCAGTTTTATAGAGTCCACCAGAGGCTGAGTGAAATGATTTACACCATACTGGCACTAGGCAACTTTGGCCTTTTTTTTAATATTGAAAATTATATTATGTAAATGTAGTGTAACCCCAGCTAGGTAATAGTAGCAACAGCTACAAGTCAAATGCTGTTTTACTGTTGTTGGAGCTGGAAGTTGAACCCACGCTGAACCAAGCATTGTTCACATTGTTTAAAAGCAAATATAGCTCATAAAATACTGGAACAGGTAGGTGAAATCGAGAGTATACTGCTACTAAAGCTATGGTGGCACAGGGATGAAACATTCAATTACCTTCAGCTGTTATATATTGGTTCTAAACAGTAGCAGGGTAGCTATTATGTTCTCATTACAGAGACAGTCATTAATTGGAGAGTAGATTTGGCAATGAATTACCAACATAAACAACCCCTGTCTGTGTGGGCTCACTTAAATAGTCATGGTTCTTAGGTTTTACTTCCCCCTTCATTGTCAGCCAGAAAAATTACACACTAATTTCAAATTCCATGCCATCAGTACCTTGTATCTTCAAACTGACTACTTTTTCAATCCTGAATCCTCAGAAAAGTCTTATTGGCACATTTTCTTCTTCGCCAGTCGAGGTCCGAGGTCTTTTTAAGCTCATGTGACATCAAAGATTAAAAGGAGTTGGAAGACACAGCGCAATGAGAGATGATCCAATCCCAGTTTTGGATTAACATGTTCCAAAACAAAAATTCTGTGATATTCATGTGTATACTTGTAATGCAATCACGAAGCCTCCAGTCATTTTGGCCTGCGTGTTCAGATTCATGTGTAGGCCGTGGAATCCAACAGGACAGGTGCAGTTCTAGTTTAGCCAAGGCCCCCTCTGAGACATTTTTCTCAAAACAATCCTTCCCCTGTATTTGGAAGCCACGTGTCTGTTTTCCTACATTGCGTAAGGGAGTTGAACCACAGTTCACTGGACCCGGTTTAAACAAGGGCCGTCTGCAGCTCCCCCACATTTCAGCATTCAAATAAACCCTTTTGCTGACGCCCTTTCACGCCTTTGGACTGACTGCACATACATGTTCGCTGAATTACACTCAGTAAAATGGCCCAGTATCTCCTTTTTATTGCATTTCCAAACAGCAACTCCTCCTTCTCTTCGCACCGCCCCCCCACCCCACTCTTCAGTCTCTCCTGTGCTTTTCCCCTCCACCGGTCATGAGAGTGGCCAATAGAGCTAATGTGTTTGGCCCTGGGATAGAGGAGGACAAGGACAGCGAGTGAATGAAAAGCAGCTCCCGAGAAGAAAAATGATCACCTGATTCAGAGAGAATAAAGCCGTAATAAGGGTGAGCCAGAGCTGACAAGCATAGAAAATGACAGAGATGGGCATAAAAGATGGAAGAGAGGCGATAAGCAAACGGGAAACAATAGGAATGGGAGTCTGACAGGAAACGTGAAGACAGGTGTGATGGCATTAGTGAGCAAAAGCATGGGAACGGCACATGGACTGACTGAATGAACAACACAAACAAGAGTGAGCGAGACTTGGAGTGAGTGCCGTGCTGATGAATCTTACCAGATGTTGCAGTGCCAGCTGTGCTCACGCAGCCAGGCGTCACCAGGGCTTCTGCCTCGCAGGGTGCCTGCCGACCATCGCTACCCAGCTGTCCCCACGGCGACGTGGGAGCAGGGCCGACAGAGACTGAAACCACACAAGCCATCCAGAGCGGAACAAACAGGGTTTACAGAGCTGCTGAGCAGCCAAGCTCCCATTCCCCGCACCACGTTAGTGGCTCACTCGCTTTCACAGGGTTTGTGGGCCGGAAAATATGGGTTTATGTGTGCACATATAACATTTGGCAGCAGGGAGGCATTCAAATCCAATTACGGCGAATGCTATTTGCATGAGTTACTGTTTTAGCAGTGGATCTGTTCCAGAGACTTTTGTTAGAAGAGCCTTTTCTGAAAAAAAAAAAGTTTCCTGGCTTTTAATTCTGTGCCTATTGAGTAGTCATTTGTCATGCTGAAATGACATTTAGCATAGTTAATGTAAGTCAGTATAATTCTGTATAGGAATTTGGCTTAGCACCTATGCTTCAGCTCGTTGTCATTCCTAAGTGTTAAATGTGAACTTTTGTTGCCAGAAACCCCTCTGGCCCCTGTGACTCGCTTGCTGAACACTCAGAATTCAGCTCAACAATCAGACATAATAAAGTTGAGTTGACTGCATCCCACCACACACATTCATACAATCCCACACAGAGTCATGAGGGAATGATGGTTCTATATACAGAGGTGGGCCACCTCCTGAGTCTGGATCCATAATTTGGTGCAGCAGTGCACATCCTTCGCTGTAATCTGTCACGCAGGCCAGGTCTGGCAGCCCTGGTTTCCAAACACAGGTCAGAGAGCAGCCTGACTCCTTTCCATGCCACTCTCTTTCTCTCAGCATCCTATTCCCACAGTTGGCTGACAGAGCAGGGGTCAAAGATAAGTTCAGGGCGACCGCAAATAACTTTCCTCTAGTCTTGCTGGCTGTATCACACTCACCGCTGAACACCTCTGTATTTTCTCTCAGGAGCTGTCTGTAGTTTTGATATTTTCACACTTTTAGGGAACACGGTTCAAACAAAATGAACGAAAAGCTTAATTACTATATGAAAATTCCATTGTTAAAAATATTCATAGTTTTTGACAAGTGCATATATAAATACCTCATGTCCCAAGGCCAATAAATAAATTGGAAAATGTGTCAGTGTCCTGAATTGAAGTGGCCGCAGTCAGTCAAGTACAACATCTGGAGCCCTGAGGCTGGGTGGGTGAATGATGCATCATTTTCACACATTAATGTATCATTCACAATGCACCTCTTCTCTGATCTTTAACATAACATGTTAAAGCATTGCTGCTGACTGCTGCATTCACCTTTAAAGAAGTTGCAGGAGTTCTTTAGGAGTTAATTAGATCTCAAAGCAAGTTGAACAATTGGTTACTATTTTTTTCAGAATAGGTCTTGACAACATGCTAAGTTCTTCAAATATTCAGATATATTTTATGAGCTGTAATAGTGTAATGCCTGTCTCTTATGTGTAGCCATCTCCATATTTAAAGAGCTAAAATGTTTTGTATCTGATAAGGATGGAATTGCATTACTATATTGTTTCATGGCTTCCAAGGAGGATAGCATGTCTCGCTTTTTCTATTTGTAAGCATTATACACTTTTATGGTGCTGAATTGTTGTCGGGTTGCAATTCCTCAGGACTGTTTCAATTTTACCTCCGCTATCGAGGCAGGTGAATTGCAGGCAGACGGATAGCGAAATAGGGCCACTCCGAAAAGAACATTGGCTGTTTTAAAGGGCTTATTTAAAGTATTAGGAGGTCTCACTCTGGGAGAGATTGAACGGGTTTGAAATGGCAAGGCCTTGCAGTTTCATGGATTCATTATAACAGGCGGCACAACAGGGTGTACTGAAATAGGAGAGGTAGGTGTGTGTGCGCATTCATGTTACAGAGATGTCCTCGAGGGCTTTACTCTAAAATGGAAAACCTGCCCGGCTCACTTCGCCTCCTTCCGTTGTTATTGCTGCAGCTCATCACAATATGTTATGTGCAATATGAGTTGTGACTTGAAACAGGAATTTAATACTTTAAGACTCTCATTTTTATAGCTCTAATTTAATCAGCTCCCAGCCTCCACCAGGGAGTTTTAAGTCGATAGAGCAAACAGTTCTCCTTGTGCTGCCAGCCTGCCATGAATAACTTATCCGTGAAGTTCCCTCAAGCAAGGCATCACGCCGCTGGAGTGGAGTGGCCGTCGGTGCAACACAGTATTTAGGATGGACATTTCCCAGATGTAAGTTTGTGTAACCACTGCCCTCCCCTTAGCCATCGCTGTGAAAAACAAGGTGTTCTTAGTACATGTTACTGGGTAAATAATGGTAAAGTAAATACCAAGATCTCACTTGAGTGAAGCCCGTGGTTTCCAACAGGCCTCGTCTGACCAATACGCCTTCAAACGTTATTCTCTTTGATTCTATTTATTTCTGTTCTATTTTCTCATATTGGCTCCACTCTGAACGTCACCTCTAGTGTGCTTGCGTGTGTGTGAGTCTGTATGTGTGTTTGCATGAGTTTTAACCCCATGTAGTATTTGTATGGCAAGGTTACCTGGAAGCACATTTGTATTTATAGCACAGGTGTGGGAGCATAAAGCCGCAGGGGAGGTTAAAGGTCACTTGGGTGCTGCCCACTATGTTACAGTCTTATACTGTTGGCAGCTTAGAGCAGCTCCACTGGAACAGCTGTGAGTGGTTAGTGTCTTGCCAAAGGGCATTTTGAAGATAATTGACAGGAGAAGGAAAAGTATTAACATGACAACCTCCCCCATTCAGTCTTTCTCGACCTACCTGAGGGTTTTATCAAGTCACTTCCGAATCGCTGGGAGCCTCTATCTGCTTTTGTATATTTGTTTTCTTTCTTTTCACCAGTCTTCTGTGATTTAAAAGCCATTGACATGAAGGGTGGGAGACACCTGGGAGATGAAAAAGTCCAGTGCTATTAGGACACTTTGTTTTAACAATAACTTTTCTCATCTCCTCTTTCCAGACTTTGACTTCAGCGTGCCAGGCTCCATGAAGCTTCACAACTTGATCTCCAAGCTGAAGAAGTGGATCAAGATCCTGGAGGCCAAGACTAAGCAGCTGCCCAAGTTCTTCCTCATTGAGGAGAAGTGTCGCTTCCTCAGCAACTTCTCTGCTCAGACGGCCGAGGTGGAGATCCCCGGGGAATTTCTCATGCCCAAACCGACGCACTATTACATCAAGATCGCAAGGTAAAGGACCCCTGGGCCTATTAAACTGGATATTAGATATTTGATAACACCAGTCATGAGCCAAATGTTGTGACATCTTGACTTATTGTTCTATTCTAAAAATACAAAGAGGAAATATTTTAAATTTTCTCAGAATTTAAAAGCTTTACCTGCTTCTGCTGTCTGTGGATTAAAGGAAAAAAATACACATATTATCACACAGGAGAGTCGTGCCCACGTGTCATTCCTCCCACATTATTCATTACTTCAGTTCTGTCTCTCTGCACGTCTCTCCAGGTTCATGCCTAGAGTGGAAATTGTTCAGAAACACAACACAGCAGCACGTCGCCTCTATATCCG
This sequence comes from Amniataba percoides, assembly GCA_037176925.1. NCBI lineage: Eukaryota > Metazoa > Chordata > Actinopteri > Centrarchiformes > Terapontidae > Amniataba > Amniataba percoides. Next base: position 17,151,624 of record JBAJHX010000024.1, on the reverse strand, counting down.
TGGCCACAATGGCAAGATCTACCCATACTTGGTGATGAATGATGCCTGCCTAACCGAGTCACGCCGAGAGGAGAGAGTCCTGCAGCTTCTGCGCCTCCTCAACCCCTGCCTGGAGAAGAGAAAGGAAACAACCAAGAGACATCTCTTCTTCACAGGTACGGGTCACGAGGTTCAAATAAATACAGGCACTAGGGATGAAATTTCATCAGGACTATATTGGCTTGGTTTGTTTGTGAGTTTTTAATCTTTTCAAAAGGTATTTGTTCATCACTCTACATTCTGTCTCTGTAGATTAGAAAGACATGGTCCTCTGTAGTGCTACTTTACAATTGGCAGTGACCCTCTATTTTCATTTCTCTTCTCTTTCCGTCTCTGTCTTGTGCACCACACGCACAATTTAAATTCACTTTCAAGCACTATTTCCTCTCCTGTCATTCCCTTGTGGTTTGCCTCCACCCAGATGTTTGCCCACTCTCAATTTATGCACTTGATTGGTTTGTTTAAAGGGGAAATATGGATGGGGAATTCAACAGTCCCTTCCAAGCCATTTCCTCCCAACCGGAATTGCTGGTATTGATTTGATTTGGGGTGCCAGTGTATGTAAATGTTTAGACTGCCTTTACTGCACAGCCTTTTACCTTCTTTGACCCCGCTTGGTGTTTCTCCAGTGCAGCTGTTTCCTAACTCTGGAGTATTTTTGTTGTAGGTTTAGATCTGCGGTTTACACTGTGGTTAAACAGGGACTGTTTGCCTGCAAGTCAGATGTTTACAATTTGTGTCACTGACTTGTTGTTTTCCATCTCTCCTTACTTCCTTCCACACTGCCACTCTCTCCATCTTATTTCTTCTATCCCTCCCACCCACCTCTTTTCCCACCTGTATCCTGCGTTCTTTCTCTGCCTCCCTCCATCTCTCCAGTGCCCCGAGTGGTGGCAGTGTCGCCTCAGATGCGGCTGGTGGAGGACAACCCTTCATCTCTGTCACTGGTGGAAATCTACAAACAGCGCTGTGCCAAGAAGGGCATTGAACATGACAACCCCATTTCAAGATATTATGATCGTCTGGCCACTGTGCAGGCCAGAGGCACGCAAGCAAGCCACCAGGTATGGAGACAAAAAAAGATCTGCATACATACATAACACACAGCTGTGGCCTCCTTTAATGCCCTGTTTTAATATGCATCCTGGGATTGCATATTGAGATTGAATTGTAATATGTTAGCCTCTGGCAGCCATGGCATGGCCACCTAGAAAATATTTGAGAAAATCATGCATATCCAGAACACTAGCTTTTCTTGAGATAAGAATTACCTTTGTTTTCAGCTTTGTTACATTGTTTTAATCAAATAATCAATTATCTAATTTGTTTTAGATAATCTATTTAGTGTAGATAATTTATAATAATAAGGTTAAGGAATACTAAATCTTTCTTTAAATAGAATCTACTTTTTAATTTTAAATATTCAAAGTAACCATTCATTGTGGACATGGCCACATAATGAAAAAAACAGAGAGAAAAAAAAAAACAAACCTTTATCCAATTTCTCCTCCCTCCTCATGTCTCCCACCAGGTCCTCCGGGACATCCTGAAGGAGGTGCAGGGCAACATGGTGCCTCGCAGCATGCTGAAGGAGTGGGCTCTTCACACCTTCCCCAACGCCACTGATTACTGGACCTTCAGGAAGATGTTCACCATCCAGCTGGCCCTCATAGGCTTGGCCGAGTTCATGCTCCACCTCAACAGGCTCAACCCCGAGATGCTGCAGATAGCGCAGGTAGATAGACAAACGCACACAAGTTGGACTCAAGGGTTTCAAGGGCAAGTGGGGATCCATGTGACGTGGGCTAATTCGATAGATGTACGCTCGCATAGATGCATTAAGAGATCACTATTACGCTCTCCATATCTGGCCGTATGAATTACCGTTCTCCCCAATGACATTCACGCTACGCCTATCAGTCAGCCAGCCGCTGTCAATGCGAAGGATGTTTTGACAGAACGTTATATTCAGTCCCGCTGCTCTACAGCTATCAAAGACGTTTCAATTTGAAGAGGCCGTGTTTGTGTGTGCGTGAGCCTGCCTCTCGGTCCACGCGCATCCGTCTGGCGCTCGCGGTCCGCAGACAGCTTTCTCAAAGTCATTATTAAAGATGATTGTGTCAGTCGGCCACCCCTCCCCTCTGATCCTAATCGGCCTTTGCTGACAGGCGTTCCTCTGGGCAGCTAAGCACTGGTATTAAGCCCCCTCTCTGCCTGTTCCACTCCGCAGATCCCATTAGACACAGGAGGATTACGGTACGGAGAGTGTACGCACACACACACAAACACACTCACACAAACAGAGAGAGAGAGAGAGAGAGAGAGAGAGTGCAAGGACAGGACATCACAGCCATAGCATGATGCCCCATCCTGCCTAAATAGAGGCCTTAAGTTTCTTCAAGTTGGTGCTTGTAAAGTCAAGTCAGTTTTATTTATCAAGCCAAGTGTCACGAATCACAATTTACTTCAAGTGGCTTTATAGTTTTTACACCCTCTGTTGTTAGATCCTCAATTTAGATTAAAACATTTTTTGAAAAACTCCCCCAGAAAGCCTTGTAAGGGGATCACTCTTTCAGGACACAGACAGGAAATACATGTCGTTTGTACAGAGTGGAATAAGAAAAAAGAGCAAAAAAGAGGCACTGCTTCCTAACATTCATCAGACCTTAATTCAGTTATGACTTAATCCTTTCAAGGCTGGTCTTCATAAGGCATCCCATCATCCCTGGAGGATCTGTTGAATTCCCCCTTTGAACCGATCTCTCCGTCTCCTTTTACTGTCTTTGACATTTGCTTGGAAAATCACCCAGTTATCTGTCATTTCTAACAGTTGGCTTCACAGCCCCAAGTCTTACCGTGTGACACACGAACGTCGCATCACCCCATTCACACCAACCCCAAAATGAAGCCGTTGTTGCCGGCCGTGGTGATGTGGTGGTGATTTAGCATTCTGAGCGTCGCCTCCGCAGCCAACTGTCTGCGGGCTTATCTGCGCCTCCTGGGGGTTTGCTGGTGTCTCAGCCCGCTGCCTCAAGGCCCTCCGCTGGGGCCCGGAGGAACAAACGACAGGAGGACAGAGAGAGAGGAGAGGAGGGAATTAAGGAAAAGGAGGGAGTGCAGGGAAAGAGGCGAGACAGAGGAGGAGAAGGGGAGCACGAGCTGGAATGAAATGCTCTGCTATAAAGCTGTCAGAGCCACTCACCTTTTCATATACGGGAGCTTATCTGCCCCGGAATGGCTGCTTGTGTAGCAGCCCTCTCGCACATAAATGCAGGCTTATGGATGAAAACTTGGCTGTATATATTTAAGTCAGCGGGGAACGACAGGGAGAGGGGAGTGGGAGTGAATTGAGGATTATAGATGTTCTGCTGCTGATAGTTTGACGTGTTACGGTGTCTGGGGCACGCAGATCAATAACTGCAGCCATTTCTTTGGTGTGAGCTTGTTTTGTAACTCCCGTAGCCTTTCTGAAGAAGAGTTATTTTCTTGCAGGACTTATGTGGTCTAAGGACTGCGGGGAACACTAGACGGGAATATTCAAAGATTTTTATTTTGCTTTATTTGTGTACACACTTATACATAACCTTAGACTTTAACTCTATTCTTGTTTTTTTTTTTTTTAGGACACTGGAAAGTTGAATGTCTCCTACTTCCGCTTCGACATCAACGATGCCACAGGGGACCTCGACGCTAACCGTCCTGTCCCGTTCCGCCTGACGCCAAACATCTCAGAGTTCTTGACCACCATCGGCGTCTCTGGCCCACTCACCGCCTCCATGATCGCTGTTGCACGATGTTTCGCACAGCCAAACTTCAAGGTAAGTTGTCTGCTCTTTAAAAAAAAAAAAAAGATTCAAGTCAGAATAAGAAAGATGAATTCAGATTTTAAAAACACGTCTTTGGCATCCTTGTCATTCTTCTACGAAATTTAAAATCACACCATGGCAGTATTTAATTTAAATGTTAAAATAAGTACACTCCAATTTTGACTGAATGATGTGAGACTTTGAAAATGGAGAATTGAATTTAATACAGAAGGTTTAGTCAGCTGGTATTGTTGGCAAGGATATTTTTCATTCTGTCATGAAAACACAGTCTGTTGTCAAATTTAAGCTCCCGCTGAATTCTCCAGATATTGTTTAGTGCTTCAGCACGAAGAGAGTCGCAACCAAACAAAAACAACGCAGTGAAAGTTGTATAAAGTATCTGCAGCAGGGCAGTAATGACAGGCGTGTGGTGTCTATGAATAAGCCTGGCTCGTAGCTGACAAGTCTGACAGATGTGGAGGGAGCAGGGGTGCTTAAGATGCAAATAAACAAAGCACTCGACTTTGTGAGGCAGTTGAAGCCGAGAGCCAGAGGCCAGTGCTTCTTGTGGTCGAAGAAAATGGACGTTTCCAGGGAAAAAACAAACACGTAACAATCATCCACTCAAATATATTGAAGCCTGAACCATACACTTAAGGTAAGGGTAGGGAACAGTGTGTACCCAGTTAGGTGATGATTGCCGGTGCTGTGGCCCCATCGTGGTTTATATGGTTATGTATTTCACTTCACCATAATGAGCTGCTAACAACACAGAGAAATTTCCCAGAGGATGATTGATACGCCCTTAATTGGACTTAACAGCTTTTTTATGTGTATGTTTGAGATTGACAATTAGTTTATATAAACGGAGGTTTCATAGCTTTCATTCCCATGACGGACACTGGCACATGCCGCATCATGTGCACATAAACAGCAGTCCTTTGACGTTTAAATGAGAACTTCAAATAGATGCAACAGTTATCGAATTAGCTAAGAATCTCGTGATCTATCCTGTCTCAGCAGCCACATGTTATTATATTGTTACACTACAGGGCCATGAGAAGGTTTTTATGCCACAAAGTACAACATAAAGAGGTCTGGGAAAGTATGAAAAGTTGTCTAACAAAAGGTCAGCTTGTCTGCTTTTTCTGGAACTTTCTTCTTCTAAGTACAATTTTATTTTCCAGACTTGTCTTGTCATTCTTAGAGCAGAGAAATCACATTTTCCTACTTTTCCTAAAACACTGCTTATCAGCAGATCCAGTAACTGACTAAATGTTTTATTGAGCATTTTTTGCACCATGAATTACAATTACATTTTCTTTCTTACGATAATAATCAAAGTGAATCTTTGTCTGATAGGTGGACGGCATCCTGAAGGCGGTCCTTCGCGATGAGATCATTGCCTGGCACAAGAAGACCCAGGAGGACACCTCCATGCCTCTGTCCCCGGCCGGCCAACCAGAGAACATGGACTCCCAGCAGCTGGTCTCATTGGTCCAGAAGGCCGTCACGGCCATCATGACCCGCCTCCACAACCTGGCTCAGTTCGAGGGAGGAGAGAGTAAGGTCAACACCCTGGTGGCTGCAGCAAACAGCCTGGACAATCTGTGCCGCATGGACCCGGCCTGGCACCCGTGGCTCTGAGGAGCCAGAGAGGAGAACATGACCAGATGCAGGACACGAAAAATAGTCTGTGTTAACTTTTATCCGACAAACACACACGGGTTGTTAAACTTATGTTGAACTTCAGTGTAACAGAAGCCTGATGGACTTGTTTTCTCTGGATCAAAGTGCTCTGAAATAGTTTAAATGGAATCAAGTTGAAACAGAGGCCCTGAGTCACATTTGGTGGTATGAACAGGGCCTGCCAGTATTCTTAATAGTTATATCTGGACTCATAGAATCTTTTTATGAAAACACAATTTCTCCTCCAACTTATATTTATTTTTATAACTAAACGACAGGGACTCTGTGTGCGGTGCCAGTTTCTCTGTCGTCAACACAACCTGGAGACAGCAGAAATATTTGTGTAGGTATCATAATGAGCCACTCACTCAACTTTATGGGAGTTTTCATTTTTATTTAAGAGGTGGGTAAAATCTCCTGTTTGCTTCAGCTGTGTTGTGTTTCGCCTGCATCCAGAGCATACAGTCTTTACACTTTTTTTCCGCCCTTAGAATAATAGCCGTTTGTTCTCTCAAATGTTTATTTGTATTTAAATTGAAAAATGTGTAGCTTCTTTTCTATCTCTGCTGAATGAGGAATGTTTTATTCCTGTGATTTTTTTTTTTTTTTTTTTTTTTTACCCACTGTATGAACTGTATTAACATGTTGAACTATTCCAAAAGCCATTCAGCTTTACATTTATTTAGTCTTTCTATCAGTTCTGTTGTAAAAAAAAGTAAAACTACTGGGCGGATTGACAGCGTAATAAGCTATAACAGCTGTAATACAAATATGTCATTCCCATCTGGCTGTATGTGCATATTCCTCCCCCTTTTTTGTAAAGCTACAATGCCTTTTTCCAGCAGAAGTATTGTCTCTTGCCTTGTAAATAAGCATTTTGTTTTAATAAAATGCTCTTTTTAATACAGAAGCTGTGTTGGCTCTTTTAACGCTAACCTCCTGCGGAGTCTTTCTTTATGCCGTATATTAGGACAATTCCAACCAATGAATGTCAAAAATGAGTTTCAGCTACGCTCACAATTACCATAAAGCAAAACCCACAATTAGTTTTCTTCCCGAGTTGTTTTTTCTTTACCAGTTGTAAAACAGCAATAATACCCAGTAATCCCCATCTGCGCCGCACATCTACTGCATCACTGTCACAGCCATAATCACCCTGAAGGACGCACTCTTGGATATTATTGCGGTAATAACTCATGCTGTGAAATGACTCCAGACGAACCGTTCTCTGACGTTTAAAAAGTCTATTGCCATCATCCTTGCCGTTCACAGTTAGTAGACATTTATATAGAGGCATTTCAGCGCAGCGGCGTTGAGTCAAAGCGCCGCTCCGTCTCGTGGAGGTACAATAACCTTGTGGTCATTCCCTCCCTTTGGTCAGAAAGTCCTGCGGAGGTGTGTTGAGGCGTTTCTCTCCTCCCCTGGCGCTTGATTAATGCGTGCCAGTAGATCTCCGAGTAGGCTGGCCTCGCTTGACTTATACTCACTGTCAGCCGGCTCGCCTGCACTCATAAACAAAGGTTATATCTCTGTTCGCCTCTGTACCGTCCGCATGTGCAGCCTCTGCCTCGCAACACGTTTACACACCATCTCCAGCGTTTCTCTTCCTCTCTGATCCAAACAAGCATCTGGTTATATTAACCTCCTGGTTTCATGAATTTTCCTGCACTTGTTTTTGTTCTTTCCCTCTGTATTAGTATTTTTATTAATGCGATTAACTTTGTACTTTTTAAAGTTCATACTAATGCTTGAGATATTGTTTTTGTCCAGCTCACACATCTGGAAATATTTAGAGCAGAAGTCAGTTGTATCAGTTCACGACCTCACACGGATTTAAGTCCTGTCATGTTTTGACGTGATTGTAAGATTCTCCTTCATTAATGAGAGTCAAATCTCCAAAGGTTTTGACTCCACTGGAGTCCAAAGGCACAAAACAGATTACATCCTATTGATGTCAAAGTCATCCAAAATGTTATGGGTTACAAAAATATCCAAAAATACTCAATTATATGCAAACTGTTTTAAATGTTAAATGTGCATAGATGCTGTCAGCTGTACGTAGACACATTTGTGTTAACATCAGCATGTGTGTTCAGCTTCTTTGTTTACGTGTCAGCATGTACAGCTGAGGGACAATAGACAATGAAGGAAACATTCAAATCAATGGGTTCCACCATCTGGGGAGAACGGATGTCTCGAATGATTTCATGGCAACCCGTCCAATAGTTCTCATGATATTTCACCCAGACTTGACCTCGTAGTGGCGCTGGAGCAAAGGTCGGGATCGTCAAACTCATTAGGATTTGCAGAGAACCATAAACGTCTGAGCAAATGTTGGTAACATACTGAGATATTTAACTGGCTGAGAGAAACCTCAAACCTGCTGGAGTTGCTAGAGAAAAAAGAAGTTGGTCAATCCATCAGCTGGACACTATGAATAAAAATGTAATGATAATCCATCTTATAGTCATTGAGATGTTTCAGTCTGGACCAAAAACTGCCTGATCCTCCCACAGAGGGGTGATCTAGAATCAAGTAGGGTCAAAATGTCTTCTTTCCTTTTTTCAGTCTAAAAATGTTTTGGGAGCTTTAATCCAGTGTGTGCATGCTTTGGAGTCTCCCTTCACTGAACCTGTAATCCTGCAGCTGGCCTAAATACTAAACTGTTTGTGCACAATTACGTCCCTGCATCTAAATACCAACCCTTAGCAACAACTCCCTTTAATTGCAAAGAGGAAAACTGGCATGTGAAGATTTTTTACCTGAATAGACTTCAAGCAGACTGACCCTGTGAGCTGGAACCAGTGCCTCTCAAGAAAAAAAAAAAGAAGATGGCAGTCATGTTAAGTCTGAGGCCAAAGCGTGATGGAGGGATTTAGTTTCTCGGACACGGACACACATCCGGCCCGTTTTGTTCAGAGTCCTTTTGAGAGATTGTGTTTGAAGTTCTGGGTGCCCTCTGTTGGGACAGACATCCATTTCACGCCCCAGGTGTCTGTTCTGATTTGAGAGAGATTAGGTGAAATATGAAATCCACAACAGCAGAGCTTACACACACACACACACACACACACACACAACGTTGAGTCACCACCCCCAACGAAGTGTCACAGTTGGTCCTCTGGGGCCTTTTCTCGGCTCCCTGTGACTGCAGACAGATTCCTCAGGAGCAGAGGTGGCGGCTGCAGCGACCCCACCTCCCTCGCCTTTCTGTGCCTGGTATGAGTGAAGTGGAGGCAAAAGGCTTCACACACACACACACACATATACACACACCTCCCTCGCCCCCCTGATAGCACGAGAGGAGTGGAGGTGATTGATGTGCTCCGGTGGGAGTGTAGGTGTAGAGCCTGGATCATCATCAGCCCTGGCACAGAGCAGAGATCTCAAGAGGACACACCAAAGCAGGAATAGATCCTGGCAGGGCCAGATGATGAAATCTTCCCCCTCCAATGATCCTCATCCCCGCGGAGGATGGCTGAGGGAGGAGGAGGAGGAGGAGGAGGAAAGGCTTAAAGGAGGAGTAGAGGAGGGAGACTTTTTTTCCCAGAAGCTGTCTGTTTGGTTTATGTAGCAACTGAGCTGTCATATTTCTCAAGAGAAGCATTTGGATACAGCGTAATGAAAACTTACAGTAGACACCTAAGTACACAGATCAGCGGCTGTAACACTGCTGAATCACGGGGACACGGATGAAGCTGCTCCCAGCGTAAAGAGAACAGAGGTGAAAAAGTACTTTAGCAGCACTCTAATCCACTTCTTTCCTCTCCGCACAATTCATCATTCAAGACCAGGATGCCACCAACTCTTTCCCCCGTTTTCACAGCCCGCATCCAATTACACATCACATTGTATCGGGCATCGCGGCGCAGTAGGGGGAGACGCCTCTTTGTATTTTCATGTAAACAAACAGTATTAATCAAATAACTATTGTGTGTTGATCTTTAGTCTGGGAAGCAGCACAACTCATATCTAGCAGCTGAGGATTTATTTTGTTGCTCAGTGAAGGAGCCCCATTAGGACTTCTAATGGCATTTCCACTCAGAGGAGTTGAGCTCATTAGTTTGGTGTCTAAAATCTGCCATTATGATTTTAATTGCCCAAGCTGTACACAGCAGTATGGGAAGCAATCAAAGTCATTTTTTTTTCTTTCTTGGCGTTATACAACAGCACATCAGCAACTGGCGTGCTGTTTTAAAGATGTGCTGACACACTTTGTATAGAAGGACTCAGAGGGAAAAAGACTTAAGTGACAAAAGTTTGAATCGCTTCAGACTGAAGTTTTTCTGTAAACTAGTCTAACTTGTAGTACAACATTTTGAATATATTAATAACTATCAAGCAAAGCATTTGCCATGAGAATCGCTTAACTTCTTGGGTGTTAATGCTACAGCTGTGCTTCTGGGAACTTTCGCTTCGAAGCTTGTAGTCAAACTTTAAAGGAAGAGTTCAGCACTTTATTTTGTACTCTTATTTGCTTAGTTAGATGAGACCTTGTGTCTTTAAATATACAGCTGGTGAAATGGAAATTGAAACAGGCTGTTAGCACCTCTAAAGCTCACTAATAAACTTTTAAAAAGAGATTTGATAAGTGATGTGTTTAATCCCTGAGCATTCGAGGCATCAGTAGCTAGATTTAGTCATCTTTGAAATGAGTGAGGCTACCTGTTTCCCCTGTTTCAAGTCATCAGCTCCACATTCAGCGGACAGCTGTGAGTTGGATTTTTTTCTGATCAAACCCTTTGACAGAGATCAATAAAAGCATCTTTCCCAAAATGTTGAAGTCACATGAATCACACATTATGCTTTATTCTGACTCTGGTTTTGAAGCACTTTGATGCTTTTAGCTTTTATTAACACACCAGCTTTTTCACCTCAGCCAAGCATAAAATTGTTTTTATGAAGTTTCGAAACTTTGCAATTTTACATTTGGCTTTTCCACTTTTATTCGTTATTTTAAGCACAAATTGATGTGACTGGAGACCAACTTTGGTTTAAGTGAGTCCTTCTTTCACGACTTGGATCAGCCTGAAACTCTCCAAATCAACACTACAAAGGATTAACACCTGTGTCAGAAAATTTCTTCCTTTGTCTTTTTAAAGTTCAAAAGGCAGAGGTACAAATATGTGTAAGTGGAAACATCCAATCATCTCCTCCCACTTTGCAACTGGGAGCGATGATGTCATCACAGGACTAAAACTGCACCGAGGGTGACGGGACGACGGCATCTTTCCTCTTTACTGTTGTTTACTGCCACTTGGCACCATCAGCTGTACTGGGGTGTGTGGAGCTGTTGAGGCTGATTAATTATGGAGTACTCTTGGCGCTGAATGCCATGCTGAAGTGGTATTAGTGTAAGTGTGCATGAAGTGTTGGTTAAGGGTATCTCACACTGGCATTTTTAAACAAGGGACGCACGCTCAGTGTAAGTAGCCTACATCCTTTTTTTAGCCAAGCTTACTGTATGAAAATATTTGAAGAGAACAGGAGGTTGCAGGTGGACCCAGAGAAGGTCCGGCGCACCAGAACATCATTAGAGTGAGCTAGCAGTACTGAGCGGGACAGAAACATATGAAATATGAATGACCTAAATTCTGTTTTTGTGCTTGTAGCAGTACTAAAAATGAGTGTTGCAAAGATTCTTACTTTTCCCTTTGAACGCACTTACACTGTTTCTTTTTCCGCTCTTCTGTCTCTCCTAACTAAGGTCTGAGTCTATCTCCTGCTTAAATCAAACCTTGTTCTAATCACACGAGCGACCGGCCGAGTGGTGTTCACATGATTCCCGATGTCAAACGGTATTTAACACATCACAGTGCTTCAGAAATCAATCTCTGCGCGGTAGGGCTGGGTGCGAACCTCTCTGCTGAACGCATCGATCCGGTGTCACTTATTCGGAAATGCGCCTGCCGTTGTCGATGTTACGCGAGGAAGGCGGCTCTCCAACCAGCCAGTTTCCAGAGATGGATTTTAGATTTGAATAAACATGGAGGCTTGTCAGAAGGGTAACGGTGTTCCAGCCTGAAATGCCTCCCAGGATCATTATGCAGTCTCTGGCAGATCCAACCAATAACCTCTAGCACAGCTTGTGATATATTACATGAAATAATTGTTTGAATTGCTGGTTTGGACGCCCCTCTTCAGTAAATACAGTTAATAATGGCTAAGTTTGTTCATTTAAAATCCAAATGCGTCACCAGAACTCATACCTGATATTTATAATTCTACCATTTGTAGCAATGAGAAGCGTTGTAATAAAATTATAACTTCACTCTGCGGGTGCTTCACAACTTCTCTCGAATCGACTTTAAAAAAAAAAAAAAAAAGTCAGGTATCTTTCCCATGTGATAAGATAAATTTCATAGCTTTTTGAGTCAAGTGAGAAAGTAATACTGAGAATATATCATATGCCAGCAGGAATAAGTCAGTGAACCAGTTTTATTTGAAGAAAATTCAACCCCCTGATACTCTTACTGTTATGATCAATCCATTCCAGGAGTTATTTTGTGATGAAGTGTTGTAATATACTTTTTGGTGCACCAATTTCCCCCCAGCCTGCCTTATCTGCTTCCACTGAAGTTAGAGATTCCCCACTTTTCCCAGAATCACTTTCAACATCTCCTCCACCGTGCATGAACTGGTTGCACTGAGCTGCGCTTTATATGTGGAGCTCGATGAGAAGCGGTGGTGAAGCGTAGTAAGAGTAAAGTGGCACTTCAGACGAGAAGAAGTTATTAAAAATGCAACTTAGCTTCGGCTAATGCTGAAATATATTGTTTCCAAACTTCAGTCCTCTAACAAGTTACTGTATTCACCTGGCTGGTCTAAATCATTCCTTATTAGATGTGTCAAATGAAAAGCAGCAGGTCTGGAGTCAGGAAGTTCTGCTCCGGTCGATTGAGAACACTGCTGGTGGGGAAATTGGCAGCTCTGCTTATCGGGTAATGGATTTCTCCCTATATGACTATTGAGCCTTGGCAAGAAGAAAACAGTGTTATGCGATTATGAGGCTGTGATGCCAAAAAAACTGCCTCGTAACGTTAAGACATTTCCTATGATTGCTCACTTTTCGCGGCGCTTGCAGCTCAACCTAGGTCCACCACTGAAATATCTCAACAACTTTTGGATGGATTGCAATAATTTTGACATTTACAGTCCCCGGAGGATGAATATATACAATATAACTTTTGTGACCCTTTGACTTTTCTCTATACTAACTCACTTACGATGCCAGTGTGAGCATGTTAGGTCTTCTATGTTAGGACAAATCCATGTGAATAGGACGACCAAACAACAAAACAGGCTCGGTTATCTCACCCAAACCTGGCGGATGTTTTCTTCCAGCCTGACTGGTGGGGCTTTAACTCCACCTGCAGCTCCTCCGGTCGCTTCATCTCCAATAAGGCCTTTAATTGCCCGCCATCATGGCTTTTTCACGGACATGGCCAGCAGCAACAGAGCCGTCTCCCATCAGCGCTCCCTTCCATCCACGAGCCAATTAACGATTCTCCTCCTAGGATGTCCCGATCAGACCAGGCAGAGAGCCACTCGTCCGGGTTGACAACTGTTCCCCCTCCTCCTCCCTCCCTCCCTCCCTGCCCTCCACCCATCCATCCCGGCATCCTCTCCTCTGCGCCCAACCGCGTGATTTAATTTGTTTGGTAATATCAGGATTGGCATGTTCAGCCCAGCTTCACTCCAAAGTGAAATTGGACAAGGGCATTGGAGCCTCACCATGTAAAACCGCCTCACCTTGACAGCTGCTTGAGTGGGCAGCGGATTGCAGTGGAGAGAGTGGAGGAGGAGGAGGAGGAGGAGGAGGAGAAGGTGGCGGGGGGGATGAAGGATGTACCTGAGTGCAAGGCAGACACCAATTCGCTCCTCTCGTCTTTTCCACGGGGGAGTTTTGTGTCAGGAAGGGAGCCAGCTATGACGACGGGAGCTGTTTAAAGTGGAGACAAAGCACCAGGTGCTACTGGGGACCAATCTGCTCCACAACAACATGCTGGAGCTCGTCCAACCTGTCCAATAAGCTTCCAAGGAGACCCTGGCAAGACAGCTCATCCTGTAGCATTTGATGGATCTCGCTGTAATTTGTCGTATTTACTCTGTCAACTCAGATCTTCAAAGTCTGTGTGTGATTGTATGAATCACAGGTACACACGCGAGGGAGCTGCTTTTTCTTTTTTTTTTTTTACATCCAGATATTCCCAGTTCTCCCACAAAGCCACATTTACTAATTCAGTTTTTTCTCTGTGATACTCTCATTGTAGTTGAAGCATTTATTTAGTTCCCTCATTTCCTGTAAATAAGGACACTTGTTTTCCATCGACTCAAGCATTTCACACACTAATATGAGCAATTCATCCTCTTCTTCCCAAAGTCACCATTTTGTGCCAGGGTTCTCAAAGTTGGACAGTGATCATACAGGAAGTTCATGTCTGCCCTCTGAATGCTGAAACTCACCAAATGAAAAAGTGGATGAAGCAGTTTGAGGAAAGGTTATTCACCTTTATTTGTTTTGTTTGTTTGTCCTTGTTTGTTTGGCAGTTTAATTTTGGCCTCAGCAGAGACTCTCACACTCAGGAGTAGAATTTATGTATATTTTGATTTGTGTACTTTTACTTGAAAGATCTGAGTCTGCTGCTGCTTTATTTTGAGCAACCAAGTTGACTTAACATTATTATCCTCACACAGCCCCCCTGAAAAAAAGGTTTAATAAAAAGTGCAGAGAGGAGAATTCTTGTAGATGTCTGCAGTGACAACTTAACTGTCTGGCAGATGGATAAGACAACCAGTGAACCTTATTACATGTATATATGGAAAGTCCAGGTTCTGCCTCTCCGCTGTAACTCAAACTGTGAGAGCTCCTGGACCGGAAACATGCTGAGGCAGCGAGGAGGGATGCTAATCAGATTAGTTTTCTCAAAACTTTCATGCAAGGCAGATGGCCATCATTTGTGACTATGTCACTCTGTCAAGGCCTCTCTTGATCCTGATAAGTCGTGGCGGCTTGATGGACAGTGATGAAGAGCAGGAAAAATGCGAGTCCCTGAGTGTTTAGCTGACTCTGCTGCTTCAGAGCATCAAATCAGCCAGAGAAAGAATCAAAGGTAATTGGTTTCAATAAAATCGTGCGGCAATTGATCATTCTGTAGTTTTGGAAAGTTGAGGCTTTGGCTAGCAGATATTCGCACACGTACTCAGATACACACACACACACATACACACACACACACACAGATCTTCTGCCCACACCCGTCACGTCAAACGAAGTGAGATGGCCTAGATAGGTAGACGGGGAGACAAGCAGGGTGTTAGAGGAAGCAGAAAGGAGAAGGGATCTGAGGCCAGATTCATTTCCACCTCCAGTGGAGGGAGACCACCTATTTAGCCTGTCTGTGAGAGGCCAGGCCACAGGGACGATAACAGATCACAGCCCATCAGCCGCCAGAGCTCAGATCTAACTGATGGCCTTGAGACGAGAGCTCACGACTGCATTTCACGAACTTACGACTTCAATTTCCATATCATTAAGCTTGTCTATGTTAGTGCATTTCACCGCAAGTTTCCATAAATCCACAGAGATGCGTCACAAATAACAGCTGTCTCGAGGCCGGCAGCATCAGCTTTGAATTGTTTATGTACAAAAACGTACACTTCATGTGTCATATTACCAGAGTATAACCTCGTTACACCTTAAGGCACACAGGGGAATATTTTGATGTGTTGCCCGCGCAGACTGAACGATCTTCCTCTCTTGTTTAGTGAGTGAAAGAATTGAGGAGGAGCCCCAATCTCGTGTCTTCCCACCTCATTACCCACACCTGGATAGGACTGCGGGGGATCCTAATTTAAGTCACTCGTTAGCAACGTCCTAATGTGTTCTGACAGCAACAAGACAAGGGGATGGAGGGAAGGTGAAAGAGAAAGATCGAAGGAGAACGAGGGCGAGGGGGAGGGAGGTAGAGCGCGGGGAGAAGAAAGGCACAGGCCTCGCCTTGACGGAGACAACCGCGGGAAAGAAAACCAGGAGGAGGGGAAGCGTCTGCGTTACAAGAACTATTCTTATTTCTTGCTTTGATTTCCATAAAATGAGCATCATCCTAAATCATCCGAGCCCGCCGCTGTTGGCCTCGTATGCATAAACCATTAGATTCCTTTGCTAATGCACATAAACTAATGAACACAATATCGTTTTCCACCAGTGTACGCCGCAGCACAACAGGAAATCAAATAAAACCCTGTTTACCAAATAAATTCTTCCGTGTCTGTTAGGTCTGCCTCTGGTTGATTGTATGTTTTGCAGCAGACGCAGCTGCACGGTAGCTACAAACAACACAACACATCAGCATGCTGGGTAATGGATCGGAAGGAATTATCGAGGGAGTTGGGGCAAATTTGACTTCTGAGAGTGAGGCGAGGTGAATTTACACCTCCAAATGGGTTTGGAACAAGGTCGGAAAGATTTTCAGTGAAAGCAAATCCCTTTGTCTGTCTGAGACGTGGAAGGATATATCCTCCATTACCTTACAATTGCAAGAAACAACGTTCACTCGTTGCACAAATCTCATTTCGCCGCCCCCCAGTGAAAAGTTTTACAAGATTTCCATATTAGGCCAGTTATATCCCACATTTAGTAACTGAAAGTCAATGAATGTGTTGCACGAGGCTGCTGGTAAAAGACAATTGTGTCATTCATTTCAGGGGGGGTAAAGGGGTTTGTAGGTCTGTATCAAATGGGGCAGAGACACAGAGTAACAGGAAATGTGTAAAATGTGTGAAAGCATTGATATTTATTATTTACTGTTGCACAGATTGCTGCTACATTTAAATCTAGCTGTGGTATAAAATAAGTAGATGCCACAGAAATGCCAAAATAAGTCTCAGCTTTACTCAAAGGCAGGACTTAGCAGGTGTCTTAGATCAACTGAGTCTCCAGGATGCCCATTATTTCTACATATAACCCTCCAGGGTTTCAATTTCGTGTGATATTAAAAGCAAAGTCTGAAGTTTGAGTGTCAGTTTTGAGTCGGAGGCAGTCTGAGTGAGGGCAGGCGCAGCTGCGAATCCCTCTAAAACTTGAGACAACAAACTGAATAAGAGAGGAGGCTGGAGAGGCAGGGGATCAGCAGGTTCATCTTGATAAATATGAGAAAATGTTCCAAACCCACTCATTAGTCCTGACCTGCTGTATAATTCTGGCTCGGCAGCCTGTCGAAGCAGCGTGCTGAGAGGCAGGGAAAAAAAGAAGAAAAAAAAAACACAGACGTGATAGGAGAGGCACAGAGAAAGAGAACAGCTGGTGACAATATGCTTCACGTTGGCATTTGCAGATGAAAAGAGACCTTCTGACTTTAAAGGCGGTGAAAGATGAGTAGGAGAAGAAAAGGAGGAAATAATAAGAAAGTGACAGAATTATTGGACCTGCAGTAGACACCACCGGGGATGCTGACACTTGTTATTATTGATAGCAAAACTAAAACCATGGGTGGAAGTTCTCTAAAATTAGTCTCTCCACAGATGTTAGCTCTTATTGAGTGACAACATTGATGAAGCGAGAACTCTTTTATATTTACATCAAATAGTAGTGGTCATATTATCCTCTCATTTTTGTTCTTGGCAAGTGAACACAGACACCAAGTTTGCACCAGAACAAATGCAACATGTGTACAGTCTGTGAAGCAGAGTGATGGCATTTAAAGGAAACACAACAGGGCAGTAGTGACCTCCACTTACTCTACAAATGAGTGCAAAAAGACACTCTCTGCAACTAAAAATGACTCCATTTGAATGCACAGTAAGTCAAAGTGTATGAATGTTTATCCGCACACATCAGTTCAATTTCAGAAAACATCTTTGAAAACAACTTCATGCAACAAGTCAGAGGGTTTTCTTTAATGAGAGTTTTCTTTCTAATGAGTCTGAAATTTACCTCAGGAGCTGGTGGAGGCCACAGCAGAGCTAAAAGTAAACATCGATCCTACATTTATCAGGTGGCCTGAAACACAAATTCAAAGAAATGCTAAATAAGTGTAAATAAGTTAAAACGTCTGCTATGTCAGCCTGGAAAGCAAATGTGTCAGTCAGTCACTTTTTAGAATAGAAATGAAAATCAGAATAATCCTGCATGTGAAATATGGACATATGGATATGGATATATATGGATATAGTACTCTTCCTCAAATCAGGACACCCTGGAATGAGAAAAAAATTCTAAGACATTACCATGGTAGCTTTGGCCTTGAAGGCTCTTTTTCTTCAGACCTATATGTGTATATTCTTAAAAGCCACTTGACAAACGAAGAGGAACCTTTCCTGAGGACTCAGGGGAGGAATACAGTAACATTTACTTGGGCAGCTTGAAGTGAGATTACTGGCCTGATGAAACGAGCACAAACCTCCTTGGTGCAGCTAAATACAGACTCATTTTAGTGTCAAACGTATGTGAGCTGACCCTCATCTATCACTGAATGCATATCCAGCAGGTGCAACAGGCAGCTGGTTTCAGAGTCACCTGCTCCTTTCAAATCCTGCATGAGCGACACGTGAGGCAGCAGCAGATGCTTTTAATGTTCAGTTACCAAACTGTGTAAAACTTAAATGAATAAACTTTCAGACTGATATAGATTTTTCGGTGCTGATATATTTTTGGGGCTTGATGGTTGCAGAAATGGAGGGCTCTTGCCGAGCAATGGACTGTATGCATTTTGGCAGGTGAGATAAATATGAATATGCAGTATAAATAACTCCGCAATTAATATTTAATCTTGTCCTTACTGTACCCTCCATGCTGGCGATGCAGCCTCACCGTTCACAAATATGACAGATCGCTAGTCACAGAACGCAAAATAATTCTCCTCCTGATTGGAAATAATATTGGGAAGCCTGGAGCACAAAGATATGAGTTTTAATTTGGTTTGCTGATGCATTCTGAGGGATAAACAAATAGATAGCAGCGTGATCTTAGACAGGCAGAGATGGATTTCCTGGTTACTTTTTCACGGTTGACTTTGTTTGTGTAACATGTAGTAACACATTGGTAATGAGATTTTTAAGCTGAAATGACATTCAAATGCTCATCGCTATCAAGACGGGTATGAGCTAATGTGGAGGGAATATTCATAATAAATCGAAGTTAGCCACAGTTCTGCGTGTTTAGCTACCTGCAGAAGATAAAAAAGGGTTTTGGGTAATCGGACTGGTAATCATTAGCTTAACCCGTCTCCAAAACACAGATAGCTTAGCGATGGTAAATCTGGTTGACTGCAGTCGCCCTCTACTGGCCATTAGCGATAAAGCAAGTTTAAGGCACTTAAGCGTTGGCTTGACTTTTTGACCTTAGAAGCTACTTGTTTTCTTCAGACTATGGGTGGAAGTGAGATGATTGACGATATGTTGATTTTGGCGGTCCCTGTTGACAAAGGTGGTGGTGCTTCGTTCAACATTAGGTTGCACGTTCCCTCCACTTTGCTGATTGCTGAAAGGGGACTACTTCACCAGGAGGAGAGTGAGTGGCAGCTGCAGATAGACTTTCGCTTAGCAGCTGAAGCAACTTGACACAGTGCCATTTTGTCTGATTCTTTGGAAAATTTTTTCCCCAATGTCAGGCATTAAGAAGAAACTAATAGAAACAGGCAAACGTCTTGCTATTGGTCTTTGTTGTTGTGATTTTTTGTGGTAAATTTGACAGTGTTCATCACAATTTTAAAACTGAATTTTGCATGAAACAGAGGTATACAACAGTCTATTTATTGCTTCTAAATTAATATAAACATCAAATTAAAACCTGTGCAGTTGAGCCCATGTCACTTTGATATCATACTAATAAGCCTCTGATTCTGTGCTACCAGTCAGGCAGATCCATAGTCAGTGACATGAGCCATATTCTGCTTTGTCCTTGTCCAGCGTACATGCCCATATTTCCAGCTGGTTGACCTCTGCCACTGCTTAGAAGGCACTTTCTAGCTATTAGACTAATTTGTTCGGGGCTCGTGCAGTCCTGCAAGAGGAGCAGTGAAAAGGCTTCAGTGTACAGTGTACCTTCACAGTAGGGTTGTAATTAGCGCAGATTGAGGCACTGTGCCTTTATACCTACCCCTGTGCAGCGTGAGTGATGCCTTGAATGATAAACACAGTGTGCAGCCGCATGAAACTGCATTCGCAGTTTTAAATCTGAATAAACATGAAATATGAAGAGTGTTGACATTCAGTTTTATGGCGGAATATTACAGTGCGAGTAGGGTCACTTAACCTTTTCATTTAACCTCTCAATGTGTTTTTTTAATGCAATCCAACCGAGGTGCAATTTAAAAGGGGTCACCCCTTGACCTTCAGCTCCTGTAATAGTGTCAGTATCTCAATAAGGGGGCTTGTAACACAGGCTGAAAGATTAAATGGGTTTAAACGAGTGTGTGTAGCTTGTGTTTGTGAATGTGCGCGTGTGTGAGTGCGCGTACCTTCCAGTAAGGCAGGTCAATGTCACCGGATCACTCGGAATAGGCTCCTTATCTACCTTGCCGTTGCTCTTCCACTCGACGCAAGGGACGGTTGTCAAATGAATCAAAGTTTAAGGGCCTCCGCCACAACAAATAACCCCATTACCTTTGTGTGAGGATTGAGAGACGACTCCCACCGACTCCTCCCTATTAATAATTAAAAACACTGATGCTGTTGTCACTTTTCATAAATCAAATTTAACAGTACAGCGACGGAGGGTTTGTGTGCACGCGTCAGTCTGCACTTTCACGTGTGTGTGGGCCGTGAACTGCACAGGAAGTGACTTACAACGTGACCTTCGCCTGTTTGATAATGGATCGCTGTGCGGTTCGACATCCATAACAGAATTATTTTGATGAGCTGCTGACAAATGAACAACCCGGCTTCTTCCGCCAAGTGTAAAAGACTAAATTTAATGGTACACTCACTCAATAAACATGCGTCTGTAAAAATTAATCAATGGACAAAACATAATTAGTTTAAGTGTTTTTTATGTTAATGTTGCGTGGCGCCTTGAAGTGAGAGGTTTGTTTACCTGCAAAATGAAAATTAGCAGAATGGGGGAAAAAACACACAACGCAATATTTATAGAAACCAATTTGGCAGCCACTTCACGAAAATATCAGTAAATGAGTGGCTGTTGTTGCCCGCGAGTCTCTACAAGAGCCATAGAAAACCTTCCTCAAGGCACTCAGCGTTATCACGAAGGACAGAAAGGCAATGTACCGTCATGCTGACACCTGTGTGTCTTTGAGGCTCCACGCATGTGTGTGACTCAGTGCGCGCGGTGGTGTGCATACTTTTGTGTGTGTCTGTGTATGTGTGTGTGAGTGGGTGCGCATGCGTTCAGGCTCCCAAGAGACCCCGGTGATAAATTGTTGACAACCTGCAGTAATTACTGATCTGTGCTCTGATAGCTTCAGCCGCCGAGTGCGAGGAGGAGAGATAAAGCGGCAGATAGTTTTCAATCTACCAGTTCGTCATATATAATAAAGAGATTGTCCCATTTAATCATCACAGAAATCTGCTCAAACAAATGAATACTGGATTCTGTTTGGTCCGGAGACGGTTCTTGTTTGAGGGGGAAGAAAAAAAAAACAGAACACTTTCCTTTGCCTGTGACTTTTAGCTTTCCAATTTCTCTTCTTCTGTGAGTCACATTCCTTTGACAGAGTTATAATGGCGTGGGGAGGTGAAAATAGATGAAAATAATTAATTCACTGTGCACACTCTCACACAAGGCTCTGTAGCTGCAGTGCGCCTGATGACATTTAGATAGTATTTGTGTTTCTCTGTGGGTGACCGGTGTCAAAGAGCAAATCTTCTCTTTTCATCTCACTGAATGTCTAATTACAGTGCAGTGAATCATGTTATTTCCTGCTATTGATATCTTCTCACTGACTCATTCGCAACCTCATTCATCTGCAGAAGGAGTAGGAAATCAAGTAAATTGTGTATAACTGATGTTTAGGATGTGACTCCTTTCTTGTAGCATCTGTTTGTATTATCAGACTGCATGTTTTCACGCTTTTTTTTTTTTTTTTTAAAAACCATGGCTATGTTGACAACAGGGTGTGGGAGCCATCATACTAGCAAGCAATCATAATGGGAAATTATTCCCAACCCCTCAAAGACAGAAACCCCCCCCTACTTTGGATGAAACAATTTGCATAATGAGGCAGTTTTAATGTAGTTCAGACATGAATGGGTTAATTGGTATAATTTCAAACTGTACATTCACACGTTTTCTTCAGCGTGTTGCTATAATTCATGGTAATGGGAGGTGTGAGGAGCCGTGATTGTGTGCGGGCTGGAGCCACAAAGGTTTGAACAAACCATGTATTTGCGGCTGCTTTCTTTCACGACGTGTGTTAACATCAACCCCCAGCGATGCAGCCGTTCCTACTCTCTACAGAGGAGCTAAAGTTTGAACTCTACAGTGGGTTTACTGCTTAAACTTACTTACTGCAGCTTCAAATATCGAGAGTTGCTACACCAAAACAATGAGCTTAAAGATGCATGCCATTCATAGTCCTATCGTTATTATGATGATATCAGTTATTGCAGCTTAAAATATCTTTCGTTATATCCACTAATAAGAGCTATTCATCATTCACCATTTGTCATTTGGGGCATTCAGGCTCTCAGAAATAAAACACAACAACCACTATTTCAGTATTCAATGATTAAATATGCAGGTTCTTAAAGCGTAATTAGCAACACTCTTGTATTTTTTCCCATTGTTTTAATATGTTATATGGCAGACACTTCTTACATCTCCTCAAATTTTCAACATGTGTTTGCCATCTGTTGAGCAACAGCAGACTTCTGAGTATACGTTGGGTGGTCCAGCCATCACATGAACCTTAATGATGATTCTCTGTTTCACGTTAAATATTACTCCAGTTTTCCCACTTGTTTATCATCACGTGGCTCAAAAACAAAACATTTAAGTGAAATTATGCAACAATTAAGTCAGCAGAAAATGCACAAATCATGATAAGGTGTGTAGACATTTTTTTATCTTGATGCTGCTGATCAGACCTGTCGCTGTGTCTGCCACCATATTTACACCGAAAATAAATGATCCAATAAATTACATTGCTGAAAGCTCTTTTATAGAACAGACTAATGATGTTTGATGATAAACATCCACTCAAGTGTAAACGTTTAAAGATAGAGAACAGAGCTGTGGTGTAGCTAGAGATGCTTTCCAAATGAGTCTTTTTAGAAAATATCATGTCTGTCTTTCCCAAGCGTCTTTTTTAATCAGCCATTCATGCCTTTTATTGTGACTATTTCAAGTCTAACAGCAAATTGATCAGTTCTGTACTTTCATCAACTCTGTTTTCATCATTTTATTTTCTTGAGTTGCTCCCCTCATTGCGTCCAAGTATTTTTGGCCAACAAGTCTGTTCTCTGTCATCCTGTTGGCTGAGTGTCTCCGCTCGCTGAGCTCTGTGGGAAATGAATGGACCTCTAGTGACTTGCCGATCACGTTGCTCACTGTGGGAACATATGGTAACATCTTAGAAAACGGAGAGAAACACGTTCTGTCAGCATAATCGGATTCGCAAAGGTCGCCTTGTTTTGCCTGTTGTCTCTGCATTTGTTTTGGAATTACAGATTTCACAATGATGCATTAACTGATGGGGGTATTGGACAGGATGCAGTCCCGTGCAATTAAAGTCAATAAAAATCATCTACTCTGTGTACAATATGTCTTCAACTTTCTGCGTCAGTGCTGTTCCCATATTATGTCCGCATCAGTTCGGCACCAAAATCGCAACCAAATAAATGGCAGCACTTCAAATCCATGTAAGACTTAACATCTGTTCAGGATGTTTACTAGCTGGATATCACCCTACTGCAGCCGGATAAAGCCTGTGATTTAAAAGTGGACATTTCTAGAAGGGGAGTAAAATAAATACATGGAAAATAAGAGCAATTTAAACAGTTTGCTTCCATTCAGGAGTGAGGGATAAGACCTCGCAGCCCACACGCCCCGAGGACCCTCAATTAAAGCAAAATGAAGCAAAACATGGTGGTTCTTTCCAAGTGAAACAACACCCACAGTTTTGACAGTGCAGGTCAACTGCATTCATGGCACAGTTTGTAACAGGACCTCTTTGACCTTGCAGAACTCTGTTTCCTAAGGCAATGAAAGGTTAATATAGTCTCTGGTCTCCACTTGACACTAGGAACATTTCTCTGCACACTTTGGTTCTTGCTGTTACAGCACAGATGTGGACTCACAAAAACGTCCTCTCCAGTGAATATCACATCCAAACATGCCAAGTCGATAAATAAGTCCTTGAAAAGAGGGCTCCTCTGATGTTGTGGGGAAAACAAACTTCTCAAGAAAGAGAGGAAGGAGACTATCTTTTGTTGTTTTTTAATGTGACGACATCAGTTTGGACGGAGCTGTTCTTTTCCCGCACAGATGCGCCTGGCTGTGCACAAACACACAGCAACGTTTGAATGTGATGAGTCTCAGGGTTTTCTATTCAGTCAGCATTAAACCAACAACAAACATTCAGGATCTTTTATCCTCCATTCTTCTGCCACTGTTTGGCTGTGAGTGTGAGCAGTTGGACATTGTGTCAGTGAATGATGGAGGACCGACTCTATCCAGTGCTGAAATAATTAGCTGATTAACGGAAAAACAATCAGCAACTACTTTGACGATCTGTCATTTCAGTCATTTTTCATGCAAAAATAGTAAAAATCTGATTTCTTTTGGCTTTTCAGATCATAATTGAAAATAAGCCATTTGACAATGTCACCTTGGGCTCTGGGAAGTTGTGATTTGTTGTGAGATTCTTTCCTTTTTAACGTTTTTTGACATTTCAATATGACTATGCAATTAATGAAGTGACAGGATAAGTAATCTGCAGATTAACCTAAAATAATAACCATTAGTTGCGGCCCCACATCATCTCTTTTCTCTTTTAAACGACTTTGGACATATTGTCGTTTGACTGACATCATGCTTTGAATTCCTACCCTGACTCTTGTATGATTTTGTGGCATAATCGGTGAACAAATTAACATTCCCCCACGGATTTAAAATATCTTTTAAATCAATGCTTTTTATTTAGTTCCTGCAGCAAGTTTCTCATTTCCCTCACATGCTATAATTAGTTGCATCTGCCTGATTGCATCGGCTTATTGATGTTTTTTCCTTCGTTTAATGTTTACTGAATATATAAAGTGGAATTGATAAATATGATAAACTGAGCTGAAGCCTAATTGATCATCAGCATGTTTACTGGAGGGATTATTGGTCGAGGCGCACATGAAGACCACCCCCGTCGGCGCTTTCTCAGCGATGGCCACTAGCAAACTCTCTCCTCAGGTGGCACAGAAATTTCAATGCTTATAGTGTATCCTTTATCTTTCTGATGCTGCAACAGCTGTGAACTGAGCCGTGCTACAGCCCCTAATTAGACGCGATGGTTTAATCAACCTAACAAGGCACAGTCAGTCAGTCACTCCGACAGGCTCCTAATGAACCAACAAGTGTTTGTGGTTGAAAAGTAAAAACCCCACGCTGTGTGTGAACAGTCTCTCCATTATGTAAAGGGACTGAGACGGGATTTTTTTTTTCTTATGTCGTTGCAGCAAACTGATTGATAACTGACTAAGATAATGCCGTTTTAAAAAAAAAAGTGTGTTGAGGATTACACAGACCAGTGGGAGAAGAGGAATAATGCAGACACCTACATGATTCAGTGTAATAACTGCAGATGTCATAGAGGATGTCCTTGGCTTTAAGGAGGGCTATTTAAATAAATCCCATTATCAATATGCTGAGGCAGTTTTTACATCACAGAGAGAAAGATGTAGAGAAAAAGGCGAGCGCGAGGAAAAAGAGTGAATGACAAAAAGGAGACGGATAGACGCGGAGAGCGGGCCGAGATGTGAAATGGTGTCTAACAGAGATGAGAAACAAAGAAGGAGGGGCGGAGGGGGCGAGGAGATATGATAATAGATTCACTACAGAGCCAAACCAATTTCCATTCTTAACCTCATCCAGACCAGCTGATGATTAAGAACACAGTCGGGGTGACCTTGCTCCAGCTCTCCTTCTCTGTCCTAAATTAGAGACACTTATGGATTCATGACATGCATACGGTGGAGGGAGTCGCACCGGATTATATGCCGGTACATAAATCAGGACTCTCCAAGTTAATAAGTGAGACTTTCCAGGATAGCATATGTATGAGAGTACGTAAAGAAAGCAGAGAAATCGGGCTCCATCTCTCTCTGTGTTGGAGGTTAGAGGTTGGATATACATACTTTATAATCAGGAAACCAAAGTTTTGCTCAAGTTTTGCATGTGACCTTTAGAGCACAAGGTTATTTTTGCACTTGTCATGCAGATCTTAAAGAGGCACTCCATTCATTAAGTATTTAGGGGTTTATGAAAGGCAGACTTTTAACAGCAAAGTTTTGAGAAATATGCTTATGGCAGAGAGCTGGACTGAGTTAGATTTAGATTGAGTTAGGTTAGATTAGCGCGAGACTGATAACGCTCTATTAGCAGCAGCTTAGTTTAGTTTAGTTCAGCACAAACACTGGCAACGGGGCAAAGGAGGAAAGGAGCTAGTCCGATCCATCCAAGTGTAAAATCTGCCTATCAGCACCTCCGAAGCTCATTAAATAACACGTTATGTCTTGTTTGTTAT
>JBAJHX010000024.1:17110462-17125300 GCA_037176925.1 Amniataba percoides | reverse complement strand
AAATAGATTATATGTTCTTGTATGAGGATATGTGTAAAGTCATTTTTAATGGCCAACATATTCACTTTGTTTTCCTGTTTGTTAAGTGATGTTTCAATGCTCAATATGATATGTATAATACTAGATTATAGTGCAGATACATGTACACAGTAGAATAAATTGGAAGTACAATAAATATGAAAACACTATTGTATATCTGGTCTATTCAAAAAATCTTGAAATGATAACAGAAAATTGATCTTTATGTGTAAAATATGTGGAGTGGATGTGTGAAATTTCTTCTGTCATGCTGGCTCTTGTTGCTCATGCAAACTCTCAGGTCTTTCCTCAAATTGCACCAAACACTTTTGCTGCTTTGAAAACTTCATGCGCAAGGCAACATTCGAAACTCCTTGAGCAGCCTTTTTTCTTCATTCACTCCAGGAAATTGTTAGAGCAGTGTGGTGGCAGGATTTTGTTTTTCACGAGAGCGAATCTGGTATTCAGTGAAATCTCACACTGCACTGATCTGAGGAAGGTCTGTGTTGCTACAACCAACAGATCCATCCCCGCTTTCATCCCACCCCCTCTCCCCCACTGACTCCCTTTCTTCTGTAGTCTCATTTATCCCATTGCAGTGTAGCTTAGTATAATTGACTCCAAGTGCAAAGTAGAGCTGAAATTGTTCACAGTAGCACCCCAATTGCCAGCATTATAGCAGGAAAATGGGATGGAAAGTCTTTTTTCCCTCTTTCTTCTTCAATCATTGCGGTCATTTCCATTACAGTAGGTTTGACTCCCTGATGTGAGCCAAATCTGACTACGTGTGATCATTGAGGAATACTCTAAATATACAGCCAATGCATTATAACATTTCACCTTATAACCATGTTAGATATATCGCCCATTGTCCTGTAAGATAAGTCTGCTTTTGTGACAGTAATACTCACTAAATTGTTATTGTAAAGCCATTAGTGAATGTTGGTTTTATCTTTAACATTGTAATTAGCCGAGAACATTCACATAATCCCAAAAAATTGTACAGGAAAAGACTCTGGTCCAGAGGAAAAAAAACAATTAACTGTATAATCAGTGGGGCCTACTAACAGCTCTCTAATTGCTGCCTGTTCTTACTGACCTTGTTATCTCTCTCTCTCTCTTTCTCTCTCTCTCTCTCTCTCTCTCTCTCTCTCTCACACACACACACACACACAGGTAAACGCTTAGGCCGCACTCTGATTGACTTTAATGTGTTTCCCATTATGCTGCAGTGAAAGAAACCATGATCTAATGGAGTTTGGATAGTAAAAAAAAAACAAAAAAACAAAAAAAACAAAAAAACGAAACACTATCAGATAAGGTCCAGCCTCTGGACACAAGATTAAATGTGAGGACCTCAAAGAGAAATAAACCACAGTAATCTCTTGGATTATGTTCCTGATTACAAGTTTGATGACTGTAACCATGTGTCCCGGAGTCCCCTTACACCATCCCTCCACCTTATTTTCCTGCACCTGAAGGGCACACATTACATGATTTCTATTAGAAAACACTACATTACATCTTTCCTCCAGCATCCAATTTCCTTGCGGTGGCTGTGGGGGCTAACAGGTTAATAGGTTCCGTGGTAACCCTGTGGTAAATTGGTTGCTTTGCTGTGGTTAAGGGAGTAATCTAAGTGTCTGATTGTGGTCCACTCACCTGCCCTGATCCCCGGGGTCGCGCCATCACACGGGCTGGTCACGCCGCCGGCCAGCCTAGCAGATGGCTAATTGAACGGGCTGGAGCTTTTGAGAAGGCAGATAGAGGAGATGAAAAGCTAAGCGAGCGAGGGACAATAGACGGAGGCAGGGAGGAATGAAAGGAGGGATATAAGGTCAGCTGTAGCAGTTTATGAGAAACTGTAAATATGGAACCAAAGAGACATCGGTCATTGTCCGAGGCTGTAACGTGCATCATGCTGTGAACCTATGACTTCAATGCCTTTTCATATCAGTTAAAATACAAAACATTTGCCAAACGTCAGACCAGACTGTGTAAATGTGATGTAAATATAATTTTTACACATTGCTCTCTATAAAAAAATACTTCCTGTAAGAGAGTGAATACCAACAGAAAATTAAAGCGAGAGGAGAAAATGTATGAAACGCAAGCAGAATCAGAAACATGTGGGAAAAAAGGTTAACAGATAATAATGAGGAAGTGAGAAATACTGTGATTTTGTATTTTGGCACTCCTCAAGTTATGCAGTAAGAAAATAATCTGAATTTTTTGGGGAAACTTTTAGAAAATCAATATCATTCTAACATTGTAGGAAATATGTTTTTTATGTTTCTAATTGTATTACTACATGAAAAATCAAGTTTGTATAGAACATAATATTACAATAAAATATACTTCATACTCCAAATTGTGAATGCGTGTTGAGAGAGTATGTTGTATGATAGTAATGTTATGTAATGTATTATATAGTGTATAATGTTGTCACTGCGGGATATGGACACCATCAGATTCAGGAAACTACACACTAGCAGGAAAAATCTCAAAACTAGTTAGTAGCCGGAGCGCGTAGTGTTATAAAGGTCAGTTTCTCCCGGGAACCGCTCCACTTGTTGAACTTTGTTGAACCGGTTCTGTTAATCAGTAAATCTACACAATATCCAACTCTGAAGACTCAGTATTGTTTATTATGGAGAGTGCAGCAGAGGAGCTGAACTCATCTGGCCGAGGCGTAGATCCTTCTCCCTCAACATCTGTTGAGTAAATCTGAAGCTGCCACCGGGAGACGATGATTTTATCGAAGTTCGACTCAAATACAGCGAATAGCGAGCCTGACTCATCCAAAGTCCAACTCACCGATGAACAATCTTGTTTATTCAATCTGTACATAAAACAAATAGTAAAAAGACATGTTTTCCTAATGCCATGGTGTCCATCAGTGGGATCTATTGTCCCATTCAACTCTCAGCAAGAAGGTGAATAAATGTATTTTACAAAATCTTTGTTCTTCAATTAGGACTATATCTTAATTATAGAATAAAAACAAAAAAAATACAAATTTCTATTATTATTATTTTTAACAGCTCCTTTGACTAAAACCTTTAAAAAGTAAAATGACCAGTGTTTGTGAGTGTGAATAGTTTTACTTTGTTGCTGATGGATTATTATCAACATTTCTGTGAGCTAAATTATTAATCTTGTTTGTTTAATCAGTAAATCAAACATATTGTAAAAAAAATAAGTATATCCCGGCCGTGGGCAGCGACTTAAAGGAAAAAAGAAGAAGGTTTTTAAATTTTATTTTTATTTTTTTTTTAAAACGCCTACTGGCACCTCTAAAGCTCACTAATTACCACATTTCTTTCTGTTTGTTTCAAAATATTACATATACGTGTGCGAGTTTTGCTTAATTAATACATAAGCAGATACAGAAGATGAGTCACAGAGACAAAAATGGAGGTAAGAAAAGAAAAGGCCAGAAAGGACAAATGCAGCTAAAGAGGGAACAGCGATAAGAAAGAATAGACACAAGCGTGGGAGTTTCATAAAACGGTAAAATACAGGATACTTAAACATTATGTACAGAAGAAATGAGGCGGGCTGTGGGGGTCATTCAGTCAACATGCCCTGTATCAACCTTTTGCAACATGCCAGCACAGCACTGTTTGAATAAGCACTGCTTTCCTTTTGCCCAACATGACCCCTGGACTGTGAGGCTGAATATTTATAGACAACAAGCAGAGGAAGAAGGTCCGCTGCACATTATCCCAGTGAGAAATTCATCTGCTATTCCCCCTCGCTGCAATAAATGCTTCACAAAGCGTTTTTTGACCCAATAAAAAAATAATAATAATGCACCACATGCAATTTTTTCCTCGGCGAGAGATCCATTTTGGAGCTAGCTGTGGCCAGTTTCCCTCGTTCTGATTATCGCAGTGGCACTGAGCGTTTCACCTTGAATGTCCAGTCATATCTGCAGCAAACTTCAAGCAGTTAATGACGATTTGGTTTGAAGGACGAAAAGTTTGTGTGAGGTGTTTTTGAAGATATTAAATTTTCTTTGTGTGGCAGGATGTGACGTATTTAGCAGCAGTTCCAGCCAATCACGGTGGACCAGGTCCTGTAAAGGCAGGTATGGGGGCACCTGTCTTCCCCTTGCTTGCTGGTGGCGACGTCACTTCCGTCATATCTCACTTCCGCTCCTGTGGTTGCAGGTAGGCTGTCGGCTGTATTTCTCTTTCACGTTGCCCATCCTGGCTCTTGTTTTAGTTTTTTGTGTGACAGAAGCTTGTTTAGGTGCTTCTGCGGGCTTCACGCTACTACTGCGGTTACTTTTACCGGCCTCCCTCTGTACGTGCAGCTGCTAAATTCTTCCTCCGCTTCATGCTGTGCTGTTGTGGACTGCCTGACCGGTACGTAGTGCAGTGGCAGTAGTTTCTTTCTTGCTGTGGTCGGTACTCATTTTTCGCTGTAATTGAGTAGAGGCCCAGCCTCGCTAAGCTACCTGCTAACTGCTGCTTTGCCTTACTGGGAACTGTTGGCTACAGACATCGGCCGTTTGGACTGTTTTTAAATGAAGTGGGGCTGCAGGCTGTCTGTTGTCATCTGTGCTGCTGTCGCGGCCTTAAAGAGTGTGTGTGTGTGAAGAGAAAACGGTGTGGGAGTTTTGTTTGGTTTATTTTGTTTGTTTTGGTTATTTTGTGTTTGCTTATTTGCTGTTGTATGATCACAGTTACTATTATTATTATTATTATTATTGTTATTATTATTGTTATTATTATTATTATTATTATTATCTGAGTTCTTGTTTTCTTCTTAGTTTTGTGTTTAACTGTTATTTTTGAGTAAAGTTGGTCCTAATTTTTACATTATACAGGCTGGGCAAATAGTTTGGTTTATTTATTATCTCAGACCTGGTAAATTTGGTTTTCTTTTCTTTTTTTTTTTTTAGGGTTGTCGCCATGGAGTTAATAATGTGTTTTCTTTGTTCCTAATCAGTTTCTCTTATTTTCTCCATTCAGGTGCTGAGCCTACAGTGGTGGATTGGTGTCCCTTTGTGTGGTGTTGGCCAGGGTTCATTCTGCACTTTTTGTTTGTTTGTTTTTTATTGTGTGTTTCACATGTGTGGTGCTCCTAGGATCCTCTTTTCGTTGGACCCCTCTGTCACAAGTAGGCCTCAGCCCTAATTGTTTCCCTTTTTTAACCTCCCAGTGAAGAGTGCTGTGCTATATTTTGATTAGAAAATTGTAATAAATAAAAGTATATTTTCATACCGCCAGAATCGCTGTCTGTCTCTATTGTTCACGAACCTGAGTGCCCACTTCCTTTTCTTTTCTTTTGGGCTGGTTCAATTAAGGAAATCCTTGGGTGAAATTCCCAGGGTGGTGTTGTCTGCCAACAATTGACAATACTGAGTTTATACAGCCATCAGGCTTGTGCTGCTTTGTTTTTTTATTTTTACCTTTTGATGAGTGGAAGTAGGGTTTTTTTTTTTTTTAAACTATTTGCCAAAATGAAAGCTGTTTCAATAATGGATGCTCCTCTCATCTACATTCTCCTGTCACCTGTGGCTGTGTGTGATTCACGTTTTGGTGGGCACGAAGGGAGACAGGTGTGCACAGTCAAGTAGTCAAATATTCAGGAGAGTCAGGCACGTGAGCTGTCGGACAGACAGGCCTTCAGGCGCACATTCAAACGGTCAGCTTTTCAGACACAAAGGCAGACTGTTCGGAAATCCGATGTTAACGCAGTCACACTGGCAGTTAGACACGATCGGGTGCTCAGACAGGTGGCCGGTCAGGAAACAGCGCAGATACGTATGCCAGTGAAACAGACAGACAGTTACGCTGGCAGGTAGGCTGCTGTGCAGGGAATACAAATAATATTCAGTCGGTGCCGTTACAGCCCTACAAACACAGACAGCACGGCAGATTAGCCACTCTCCACTGACCAGAAGCTCTGGCCGAGCCAACAGAGCCACAGAGAATAAATGGATCATTTAACAATAGCCTCCTCTTCCTGGAATGGGAGGAGTGTGTGTGAGGTGTGGTGGTGGTTGGAGGGGGATAAAATGACTAATATGGCTGCCAGACAACTGTGAACACAGGAGGCTTGAGCATGGCAAGGATAGACTTGGTAAGGGACACAGGTTTAAAACTTTGTGAGCTTTTTGTGGTGGGGGTGGGAGTGTGTGCGGTGAGCAATGAGTTACAGTTTCTACTTCACGTGGTCACAATGCAAAATGAGGGCTGACGGTTTTGGTTAAATTGACTGGAATGGTGCAGTTTCAGCCTCATTAGCTGACCACTGCCCATTAATTCTATTAGAATCAGCGCTGCGATGCTTTCTTATAATAGATCACCTTTGTTGCTTTAGCGCAGTGGGCGTGGAAGGAAAACTGTGGCAGCATGGTGCGAGCAAAGAGAGGTTATTCCACTCAAAGCCTTAATTAAAAATACACACCGTGTGGTTGCAGCGCACTGTACATGTGTGTCCTCTGAATCAGTTTCTCTTTGATTCTGAGGGACTGATGGCAAAACCTGCCTTGACATTTAGGGAGCAGGAAAAGTGAGCTGATACACATCAAACATGTCAGACAGACACCGTGGTATTCACCTGTTAAAGCTGGAGAGGAAGATGGCGAGGTGTTTGCACCACCTGTCCATGTTTAATAAGAAGGAACATGTGGCGAAATTAAAACAGCTTTCACAGGTTTTTTCTGCAGAAGTGACTGCTGAGGAGCTGACAGAATTGACAAACTGACAAAATTAACATCAGCACAGCCCATTTAGACTGAAGGGTGAAAATGGAAATATAACTGTACGGCTGACCTGACTTGTGATGAAATGTTGTAAATTGATGTAAATGAATAAGATGCAAAATTCATTCATTTCACAAAAATAGAAATTTCTATATTACTATGACTTGGTGTTCTTATCATAATCCAGCTAATTCGTCAAAACTGAATACTCCGAACACGAAAACACGTATTTCTTGGATGTATGTAAATGTCTTACACCTACATTTATATTTACATTTAACAGCAGCATTCATATCATTTGGCCAGTTTCTCTGAGGACTGTGGTGCATCCAGTGATTCTTACAGTAAGAAATTCAGTCTGATGAGCCTTTTCCCACAAAAGACATTTTGGCTTGAGCATTAACAATTTAACAAACCTGTTTTTCCTGCCATGAAGTGTCGACATGTCTCCTTTCATCAGGGCTGGTGTGCACACTGACATTGCAATTCATAGCACAAGTTGTATTCTGTCTCATCCTCTTCTTTGGATCTTCACATCTCCACTTTGAATTGGCATAGTTAGCAATGAGACTTTCGAATGTATATAAAACTCTGCAATCTCTTTCAACTGCTCTAAATTCTCCTCACATTCCTCCTTCTGCCAGGTTGTTTGTGGAGGTATTTTGCCTGCTCACCGCTGCTAAATGATAGAGCGCGATTTATTTCAAGTCCTGCTGGGGTCAAAAGCCTTGTTTTGCTTCCGGATGCGATTTAATAATGCCCATAACGAGGGCTGACAGAGAATTAATATAAATTAAAATGGACCAAAGAGTGCCTGCAAACTTGTCTTCATTAATAGGTAAGTGACAATATAATTTTTGTGGGGAACTCTTGCCAAGAGGCTCGCACAATAAGCTCTGTACGGGCTGCCGTCCGATGAGTTATTTCATTGTTTTTGAGCATAATTAGCTTTTGATAAAGCTTTATGAGGGGGTGTAGGCGAAGGCAGGAAAGCGGAAGGGTAAAATAAAACTCCTCTAACAGGATATTAGCCTCTGGGGGGTCTGGGCTCTTCACGTTGTGTATTAAGTTATATTAATTTGCAGAGTGGTATCTCTTGCAGGGAAACGGGGGGGCTTCTTTGATGTGTTCTCCTCTGCGGTTTCCCCTGAACCATTTTTCATGTAGGTGCTCCACTTCGTATTGATTAGGCCTCATAAATTGTGAAAGAGTATAGGGCCGATGGAGAGGCCTAAAAGCTGCCCTAAATAGGTTAATGCTGGGCAGCGAGAGCCAGCAGGGAGCGGAGCAGCAGCGAGAGCCTCATCTCCGAGCGGCTCATTTGAAGGCACTGCTGAGACCATGTATAATCCCCTTATGAAATTAACTAGACGTGCAAGGAGCTCCTTATCCATGTCTGCCTTGTCTCACACAAGTGCGGATATTTGCACACTGTTGCTGAATGTCCACTAAGACTTGGACTGTGAGATTTACTGCAGATTTGATGTTTCATCATGGGTGTGAAAAGCAAAAAAAAGCAACAACAAAAAAAAAAAAAGCTGCACAGAGTTGCAGTTTTTCAATCCCACTTTGGAACAAATGAATGGCACATTTAGCCTAACCCTTAGGCAGTGTCCTAATTCACTCATTCACTCATGCACAATGGTTTACTCAATACCGTGCAGCAAATTGAGATTATGGACTGTTAATGTACCGTCGTCGTCACTCTTCATTTCGATTTGACACATTGTTATCAGAACGCTGTTCATGTGCTGCGGATGCTACTTTTTTGTGGCATTTTGTTTGAGTGCACTAAAATGGCCTATAGTTAAAGTCCCCCTGTATTTCATGACTGAGACTGAAATTTTGGCAGTGTTTCCATAGCAACAAGTCACTTTATGTTGCTCGTGGGGTTTTTTTCATTTTTTTTTTTTATCTCGAGATCGCCATAATTTTAGGTTTTGGCAGGACCTGCTGGAGATTCATCCGTCCTCCTCTCTCTATGTTCATGTTAATCACTGAATCTACTGATTCACTGAAACTTCACACCATCTAAGCTGCAAAGAGGCATTAGATGTGTATCATTTGAGAAAAGCACATCCACCGCAAGAAATACTAGCAGGATTTGTGACTAAGCTCAAACTTTCCGTGTCAAATTAGTAGTTGTCAAAAACGTATCATCCTCACTTTGTAAAGAGATTGTTTCTCCCTTTCATGTTGGAGGAGGATTTTTGCCTCACTCTCCGGCTCAATACAAATCACATGAGATTTGTTCAAACATATTCTTCCACTGGTGGGTAGAAACCCTATCTTTCTGTAATTATTGTGGAGCAGAGGCGGCCGAATGAAATGCCTCAGCTGCTGCAGGATTTCTTTGTTGTTAAGTGACAATGACATGACAATGGAGAGGGGAGAAAATTAAGTAAAAGCCTGTAATATCTGCCGCGCACCTCTTTTCAGCATCATTTCAGCATGATATGAAGTACGTTGCATTGTTGAATATACATGAGAATTCAGTCATTCACATAAGCGACAGTCTGGTGTCGAGCCACAGATGCATATATGTTTGCTAACACACACAGTAAGTCTTGCGTACGTCTGTATAAATTCACTGCTGTTTATCTCGTCGCTGTCAAAGCTGAATGTGTCCTGATCCTGCAGATACTGACGTATTCATATCAAAACCTCTTATCTCCGTTTTCCCTTTGTCACACCATACTGCTGGCTGTCGCGGCCATGTTAGTGTGGGGAGGACAGAAAGATGAATGTCTCTGTTACTGTGGTTCTTTAGGACAGTAGATACAGTATATGTGTGTTTTCAATGTCCTGTGTGTGCGTGTGTGTCCTCCACCTCATCCCGTGCATGGGAATAAGGTATGAGTTGTGACGGCGAAGCAGGGAGCCACAGTCATCTGTCTTTGTTCAACACTGATGTCCTGTTATATATCAGAGGCGAAGATGAATGCAGTTAATAGACTGTGACACAGCCATTAACTACAGCTGTAATAGAAGTGTAATGGAATCAAACAGCCATTTCTCCCCTCAGCGTAGGCAGGCACAGGTAAATGTTTAAAGATCAGTTGCTGTTGACGCACCTGCCTCGTCCTTTCCCACTCTAGTTGTTACGTTCCCCTTTTATCTCATCCAGTCTTTGCTCTTTTCTCTTGCATACGTGTGCGTTTTCACCCCCCTCGCCCCCAGCACACACACACACCTCTCTCCCATGCATCAGCCCCACCGCTCATCAGGCCCCACCCTGATGCAGTCGTCCTTGAACCTCCATCATCCTCCTCACCAACATCAAAGCCGGCAGATAAAAGTGTCCAGTTGTCCATTTTCCTTCTGATACTCGCTGCCGCCAGACAGATCCACTGATGTCTGCTTTTATCCTCGGTGTCTTGGGGATAAAATGTGACATGTCTCCCCGCACACACACCCTCTGTAACCCCATTTGTAACTCCTTGTATATTCCTGTATGAAATTACCGTATTGATTGGTGAAATTGTCGTTTATGGTCGAGTTCTTGAGTTTCAGGAGATAATGGAAGGCGTGTTATGCTCCAACCAGGACAGAAAATCATTGGAAAATGGAATGCAGTCATATCTGCACAATGATAATATCCATGTATGAACAACATGGTGTATGATTCATTGTCATCTTTTCTTCTTTTTTTTTTTTTTTGCAGTATGTGCCTCAAAAGTTCATCACTGATGTTGAAATCCTACTTTGTTGTGATTTTGGCTTCGTTTCGCTCTTGCGCATCGCCGTAGCCCATCTGTGTTTCATTTTATGCTTGGCTTCATGTCAACAAGCCATTTGACATTTTCCTCTAATGCCTGTGCATTTGCAGTACATTTTCTCTGTGATCTATATATAGCATGCTGTAATGTAGAGATTTCACCACTGCTCGAGATGCAGGAGCACACACAGATGATACAACCTATGAAAATGTCTCTTTTTTGAAAGAAACTGCGCCTTATAAAATAAATAAATAAATCCCCCCCCCACCCCCCAAAGCACAACTCCTGTTCTTCATCTTGCGTGTGTCACAACCAGTAGTCTTTCCAGGCCCCTGCACCTGCAGATACATACCCAGAAGAATATGCTCTGCATCCCCAAGTGATGGGGTTCAGGTGCTCATTCTGTTGATATGCAGTGACCTTACACCAATCATCACAGTACACTTATCATGCATCAAGGAAAGGGTCCAGAGAGATACTGTATATATGTATTTAAATATCTGCACTGAGCCCTCTGTGGCAACATGCAACTTTAAGCTAGATGGTTGTTATATCTTTATTGCTGTATATTCATCACTGTAAATGCATCAGCTTATATGTATCCTTAGTGACCAGGAATAGCATTTTGTTCCTTTGCAAACCTGACTTTTTAAATATTTTACATTGCACTTTCTTTTCATTCGTGTTTGTTTAGTCACAGTCCTCGCTGCCTTTGTTGCCACAGTGTTGCACTCCTTGTGTGACAATTGCCACCAATCTTTCTTCACTGATGTGAAAATGATGCATCCACGTGTGTCTTCACAGGTACAAACAAAACGGGCTCACACTTGTAAAAACATTTCTCCTTTGCACTACTGGTGGTAAAAAAAAATCCACAGGGTACCTATCACAGAACTTGAGATAATAAATTGTACCTTGTTTGATTGTGAGATTTGTAATTGAGATGAAATGTGATGATACATGAGAACATATCTTTCTAATGTGTTTGTGTGTGTGTGTTGCATAAAAAAACCCAAGATTTTTTTTTTTCATTAATGTAGTGCCAGGACAGAAAATGAAGCACATCTTCAATATTTTTCCAAATGAACAAAGACCTTTATAGGAAATGTGACGTGTGACATGTTACACTCCTTAAAACACTCTTATTTTGACATAAAAATTCAGACTAGGTGCGTGCTTGAATATGAATGTGATGTTTGTTTGTACTGCAACCATTATTTTGTTCTGTGTTGACATGTCTGGCCCCTGTGTACTGTCAAATCCTGAAAAAAAGAAAAGACTCCCATTTCTCCCTTTTCTCATCACGCCTATCGATTCTGGCCAAAACATTGTCATCGGCCTGACTATACGCCTGACATGTCCGTGTGCACATCTCTTCAATACAGCGCAGAATCAATCAGAAGGCTCGTCTCCTAAACATATTGATGTCAGCTCAGTAATGAGATATGCCTTTAACCATTGACCACAGCCCTGACTTTTGTCAGCTCACGGATAAACTGAAAAGTATTTTTAAACTTAAATACTGTGTATATGCCATGGAGGCTATTGCCCTTGGAGACGTGCCTGAAATAGAAATAACAGCAGCTTGATTCTGTATGTATCTTGTTACGATATGAGAAAAGACGTATTGAAAAGATATAATCTGCGTGACTTTTTCAGTTCCACTGGCCTTGAAGGACAGCGCTGGATTGTCAGTGGCTTGTGAAGCAGTTGATGAGATTTTTGTCAGGATCAACTTGCATGCAAATATGAGCTGAATCACTCCAAAGTGTGGGGGGGCTGAGATTTGCTTTTAAAGGCAACGGTTCAAAGAAAAACACAAAATAACTCCACAATCGCTAAACTCTGAAAGAAGATTCTCATCTTTGCATGCTAACAGGGACATATTTCGTAAATGATTAAGGGCAAATAAGCTCCATCCTGTCCAGCTGAGAACAATCACGCAGAGATGTATGAATTGTGTCTGCTCTGTGTTTACCGGAGCTGTGTAGCTACCTTCTGATTAATCAGACTCACCTGTTTCCGGCCCCGTCTGGGACTGGACAAACGGAGCAGCGCATCATTGCCTGGTCTGATTAGAGCTGGATGGCTGCAGACGGCCATCACGGGGCTCTGCACCTGCTTCTTCTGCCAGGTAAAACTCCATCATAACTTCCTGCTGCTCATTCATTTAGCTACTTAGCCGATTGGTTTGCCCATTTTCTCCTCCCCTCCATTCCTTCGAAATCACAGTTTCCCCTTTTTCTCCCCGTGTTTGTGCATTTCCCTGAGATGAACGCAAAAAAAAAAAAAAAATGCAAACAAGACCAAAGCAACCACTGAGGAGTGATGCTGACATCTCAGCAGGCAGAGCGGCTCCTCCAGTAAATCAAGCTCAACTTGTCCTTCCACCCCCCATCAGTGTTACGAGTCATTGCTCTCTGGAGCACAATCCACCTTTCTGGCCGCTTATGTGGCTGCCTGCTCGGGATTTAGTGGACTTGTAAATGACGCCATTCATAGTACACACACATACACACTCAAGGCCTCGGTCGTTTCTCGTGTCAAAAAGTCCTGTTAGTCAGACAGATGGAGAATTACAGCCCTGGAAATTGTGGTTTGCTCACATTCTGCTAACCTTGCACGCAAACACACTTTACACTTCAACTGTGAGGTAAGATTAAGATGTTTTCTTTGTGTCAAATTCATGGACTTAACAAGAACACTAAAATGCCCGTGATTAATATAATGCAAGAATTCCAGATATTATTTGGAATTAGCTCTTTTTCATTACACCATGTTCATATTTTATTCAGTATTTACATGAAGTAATTCATTTGAGGCTACATAATCTGAGGCTTCTTTCTTCGGGGCAAGTGAATTTGTTGATCTGAAAAGAACTGAGTATGCAGTCTGAAGTGGTAGGAAATGTTGGCACCACTGCAGCAGAAGAAAGTGCCAACTCCACACAAACCACTGGCAAAACATAACCAGCCGACGTAGTCACAAGAGAAAGCCAACAACATCTCATTCTCATTCTGAGGCCTCTCCTACTGGGAGAGGAACTTTTACTTGCCCATACGAAATGCACACGTGTATTCAGTCATATTGTACAAAACGTCTCCTGAAAACCTGTTAGCTTCAGTGCTGGTGCAGACACAACTGCATACAGACGCAAAATGGTACGAGGGAGGAGACATAATATAGAGAATGAAAAGCACACACACACACACACATACACACACATGCAGACAGGAGCAGTGAGGCGGGCAGGCTCACCTTGCTGTGTACTCTGTGAATGAGATGTAAATGTGCTGCTCACCTTACCACCGCAGGATCCCGCTGTGATCAAAGCGTTTTTAGAGACATGACTGCTCTGCTCGCTGCGAAAATCTGCTCAGAAGAATATCA
Organism: Amniataba percoides; assembly: GCA_037176925.1. Classification (NCBI taxonomy): domain Eukaryota; kingdom Metazoa; phylum Chordata; class Actinopteri; order Centrarchiformes; family Terapontidae; genus Amniataba; species Amniataba percoides. The sequence continues at coordinate 17,111,452 of JBAJHX010000024.1, read as the reverse complement.
CTGCAGGTGGAGACACGGGCATTTTTATTACATTGTTTGTGTGTGTGTGTGCGTGCGCATTTGCAGACACGCAGATGTCTGTCCGTACATGTGTTTCGCATTTTGTGTGTGTTTGCAGTCTAACATTTCTTTGTGTGTTTCCGCACTGAGTGTGTGTATGTGCATATGTTAGGAGGCTAAAGTGTGACTCCGGGCTGCCAATGGTATCTCAAAGAGGCAGGTGGATCTCTTAGAAGCATCTTATTTTTTGCTGCAGCAGCCACAGTGCTCGGAGGCTCAGCCACCTGCTGTTTACATTATGAGCCTCCGGACCATAAAGCATATCATGCAGGTCTTTGTGTCAGCATATTTAACAATGTCTCAGACTCCTCAAAATGCAGCATTTTGGCCCCTTTGACATATTCGGTAGTTCACGTTCGCAAATTCATTTGAGCGTGAAAGGTTGCGCAAAATATATCTAGCAGGCGACAGATATTAGCAATTTCATAAATTGTTTATGACACAGACACAACAACAGTATATGAAGCTCATGACTCAGACGGAGCCCAGAGAGAGAGAGAGAAAGAGAGGGAGAGAAAGAGCTGCCACAAAACTCTGCGGTGTCTTCAAGATAGTCAAACAATTTTCAAGACCAGCAACTTTCAAGTCTATAAAAATTGATCTGTTTGTCATGAGAGGAGACCCATTTGGGATTCCTCGAGCGTGAAATCTTCGTGAAATGGGTGTATCAATCAGAAAAACAGAGAGACAGAGATTGAAAGATGATAGCGGGAAAAGGAGAGATGAGAAAGAAGGAGTGGAAGAGCCAGAGAGCGGTGGGGGGAAAAAAAATATTGCTTTAATTTAGTCATTGTTTCAGCTTTCCTAAATCCTTTCAAGAAGAAAAGCGCTCTTCCAGCCATCTCTCTCTCTCTCTCTCTCTCTCTCTCTCTCTCTCTCTCTCTCTCTCTGAGCCAGGAGCGGCAGAGTATCACTGCGCCGTCACAGCAG
>JBAJHX010000024.1:17087328-17110362 GCA_037176925.1 Amniataba percoides | reverse complement strand
TCTCTCTCTCTCTCTCTCTCTCTCTCTCTCTCTCTCTGAGCCAGGAGCGGCAGAGTATCACTGCGCCGTCACAGCAGATATGAAAAGCAATCTGCTCTTCTTACATGTACAAGTGTATGATATCTTGTATCTCCTTTATGTTCTCAGTAATGCAGGGCTGCGGCTGGATAACTGCGCTGTATACTATAGTAAATATGAAATGCATGACAACTTCAACGTGCACAGTTTTCTCAGTATATTTGGAGCCCAGAAACAGACAGGACCAACAAGCATCTCCTCGTGTTTGCAAAGCCGACAGAAAAATATGCACCTTTTGGATTCTTGAGTCTGAACTGAGGTGAAACGAAGACATTGACATTGTTCAGTTTATAGATGGTGAGAAAGCCATTAATGTTTACAATGATAATTGTGTTTTTTAAGTGTATATATAAAGAAAATCTTTAGGCACTTTGGTCTTAAAAAATAAAATAATAATAAAAAATAAAAAGGATTAAAGGACAGCTTTGTATGTCTTTAGAACTAAAAGACATCCTGTCTTTTTATCTGTACTGAAATAAAGTGTTTTTCCTTTTTTTTTTACAGTGTTTCATGCACCCTTTAGCACCTGTCATGTCCAGTCAAGTTGATTTTATTTATATAGCACAATATTACAGGTTGTCTCAGGGGGATTTATGATCTGCACAACATATGGCGTGCAGAAGAAAGAAATGTGAAACCTTTGTGAAAAAACAAATGTGAAAAAACAACAGGATCTTTCAAGATAACTTAACTTGTGGCAGTCGTTTTAGATGTGACTGCATTCTAAAACTGTAGTCTGTGTGTGTATTCTCAGAGCCATTTTGTGACATGAAATGCATACATTATATTTATTATATTTAAATCTTCCTCAGTCTATTTTAATACTTTGCCTTTCCTGAGCTTATATTTAATACATTCAGCTGCAGCATCAAACTGTGCGCCCCTAACGAGCGTCTGCCACATTACGAAAGACGGCTTTCACTGTTTGCATGGCAGTTATTGGCAGCTCGCGAGAAGTATGTTCCGCTGTCAGCGTGAGCGTGGTTGGTTAAAGACAGTGATTTCTATTGACAACTCGACAGTTTTAATATAGAAGTGATACAGAAAAGCTACCACAGGATAAAATTCTTAAGACTGAGAAGGAGAAAAGGAGGTTTGAGAATCACAGAAACGATAAAGCGTTCAGTTTGAAGTATCAGATGATGTGTTTTTGTATAGGTGTATTACATTATCAAATTACAGGATTTTCAGATAGTCAGACAAATTTTGTAATTAGATTACACTCTTCCTTCATGTTATTCATGAGGGGCCTCACAATGTGTTACATTTTTGTCCTGCTCCGCCAGTATTCCCTTTAACTGAGTAGGTGCCACCACAGATTCACTCTGAATGTACATTACACTCGCCGAAGGTTGTGAATGTGTTGTCAGGATCGTGCAGCAGCGTGATGGTCATATCCCGCCTATGTCTGAGAGGAACAGTCAGTTGGTAACAATACATATTCATACGACAATGAGCTGCCATGGAGATGAAATGGTGAGCCGTAACCACACTCTCCAGCTATTATGGTGACAGAGAACACAGCATTTTTCATGACACTCACTTTGCAGTCTTAGTTTGTTTAATGAGCATGTGCTTATCATTTCATTTGGCATATTTTATGAAATAAAGGTTGTGTGGACAGTTTTCCTTACATTCAAATATCGGTGCTCTCTTATTCCCATATTATACAAACTGGGTCCAAATGTGGTGATGGCAAATAGAAAGACAAATAAATCTGGATTAACTAACAAGGATTTACATACAAAGTGCTAAAATCACAGGTACACAAGGAACAGCAACAGCGGTTAATAGTGGTGCTGCCCCTGCGGGATAACTGCCTGTGTGACTATTGAAGTCATATATCAAACCAGCTCAGGTAAACCCTGCACCAATCAAATTACCTGTATAGAAATCATAGTAGGTAGCTACAGTTCACATCTGCTGGAGAACATATATTAGGAGGTATTACTGCAGAAAAATCAATAATTGGATAGTTACAGCTTTGATCAAATATTGCAGATGCACAAGTGACATGTGAAGTTATAGTGATTTCTTGGTGAAAAAGTATTTTGATATCAGTCTGACTCTCACTGTCATTGTAATTGTGTGGCTGTACACAACCGGCCTTATGTGAGAAAAGATGTTCTTTCATATTTTGGGTGAATGTGCCTTTTAACTGGTTTATTTTCTGGGACAGAGACACTCACTTACAGGGTCCGTCACAGGTTAGGAAAGGTGCACAGCTCAACCAGAAAAAGATCTGTCTGACTGCTCGAAAATGTAGCCATTAAGTCTGATTTCAGGAGTGAAGAGTGGTAGCTAAAAGCCCTAAAAACTGTCAGTGCCTGTGGTCAGCGCTGCTCCCCCACCATAACATGAGCTGAAATGAAGCATGATCTCCCTCCTCCCACCCACCATCGCACACATGCCATCAGCACCTGCAGCTCTGCTCCTCTTCCTCCATTTGTCATCGGCCTGGGAGAACAGAGAGAGAGAGAGAGGAAGAGAGAAAGAGAGAGAGTACCTGAAAATGAGTGTGGTGGTAGAGATATAATTGCTTTCTTGTCTTTTTCGGTTCCCTCCCAAAAGGAGGAGGCATAGCTGTGAGTGACTGAGGTTATCTTCGCCGCACTATCTGCTGAAGAAGCACATTAATGAATAGTGCATTAAAAGTTTGAGTCTGTGCTGCACAAAAAAAAAAAACACTATCCTGCAACTACTGTAATTTAAAAACCACAATAGCCAGTATGCAATCTTGAAAATGAAAAATAAAGGCCTTCAGGCATTGTGCACAGAATTTCTTTTTATTCAAACAAAGCAAAGAAAAAGTAACATTCACCTATCTCTGGTTACAGCCTAATTGATTCATTTCACAGTTTCTCAGTTATTTTGCAAGTGTACACTTTCTTTCGGAGAAACGCACCATATAAACAAATGTACATGCAGGTAAACCCAGAAATTACCATAAGGAGGAGAGGCTTGAGCAAATAAGTCAACCCAAACAGGGCTGTGGTGGGGAAATAAATAAATAATTTTTAAAAAACATGATAGAAAATGAATTCAAGAAATCCAAAAATTGTGACTACACGTGATGCGGCAGCACGTACAGCACCTTGAACCACTGGAGGAAACTGGTTGGATGGCTCTCTCAACTAAAAGCCCACTTACTGTAGCGTGAATGCTTGTTTAATTAGCCTTGTGTGATAGGCTGCCCATCCATTACGTGGCTAATTGCCACCCTATCAGACCAAATAAAACACACTATCACACTCCGGAGTCTGCATCATTGCGCCAGATGATATAATTTCCTTGTGAATCATCCGGATAACGAAAGGAGGGGAGTAACTTGACTGGGGGTGGGGCAGGAGAGGGGGTAAATGTGAGAGTGTGTGTGTGTGTGTGTGTGAGTGTGTGAGAGATGGACTGCGGCAGCAATCCAGAGCTATAATTCAAACCTTTGAGCTGGTTTGACAAAGTAGCCATAGCAACACCTAGCAAGAAGAGTTCATCTGTCTCTCTCACTGACAGGTTCTGCTTGCTGTGTGTGTGTGTGTGTGTGTTAGGACCCCACCTGAGGACCTCTCACTCCCTTCTAAGCTCCCCGTTGAGCGTGATATGGGTCTTCAGCTCATCTGGAGATGGATCTGTGCTGCACCTCGCACACAAACTTACTTACTGTCTCCGTTGCAGCCTGCACCACTGCTCAAATAGAGGAACTGACAATTTTCTCTTCATTTACCCTGATGTAGATACAATCCAAAGTAACCTGCCCTCAAATCAGCGCCCCCTCCCCCAAAAGAAAACTTCCCCTCCTTAATCCCTGCAGTCATTTACTCCCATATTTGCTCTTTTAGGACAGCGCCACTGTGTATTCTCCTGATGAAATTGAGGCAAAGAACGACTATGAGTAGATTTTCACATCGGCCGGCCCATGTGAAGTCGAAGAGACTGTCATTATGCTGTTCAGTGGAGCAGCAATATCTCTAGCTGCTTGGGGACATTGGGTGCCTGAGCATAGCCGGCCTGCCCTCCTGCCTGTCTGCCTGCCCACGTCTAACCGCCTGTCTGTCCGTCTGCCTGCATGGCTGCATGTGCACGTCTCCCTGCTCGTCAGATCACCTGTCTGTGTCTCCCTCGTCCCCCCCTCATGTGTGTAGTTGTGGGTTTACCTGCGCGAGTGTGCTTCTGCCTCCGAGGAGAGGCACAAGCTGTACCCGAGGGATCGGGCTCTCGGCTCCGAGACAGCGTGGCAGATAATAGGAGCTTCTCTGGAAGATTACTGGGCCCTGTTCTGCCCCCGTCAGCCTCTCACTTTCTCCCAGCTCCTGTTTTAAACCCGCGCCGGAGAGGTTGTCGGAGCAATTAAACTGACTCCCTCTCAGTCACAGTCCCTGTCACCTTCTTTATTTTTATTTTTCCTTTTGCTCGCTCGCCATCTTTTTCCTTATCAGGTCGTCCGACTTCCCCTTTTCAGGTACTGTATATAGATTGGCAGTGGTTTCGGGAGAAGAGAAATTGGACACCAGCCACTCATTCCTTTCTTATCGCCCCTTCCTCTCTCTCCTATCCTTCTCCTTTATATAGGACCTTGACAGCTGTTCTCATATAGAGAGCAGCAGCCGAGACAAATACGGATCTGTCCGGTCCTGTGATGCTTTTTGGGGCTAAGACTTACTCCAGAGGAGACCTGGTGAACGATCACTCTATCTGAATGGCATTTCTAGATTATTTGTTGATCTGAATCGATTACTTACAAAAGAAAATTTGTGTAAACAACTAACTATGATGCTGCTTCATAGTAAAGGTAACGTGTCTGCTTTTTGGTAACATCTTGTTTCTACGTATGGACCCCAAATGGCCCCAGAAATTATTATTATTTTTTACTATGTTCTGGTAAATGTACATTAGTTTTATGTGAAGATTAGTACTCCCTTCATGTTTCTACATTAACTATGGTGCTAGATGTGGGAATCAGCTTAGCTTAGCATAGTAACAAGGAAACAAATAGCCTGGCTCTGTCCAGCTTTCAAGATATTCCCTGATGTATCTCATGGTTTGATGTGTAAAGAAATATGTCAACACAGCATGTTGTGGTTTAATGAGGAGTTGCATTTTGCAATAATTTCTTGGCGGATAGGAAGTCACTACACTCAGCTGCCTAACTCCTTAACTTTCCCATAAAACCACAGCTTATCGTTTTTACACTTCAAATGAGATACGTGTTCATTAGTGAGCTTTAGAGGTGCTGGTAGGCCGATTTAAAGCAGATAAGCTTGCTTTTGCTTCCAGTCATTTTGCTAAGCTAAATGACTCCGGCCTCCATAATTAATGCACAGACATGAGATTAATACCGATAATCGCCAGGAGAGCTAATAAGCATCTTTTGGAAAATGTCCAGCTCTTCTTTAGAATAGCAACGTGCCGTCCAGTGACCAACGATGACAAACGATGATGAGGGCAGTTAATAAAAATTTTTCTTTTTAATTCACCAGTTAAAATAAATACATTTAGACATTATGGACATAGGAAAAGATCCAAAGGCAACAACAAACAAGACTGATTTACAAAACATCGAAGGACAAAAGTGAGAGAAATGAGAGAGAGAAGAAAAGAAAAACACCAAAAAAATATGGATAATAAAATCAAATAAACGCAGAGTGTGATCTGTCTGAGTTTGGGTGTGTTTCAGCAGACTTCCAGATGAGTTTGGTTTAATGTTAAAAAGCCTTTCATTTCACACGTACACACTCTCACATAGACTTTTTTTCCCCTCGTCTCCTGGTCACATGCCTACATTTGCATTTCTAATTGTGCTGTGGCATCAACTCACCAGCAGCAGAACAAATCTGAGAGTTGCTGAATATATTTCATTGAAGGGTTCAAGCTGGGCTTTTAAATAGGGCTAATTGCTGTTCCATTAAAAACAGTTGTGTAAAAAGATTCAAGCATTGTGAGATGTTGATATTTTCCCCTACTTTACCAATGTAATAGGTTTGTTTTTGTGGGTGATACTTATTATAATTTATATTAATCAAGTTCTGAGTACATCAGATCGCATGCATATGGATGGGATGATGGGATCTTTTTGCTTTTTGTCTGTGCAGTGTATGGATGTACTATTGATCAAAACAAAACAAAACAAATAAAGGCAAAAATGAGCAATCAAAAGAGAGGCGTCAAGAAAAATCAACTGATGAAATAATGGATCAATAAATCAATCATCCAAAAAAGTTGAATTAACAGTGCCTAAAAATTGCATGCCACAGATAATCGGATTACATAACCTCATTCCACTCAGACCTGTCAATTTTTTTCACTGTATATTAGAAACACTTAGCGAAATGAGGATTAACTAATGAAACTAAAATTATGGAAAATCTGTGCCAGCGGCCGGCACAAAGTCAATTGTTTATCCACTGAGATTACATTTAAAGGGCTTTAAATACAGCTAATGGAGGTACTTTTAACAAAATTAAAAACAGCTCCCTTTTAAAACAGACTTAAATTCATGGTGACTTTTTTTTTCTCCTTCCCCTATCCCCAGTGCTAATCCAAACCCAGTGGTCTTCATCCTGACATCCAGTAAAATCAAGCCTGGCACCCACAGCCCAACATTATTAGCAAATGCACAAGAAACCCCTGCCTGTGCCTGCTGGGTCTGTCTCTCCCTCCATCTTACTCTCACTCAACACACCAGGGCTACAATTCCCTCTGACAGGTTTCCAGCCCCACTGTGTGTGTGTGTGTGTGTGTGTGTGTGTGTGTGTGTGTGTGTGCGGAGGAGGGTCCTGGTGTCATGTGTGCCATGATACTTGTGCTACAGAGCAGCTCTTTTGCTAATTGCAGCTATTAGGCCTCCAGAGACCGTCTCAGAGTCTAGCGTGGTTAATGAGAGAAGCACAGTGAGATAAATGAGACATTGTATATCTCATGTTGGAACAATGATTGAGTGACATTAGATGTGCAGTCGAGGGGCACTCGTGTTCTTCATGACCCTGGTCCTAAGAATCTTTATTAGTTACTTAAAAACGTTTTTGAATGGCAGTGATTATGGGTATTATTTCTTTTTTTGGTTGCTGATTAGCTCTTTGTCCCACAGATTGCTCAGAGGCCACAGTGACGTGCACTTGTATCTTCTTATTTTTTTGCGCCGTTGTAACCTTCTCCTGTGTGTATCTATGAAGAGCTAAGGACTGTTAATATACATTTATATGTACAGTTCATAGAAACAGCCATATTTTGCTACCTGGGCAATGGTGCTGAGTATATCCACTTGGCTTTTTAACGGGATTTCACAAGCCAAGGGCTGCGTAAATGTCTGAACCCACAGGTGAGTGTGGAGTCCTTCAGTTAATGATAAGACATTGTTTCTGTCAGGTGAAAAGAAAATGCTGCAGCTCTGAAATGTTCCTTTTCAGGCAGCAAAAATAATAACATTATATTTTACCTTGAGCTGAAGGTAAGGTATTTTTGAATTTAGTTCGAGGGGTTTGTTAAGCCAAAGATTTGGGAGATTATAACGCAACATATGAACTGTATTTGTTTGTGATTTAAGCAGTGAATCATAATGCATATATATACATCTGCATTATATTATTGGACTAATAGTGCTGACATTAATGAATGGGTGACCTTTTGAGTCTCTATATACATTCTGTGTATAGAAGCTTTGCAGGAAACAAATGGACTTTCACTGACAGGGTGATCATTGTGCTCAGTGTGTGAACACGTGGTGGACTATGTATAGGTGTGATGTCAGGGAGGTGTAGGTGTGGACACGTATAGGGCTGATAAGTGGGGACAGAGGCGGCACTGGGATGGCAGGATGCACAGTTGAGCCCTCGGGAGCCGTTGTTGGTTTAATTCAATGAAACGTGGTGCCAGTTTGATAACCTCCTGACATGTCCACCTCATCCTTTCATCCAACAGCCAAACTGAGTTTCTAAATCCAGGAGGAGCATGCACATGCACCTATATAGTGCTTTTATACTTTGAGTAATTTGAATCCTCCTCTGTGTTTTGTTTTAAGGTTATGCTGCTGCAGTTATTGTGTCCAGAATTATTTCCAGAATCCAAAAGAAGATAAAACAGTTTTTGGTTAAATATGTGGCAACAGTGCCTGAAAGATTATTTTCCAAGGTCAGCTGTTAATGGTCAGCAGTACTCTGATGAATGGAGTCTGTATAGCCTATGAACTTGATGCAGCTGATGCACATTTTCATTTTGTGCATAAAAAAATGCAGAGATTTTGACAAGATCTCAACATACTGCAAAACACTTTTGCACTTGAGGTGAGGTGAAAAAGTTGCTGTGCTGATAATAGCAAAATGCATCAAATTTGCAATGGAAACAGACTAAAAACACGATTACATACTAAGGATAAACAGTGGATTAAAAAATCTGTTTGGAGTGATGGAGAGGCTGTAACTTTTCTCAAGTAAATACAGTACTTGAAACAAACATAAATGCCATAGTCTTGACATAATCTTTTTTTTTCTTTCTTCTTTTTTACCACTTCCGATTTACCTGCTGCTCATTTACATATGAATGGCGCCCCACTGGTGCTTTACCATTTTTCATGAAACAACATCATTAGGGCACTGAAAAAAAGCCTGAAAATTCCCCCCATTGTATTATTAAGTCAATTTTTAACACTGTTGAAAGTTTTCAGAAATTGAAGCTGAATTATGAACTGTTTTCGCTGTCTGTTAACACAGATATTGCAACTTCAGTACTTCTTTATTAAGAAACAGACCACACTATGGAGAGCACTATCATGGCAGAAACGTAAATAAAACATCCTTTTCATAATTACATTTTTACAAATTACAAATAAGTCAAGTATAAACTGCTTTCTCACAATTTAGGTGGATAAATTTATTCTTATCAAACATTTCCTCTTCAAAGAAAATATGCCATGGTCTTCTCATTCATTTCTCTTTTTTTTATCTAACAGTTCAGATAGTATAAACAGTGTTTTGCCTCTGTCACAGAACCTCATACATTCCCGTCAGCACAATATTTGTGAGAAGGTAGAGAGTAAGCGCTTGTTTTCTAAAGGAGAGAGATGTGTCTTTTTTTCAAATCATTTGGGCGCTCACGACCTGTTTGAAGAATGGCTTTTTTTACAGTAGCTACAACACAAACTGCTTCTGATTGAGCAAACGTGACAGAAATATTTAAACTCACATACATAACTACATCTATGCAAATTGTTGGATGTATAGAAGGTATAGAAATGCTTTAGGATGATTTCTGCACGTGTGAAATTGTCTGATAAATTACTCTCCGGGGACCAATTTGCAATCAGTGCTCGTATTAACACTGCGCAGTGGATGCTCTCAATGATGGCTCCACTGATGATGATAGCCACATGGTGAGACACGCTTGAGCCATTCATCCCTCGCTCTATTGTCAGTCATAATGAAGTTATACTCTTCACTGTAGCCGCGGAGATTGAGAAACATCAAAGATCTGTTTTTTGTTCCTCCTCAACTCTAGATGAATATGCTCATTCCTTTCCTCTCAATCTACTCATTTTCTCTCTTGGCAGATCCTCTCTGTTCTGCGTCTCTTTCAGAATTAAATCTCTTTGCTGTCGCTCTCTCTCCGCTTGCTGAGGTTGCCAGTTTCTTTTTCCTGTGAAACTCATCGCCAGTTGGGATTTCTTGAACAAATCCTTCTTTCCCATCAAAGGTCTTCTTCTTCTGTCTTTCCTTTTCATGATTAAATCAATACCTGGACACAGCAGGAGGTGAGGAACCAACCACCAGCAACAATCTACAAAACTATTTGTTTGTCCCAATTCAGCTAAGAGGTCATTGGACTGGTTGCTTGATTTTTCATCCTCTGGACAAACAAACCCATCAGTTTAAAGGCTAGCTTGACAGACAGGGCTGCTGTTGATCAAAAGGCCTCATTAACATTTCAATCTGCCTCTGCCCAGATAAGACAACGACGGCCATTTTGAGATGGGCTCTGTCTGTCAGACGTGCTGGGTGGCTAATAATGACGGTGATATTTCATGTATGTTATCACAGTCTCCGTGCGACTATCTTTCAAATAACAGATGCCACCGGCTTAATGTGTCTACCTTCCATTTTAATGAAAACATCGGTTGCCGTCGGTCTTGTGATTTGCAAACAGACTTTTTTTTTTTGCAAATTCAGGGGATAAATTGAGTTATCATTGCTTTGAAGTGAAGGTGGAAATTGAACTTTAGCCAGGCTTTCTCAGGCCTTTTAAATCATGAATATCTGTGGATTTGAGAAACATAGATGAATTCATCAACACATGATGTGCTGGACTATTTTCCCATCTGAAGATCGATAATCCATATCCTGAGAATACAACTATGGTACGGATCTCTGCAAAGAAGCTACTGAAATATCTCCACTTAATAAGATCATGAGAAGTTAAGTTTGAATCCACTAAATCACCTATTATGATGCCTGACTAAGGCGTACTGTAAGTGTCAGATCTGGTCATTTTAACAAAACATCATTATATTTCATCCCGTGGTTATTACATTTCAAGGCATGCCAGTACGCTGACATACAGCATCCCCTCCAGCAGCTGGGGAAACATGTTGACAGTCGGATCAAATGAGTTATCGAGTCTCTTACCCTTTCAGCTCCGGATCACGCCCTCGTAATTGCAAGGACGGAGAGCAGGCACGTCATAAATGGCAAAGAGGGGGAGGAAACGGAGGAGAGAGGAAGAGATGTGAGGCAGAGACAACGAGAGACAGCAAAATACAAGAGAGAGAAAAAGAACAGAAATAAAATGACACCCCAAAACTGGAGCTAACAAATCAGCCCTGTGAGTGTTACAGTTATGATTTCATCTATATATCAACCAGTGGAATTACTGCTCTTTTCTCAAGGCCAGGGTTTGCTCTGTGTGTGTGTGTGTGTGTGGTGTTGCCAAGCTGCCGCTGAACAGAAAGACTGAATCTCTCTCGACGCGGTAAGAGCAGGATGAGAAGAGGCTGCAGATGAGCAGGAAACTCGATTGCTCAACCGGTCCGACCTTCCAGTGTCACCGCCTCTGTGCCCAATAATGACCAGGAAACACTTGAGAAAGTGAAGAAAGCATTACAAACTCTGGCAGATCTGTTATGGTATAGAATGATTTTCTAGCATCAATTAGCTTAAGGGGAACAACAAGTGAGACTTTTATTGCTCCATGGACCAAAATGGCCTGATGGGGGTTGATAAGGGTTTTTGATCAATATCACTGACTCAATGATTGCTCAACCACGGGGCACTAAAAGGCCTTTTTTTCCTCTCCAGCTTCAGAGCAGTGCTATCATGCTTATATTTTGCATGATCTATAACTCCTTCAGTTCAGCAGTATTCTGGCTTTTGTAGTCTTGCTCATGTTTAAAGCTTGTGCAACCATTATGGGTCTAAATGGGATGCTGCACCGTTAAAAGCCTTTAGACCAGTTTGCCATTAACTCTAAAATTATCTTAAACCTTACCAAACAGATTTTGGTGTGTTCTTCCAAATTTATGTAAACGTTTTAGTCTTAATGTCCTGATGCCTTTTTTTGTGAGAATAATTATGTCTTGGTGTATCTCAACTCAAACTTAATTTAAAATAATGAAAGAACTGTCTGTAACTTGTTGCTTTTTTAATGGATTATATTGTATGTATGGGTAATCATGTTTTGACAGTGTTGCTCAAATCAGGAGGTATTTCTTATCAGATCATTTTTACTCGTGTAGCTTATCTTATATGATTCCTCTGCATGCATAGCTGCACATATAAGATTAAAGATGTTTCAAGAAGACAGTCTAATTGGTTTAGTTTGAATCGATAAAATCTAAGTTGTTGAATTTTTTCAAAATCTAGTTTCGCCTAACCTCCACCAAACACATCAAACCTGGAACTGGCTCTAATTGCCTCCCATCACACTCAGAAAAATCAGTCCAATCAGGCCGGTATGCAGCCGTTAAGCAGGAAAGTGTGCATTTAGTGTTTTTTTTTCTCATCTACATTACAGTGATGTGAAAGTCTTTGCTATGAAATTCAGTCAATAAAAGTAATTTCATGGTGTTTGTCTACGTGTGTAGGGTTGCACAAGCACTCACGGCCTGCTGTGTCTTTCTAAACCTGCATCTGCATATCATGCTGGGGAGGCAGACGCTGAGAAATCGACACATATTTCAGCATGTTAGTGTTTTATTGATCTCTGCAGTGTTGCATTTCATGCTGAAGGCAGGACTGTGGGCGAGCCGGGCAGCTGAGTGGTGATATGTACGTCTCAGTGGACGTGGAGGTGTCCTGGTATTTGGGGGAGGAAGGGTAACACTGTCTGCTGAATTATCACAGTTAGAGATGACAGAAATACTGAGTGATTTGCTGTTACTCATTGCACGACTGTTTTACTCAGCCCAGCTCCATCAAAGTGCCTTTAAACATATGGCAAACCTCAGTAACACGCAGGTGAATGTGAGACCGAACCGATGCCAACTCTCCATCAAACTCGTGGTAACTACCTCCCAAAATATTACAGTTTTATTATTATTTACAGTTACAGATGATTCACTGATGGTTATAACTGCTCTATTGCTCGTGGAATCAGATTGCATCACTGTAAGATTGAAATAACAGTAAATGCTTCAAAGCACAGTGCAACAGTTTCACAAATAAGTGAAAGTCAGAAATAAATATCACCCTTAAGTTTGCCAACATAAGCTAACATTAGCCACCTCACTGCCCATACCACAGACTTCACAAAGGTTGTTGGAGCTCAACTTCTCATTTTACTGTAATGAATGTGCTATTTCTAGTTTCAAAAGTTCACGTCCACAAAAGTCCCGTCTCACCGTCTCACAAGTCTTTTGAGTGTGTATTTGAGGGGTGAACACAGTTCAGAGGCTACTGTGCGTTTGTGGGAACTGGAATAAGTAATTGGATGAATCAACTAAATCAGCTCCTGTCCATCCCATTTTCCCAATCAATCCCACTTTGGATACTGCAGCAGCCCTCCAGATATTTCCTCCGGCTTACAGATCGATAGTTGGATTGAATGATTGAAGACTACTAATCCAATTTACTTTTTTTTTTTTTTTACCCCCATTTGACCACAATCTATTCAGGAATCCTGAATTGTTTTCCGTGCCTTCCTTAAATTAAAGTAGGCTAAATGACAGATAGAGACGGGGTATTAGTGTCTTTGGGCTTGATTGTGATCACTGGCCAGAGAGTGCATCTACGCTTGGTTTGAATCTGTCATTGTGCGCAGACTCTGCTTTGCACTGGTAGCGAGTGGCATCCATTTAGGTGAGTGCTGTTACAAATCAGCTGGCTTTCCAGCGTATTTACCTTGGCACAGCATCCGTTGCTCTGAGATGCACCGGACACTGCAGAAGCATCCTTTTGAATCCAAGTCTCTTTGAATGTAGGAGGCACAGAACAGAACAGAACAGGGCCCTGACTCTATTATGCTCAACAAACAAGCAGCAAATATGAGCCCCGTCGAGCACCATTTCATCCGCTCCCCTATTTCTGGGCGAGTGCTGGGGTCGTCCATATCTGCACTGATGGAAAACGAAGAGCTCTGCAGCCATTGTAATGTGCTACCGTTGATATTTAGATGGATACACAATCATCCAAACAGTAGGAGAGACCTTGGTCTCAGCTGGGATTTAAAAGAAGATCCTGAATCTATCCATTGTTGTACTACACAGTCTTCAAGACCTTGGTGGCTCACAGTAACCCCTCTGAACCAGCTTTCCCTTCATCCTCTGCATTTTAGTGTTCTGCGCGCGTCTTGTCGGTGAGAACGCGTCGACGGAAAGGAAATGAGATGCGGCGGGAGGCGTGAGAGAAAGCCTTTTACCGATTTAAGATCAGCCACAGGTATTAAGCTGCTCTCAGGGCCCAACAAAGCTCCGGCAAAAAGCCCAGGCAGGCAGGTGGGAGCTCAGACAACAGGGAATCAGATAAAGGGAAATCATTGAGATACACTGAGGCACGGTAATCTGGGGAAAACAGAAAACTGAGGCTTTAATGTTTGTTTTGTGTTCAGGGGGAAATTAGCGTAAGAATATGTTGCTATTTGATGTTTCAATAACGGATCAGAAAGCACCGATACTGATTTAAAAGTTTTTATTTTTTTTCCTTCATGTTCTCTGAAGCGCTCACACTACCGTCGCCATACGTCTATCTCAGCTTCATCTGGCTGTATTGTCAGTCTCTGGACCTTTAATCCACCTCTATCCCCCTCCCTCATAGCTTCTGTATCGCACATACTTTTTCCTTTTTTTCTCTCTGGGAAACCGCTGGCAGGTGGAAGGAAACAAACTCTTTGCCTTTTTTTTTTCCTCTTCTCCCCTGCCGTTTCAAGCTCGTCATCAGACTAATGCAATCAGGGCCGGCCACCTGCCCTGGCCACCGCAAACCACCACCTATTACAACAGAGCTTTTGTCTTCACGCACAAAGACAAAGGGCCTCTGTTTTTAGAGAGACCGGTATGGAGAAGTGAAATGAAGGAATGAGAGATGGGAGGGAATGCAGAGAGACAGAAACTGAATCCGGGCGCAGGTTTGCGTGGCCTTTATGTTGAACTAAATGGGATTAAATAAAACACACACATTATGAGCACAGCTAATTTGCCAGAGTTTCATTCCTAAGCTCTTTTACATTTTGCTGTTGTCATGTGAAAAACCCTTCTTATCGTTTTAAATTCAATTGCAGGATTACATGGTTCTTTGTAGGTTTAGAAGAATTCAAACACCCTCCAGCGTACAAAACCATTTCAAAGAGAAAATAACTGTTATCTCGCCGAGAAATTAACATTTTCAAGTTTTTTACCTGGCAGATGACGAGTCCTGTGGGTTAAGAGGTTGAAGCCGAAGGTTTGTTTCCCGTGTGTGTGGATCTATTAAGGGTAACAGTTCAATATTTCTACAGCATTTCTACAGACGGGGCTTTAGTCACAGCAGTCTTGAGGGAAATAAGACCAGTTTTGTGTAAACCTAAATCAATATGTCCTTTGAATGGCAAAATCACACACAGCAGAGGTGTTGCATGCTCTGTCCATTTGATAGTGTTAGCAGTAATAGAGTCTGATGTATATGTTTTATGAGGCAATAATCCTTCAAGGTTTGCCGTATTTTACCCCAACTGATCACATGCTCGGTCGCTGCGGATGTCATAAAGTCTTCTATCATATAAAAAATCCTGTAAGCTGCAGTATAAAATCACAAAAACAATAAAATTACGGATGCACAAAGATATAAAGGTGCACATGTTTCATGGCTCATATCACCCAGCATTAAGGGGTACACTGGAACATGTCCCATACCCTGAATGCATTTGCATGGTGAAACTATTTCTGTGGAAAGAAAAAAAAAACAGTCTGTCTGCTCTCTAAGGTTGAGAAATGGATGAGGGTCAGACTTTATCGCAATTCTGCCTGACATTCGATGAGGGAAGTTGAGGAGAAACAGCCGCCCTTCTTTTCTCTCACTCCCACGTCCAATAAAGCTCCCATTGAGGGGAGGAGAACAGCGAACGCGTCTTTTCTTTTTATCCTGAGGGGAAAGTACCTCACACAGAGGCTATCACTGAAAGGTCAAGCCTCTCCGAATCTCATGGAAACTCCATTCAGGATACACACTTCCCGTGCCATACTGGGCCCCGTCCAGCTATCATCTCTGTTACAATAACACTTCCACAACCCGGCAGGGGGATATGAGCTCCAGAGGTGTGGAGAATGTCAGAACAACGCTCTGACCTTTTGATTGTCGTGAATATAGATGGCCATCTAACACTCTGTTGGTGTCAGAAATGCGACCTGTGACTTTCGCATTTACAGTGCCCTTTTACTCTGTCACTGTTGTCTTAAACACATCCAATTTTAGCATTCATATTTTTTATGTATACAGCACCTTTTCAGACAATAGGATTACATAGGTCCTTACATAACAAAAAGTGCAACAGCAATGTAATTACAAATTCGCAGAGAAGTTCATTAAAGACACTCACACTCAGAATCAAAGGCCTATTCAAGCGCTGGAAAGGTGTGGGGCAGGGAGGGGGTGTCTGAAGCGGTTTGACCAGTCCTGATGCTGGCACCGGCTGCTTTACGTGTTGTGGCAGCCTGCCTGGCTTCCTGTTCTGCCCCGCTGCTCCTCCGCGCAGGGGCCTGGGCACGGGATTGTTGGACTTGGGTCAGATTTGTTGCTAAATCACTCCCCACTTACTGTACACACATGGCTCGTCTAGTGGCCCTGTGAACTGCTGCAACAAAGAAGGTAATTCACCCTTTACTCACACACTGGAGTTTCCTGCGCCGAGGCACTCTAACACAAAGTTTATCTTGATCCAACTGCAAGCCAGCAAGTGCTCAGATAAAAGGAAAACCGTCCCTTGAATGAATGGTGCATTGTTGATTAATTCATCACTGATCATATGGTGGCCGTTTGGACATATAAGACATATAAAATGGATCATAAAAGGGGCTATGATGTAAACTCTTATTAAGTGTTTTTGTACAGCTTTATGACCCAGAAGCACAATAACTCTTTGAAACAATATCCTCTAAATGCTCGTTATCCATCGAAATCCCCATAACTGCACTTTCGTGGCTTTGTGGAAGCTCTGTGGTTCGAGACTGTGTGCGAGTCTAAAGCCAGACTTGTACCTCCAGCAGAAAAACAAAGACAAGTGTTCTTTCACTGTGTCACCATGACTGCTTATCCTCCCACACAGTCATACACATGTGGGTGCACACACATGCGCACACATGCGCACACACACACGAGCAGTGCACTGTGAAGCTGGGCCAGCGTTTCCAAGTGGAGCCCGCTACTTCTGACAAACCTCATGTTTATGCAGTCGTTTTGACAGTGACGGGACTTTGTTGACACGCCACAGCGGCAGCGAGGAGAAGAGCAAAAGGAAGAGAAAGAGCAGGTGTGAGATAATAAAAAGAAATAAGAACATAATGAGAGGAGAGGATAGGAGAGGAGAGGAGCCCTGTGACAGGTCTGCTGTTGGGAGTGTTTGGAAAGGAGAAGGGAAGAAAAGATGAAGAGGTGGAGACTAAGAAGAGGGAGGTATGGGTTGCAAAGTCAGCAGTCAGGAGACAGGTGGGCTTGTGTGGGAGCTCCTGAGTGAGCTACCGAGAACCGCTGGTATAGGCAAGTTATTTAGGGTGTGTGTGTGTGTGAGCATTGTCCACTATGAGGAAAGATCCTGGATGAAATAGGTTCATATATCATTCTCCTAATGGCACTGGCCCTGAGTCAAATCTCTGAGATATCTCTTTTGCGCCTCTCATTATTACTTAACGACTTCAGGATCTGTCTCCATTTAGCTCTGTTTTAGTTCGGCTGTCATAACGGTCGAGATTTACTGCAGAGCGACTCCTCCACTCCCCCTACATTTAGCAACCCAAACATGTCTCTGCCGAGCAGACGGCTGGATTAATAGTGAGATTTCAGTGTTTTTACGCCATCAGGATGTTAATATCCTTTTCAGGCCTCAACTTTGCTCTTGCAGCACACCCTCTACTTGTGAAGGCGGTCTGCACTAAACCCATAAAATGTGCTAATATAAATGTTGATTTTGTGAGATTGTATCTGTTAAAGAGGTCATGTAAAAGCGTGGAGGGAGCAAAAAATTTGTTTAGCAAAAGGAGCATGTCACAAGATAAGACTGTTTTTTTTTACTCAAATGGTGGTTACAGTGATTTATGCAAATATTTGCATGAAATTGAATATGCGGACTATGTGGAAAAATAATGTTCAGAATGAAAGGTACAGATGTAAGAGTGAGGGTAAAGTCGTTTAGCGCTGAAAAATGAACTGCAGTAATACTAATCATTTGCTAAAACTTTAAATTAAAATTCAAATTAAACTGAGTAGACTTGGTGCAAAACTCTGCTGGGGTAATAGTAAGAAATTCCTCATTTAAAATGTACTCGTGTTAAACAAAATGAGAAAAGTGTGACTCAGAGTACTAAAATTTTGTGCTGAAAATACTTTCCATTGAAGCAGTTTCACTAAAGTTCCACTTTCTCATTTAAATTAACTACTGAAAGTTGGCTGCAGCTATGGATTACTTTCATAGGTTTCAGCTTAGGTTTTGTAATGGGA
Source organism: Amniataba percoides (assembly GCA_037176925.1). Taxonomy (NCBI): domain Eukaryota; kingdom Metazoa; phylum Chordata; class Actinopteri; order Centrarchiformes; family Terapontidae; genus Amniataba; species Amniataba percoides. The sequence goes on along the minus strand of JBAJHX010000024.1, from coordinate 17,092,186 downwards.
AATTTTCATTATTTCTTTATTTCTCAAACATGCATTTTAATCCAAGCGGACAGCTTCAAATTGCTTGTTTTGTACAACCAACTGTCCAAACTCCTGAATTTAGTGTGCAGTGATGACATTGCAATACAACCGAGAAATGTGGTGACGCTAAGACCATGCATATATGACATTTTTTTAAATAAATGGCTTTAACGATGAACTGATTAGCAAAATAATTTTATATTTTAGCCAAACAATTTATTGCTTGATCAGCTAAGGGTTTCAGTAACTATTTAGTTTCAGACACCTTTCCGATTTGGCACAACAGCCATATTTTAGGAAATATCTTTATTTGATTTTTGGAAATTCTGAAATTAGCTTATTTTAAATAAAGACATTACCTTAGCTTTAATATTGAAGCTTGAACATTTAATTCAGAACAACACATTTGTTCCTTGCAAATCTATCATTTTTTCTTCATATCATTTGTTTTTTCACTTCTTTTTTATTGGGATTAGACAAATGAGTATAACTTGTAAAATTATTAATTAGCTTTGGAAGAATTTGTCAAATTTAGATAGAGGCAGTGTAGTCTATATCCTCAGATAAGTTAACTGTACTGTCTGCACTTTAATGTTTGAAGTTCAGACATCCTCTCATCTAACTTTCAGCATGTAAATAAATCAAGACTAAGTCAGCAAATAAGTCTATTTGTCAAGATTAAATTCAAAATGCACCAGTCTGTTCACGATGCAGAATATTTTCAAAGGTGAGCCGACAGGTCAGGGAGCATCTCAGGCAATCAGAGCAAAAGCTGACAAACACATTTACCACAAATGACTGTTCTTTGTCGAGCGTCGGTCAGGGCGGGGAGGGTCACTGCTATATCTGAGCAGCAAGTGCTGTGCTGGGGAGGCCTCGCGGTCCCACGGAGCCGCACTCCAAAATAAACTCACGCTTGCGCTGAAATGATCCAAACAGGAACGCTCATCCATCCAAGCCAACCTTCATTAAAGTGGTCTACCCAACCTCTAATTATAGGATTACAGGGTAGCCAGAGGGACAAACACAGCAAGGGCCTCAGGTTGGATGCAGCTGCCCCAAAAACACACTGATCACTGTACCTAGTGACCCAGGTATCCACCCACGCACACACCCTCCTGCACCAACCCATAACACTCATTTACACACTGATCGTCTTTCTCTCCCTCTCCGCGGGACGCTGTGCACACTCAGAGTCTGCACCGACACACACACACAAGCCAAACAAGGCATATACCTGGGTAAGTATAGTGCTGACCGTGTGCCTCCCAAACAGACTTAAAAATAACCCCAAGGTGGAGCAGCAAGGAGAGTCAGTCCCACAGTCTGATAGCAGGGAGGCAGACAGGGTCAGGAGAACTCTTCTCAATAACATCTTATTATAGCCACAGACAGTCTGGGCTTTTAAGATGTTTTAAGAGATGACCCTGGGGAGCCTGTATCACCACTTAAGAGTCCTGATTCAGGGAGGAACCTGCATCATTTGCTTCTTTTCCTCCTTTCTAGACTTGGTGCACTATAGGCAGCCTAGGCAAACAGGAGATCTGTCTTGTTTTTGTCCCTTTATTCTTGGACTAGACACTCAGATTTTCAGACTTGTTTTGACTGAAAAAAGAAAGGTATTTCATTTGCCTCTCATCCAGGCCTGGCATGCTGCAGAACTGAAAGTCAAACCTGCAGGAGCTGTTTGCTTTTACCACAGTAAACCGCAGGAATTCACATCCCCTTAAGGAAACATTCGAACAGCTCTGGTGATCTCTTACCTGTTCATCTGGTCTAAATTCTAATTTGTCCAATACTTTAAACCTGAACAACTTCTCAACTAATAACATTCCCATCAGCCTCAGCTGCACTTTGTGTTCTGTGCTAATTAGAAAATGTTAGATTACCGATAACAACCAAAGGCTTTGAAATAACAACAACATCTACCAGATGCATTTTAAATTTTACATTTGTGAATGTAATACTGCATGTTAGAATTTACACTATATGTCACTTTAATTTGAATGGTCAAACCACACACATTACAAAGTGACAATAGCAGAGCTCTCTGTCTTGACCTTTCTCTCTCTCTCTGTGGTGAGCTCAAAAAATGTTGTTTTATTGCATCTCCAATTTCACGTTCCTGTAATGTTGACGAATGACAAATGAGTATGTATCGCTTGTTTGCATACCGCATGCAGCAGTAAATACTTTGAACGGGCAGCTTCAGCAGTCTTCGTTTTGAAAGGCACCTTTTTCATCCTGTGAGAAGAGATATTTAAGGGAAACACTGCTTTTTAGATATTTTATTTCATTCTTTATTTCAGTACTTTTACTTTTTGCTACTCTAAACTTTAGGCCATCTACGTTGTTCTGATATAAAATATGGGCTGCAGTTACCTGTAGCCGTCAACTCAGTGATTGGGATTATACTAATGAGAACAAAACAGTCCACTTTAATGTGCTGTTTTCTCCTAATTATTCATGAAGGAATATGTTGTAAATTTTGTAGATACACTAATGGTAGTGTAGAGCTGCTGAACTGCAAAGAGCTGCCAGGATGTTTTTTTTTAAGCCCTCAGGCGTCATCTTGAGGAACAATAAATTCTCTATGACTATTACATTTCTTCCAAATGAGATGCCATTTTTTTTTTTATCAACAACTTCCATCCTTCTGTAAGTAAGAACAAAGCAATGATCACAGAGAAAACACACATCGTCTCTCTCACACGTCCCTAATATGCAATCAAGCGAAATGTCAACCTTGCTTTGTGCTGACACCCGCAAGTGATAATTGTGTAAACAAACGGCGCACCATTCATTGAAACATTATAAGGAGATGAAAAGGCATAACAAAATATTACAAGCAGGATCAAAAACAGCCATGCAGTGAAAATAAAGGAAGAGCCGCTTTGGGTGAGAGCGACTCAGAAACAAAGTCTGGTGATACGGAAATGTCACCAGGTCTCCAGCGATTGTGATTGTTCTGACAGAAGTGATTATCGTGGCAGTTTAAACGCGTCTGTGTTTACACATCTGGCTTCTGAACTGAGCAACTGGAAATGGGGGCCAAGAGGGGCCTGGAGGGGAGGAGGACGAGGAGGGTCGAGGAGACGGCGGAGCAGCAAGAGCGGCGTGAGGCTTATTGGGGCCAACAGAGGGCATTGTTATCTGTAATATCCATTCAAATGTGCCGTATCAGATGCAGCGAGTGCGGCGCTGCTCAGGGATGGAAATTAGTCTTGTTCCCCACTCAGCCCTGGTCACGCCAAGGGCAAATTCAGACAAATGAATTTACTCAGACAATGCATATGGAACGCCGGCGATATAGAGGGATGTATGAATGGCAGATATGGCGGAGGGATGTGGAGCAGAGAGGTCCACGCCTCAGTACGCCGTCCGACCCGCCCTCACTTTCTTTTCTTAGAGTAATAAACAACTTGTCAGCATTTTATTTCCGTGCAGCTTCAGGGTGACTTTCACATTTCATTTTAACTTAATGCACATTTCTAAAACCTTTTGCAATTTGCCCAGTGCTGGCATGGCGGATGAAATCAAGCATAATCGTGTGTGTGTAATAGTGTGTAGCGTTTAGGAGGATCCACTGGCTAAAACTGAATCTCATTCACGCAAGTATGTATTCATTAGGGCATAATGATGTGAAACTGATGTGTCATTAGCTTAGAAAGAGCCTCTCATACCTACAAAAGAAACAGGTCGTCTTACGTGGAGTCCGCCATGTTGCACTGCCATGTTTCCACAGTAGCCCAAAATGGACAAACTGGCTCTAAAGAAGTCATTTAGCAGATGAAGGCGATCATTTCTAGTTTCATGTCATCCAATTAGGGTTATGAGGTGATTTATTAACTGTGTGAACATTTTATTTTAAATATGTAAACATTAAAAAATTACTTAATACCAATGTCTCCTCAAGAGGTCCCCTCTAAAAGTCTGTGTGTGCTGTGACAGTATCACAGCACGGTGTTTTGTTTAACAATGTAACATTATCTTTAACATTAGAATCCAAATCATACGCATAGAGTTAACTACTCTTGCAGTGCTAGAGCAACATTTTTGTGAGAAGGTATACTGACTTTGGAGACACGGTGTGTCAGATTCATGGTAAAGAGGCAGCAAACCGATTTGTAATTAAGGACTTAAGGAATAAAATTCACTTGTCACACGTGCTGATTAAGTCAGCTCAGCAGGCGGACTGAAACCGCCACCTTTCTAAATACACACTAGGGCACAGACTCTAAAGATTATATTTACAACATCTTAGTTCTGATAACAAGTTAGAGAGACCATCTTAATATCGGAGTAGGAAAAACAGTTGTCGATAATCCCTTCAATCATCAATATACAGTCCGATCACCAGTTAGCACAAGCCTGACAAGAATGAACCCGAGCGCTTCCCTTGGTTCTCCCACATGCTTAAAAGGGAGGGGGGAGGGCAGGGGCATTCAGTTAGCTGCAATCTGCAACCTCATCTCTAGATACCACTAAATAAATAACGCACACTTGTCCTTTAAGAGCTGAACCTAATGTGCCGACAAATCGGGCTAGCTGCAAGTTGTTTTCATAAGAAAAAATGCACTTGCTTCAAACAGGAAGTTGGAGGGAGACATAATCCAGCAAGGGACTTTTTCCAAAATCTTAAATAGCATGCATTGAGTCATAGTCACGATTTCCTGATTCCTCTGAATAAATGAACCCACGGTACTGGGATGCAACCAAACCTGTTTGTATTAGCACTTAATCTAGTCTTGCATGAAGTTGCCTCTAGAGATGAAGAAAAAAAATCCGGAAAAACAAAACAATGACAAAAAAAAAAAGTGTTTTGGTATAAAACTAT
>JBAJHX010000024.1:17054539-17068347 GCA_037176925.1 Amniataba percoides | reverse complement strand
TGGAAAGGACTCTGCCGATCTCCAGCCTCAGCAGCCCTCATATAGCGATGCGGGACCCTGCCCCCTCCACTTCCTCCCCCACCCACCCGAAGGTTCACCACTGACATCCTCTTCAGAGGCAAAGAGGAAGGTTGGATAGTCAAAACAAGTGATGCAACCGACCTCAGATGGGAAGATTAAAAAGCCATCCATAAAGCCCAAGTCCCAACATGACTTGCTGCCTCACATGAAACAGGATGGAAAAGGTTGCATGTACTCTACCAGTTGGTCTCCGCACTCAAACAGCTCCGGTTGTCTTAGAAATGAGCATAATTTCAAAGTGATGACAGCGTGTAATTTCTTTCAGTTGGGATGCGCTGCTTAAATGGCACAATAATATAGTCAGACTGAGTTTTCTATTTTTTATTGGCACACGTTAATTGTAACTGCGTACAACAATTCAGTTTTATTACAGTTTATAGGTGTTTTGCCGGCACGAAATGCAAATGCGCTCATGGCTAAAAACATCAGATAACAGATCATATTGAGTTGTCATTATGTAATGTGACAAAAACGAACTCAGTGAAGAAAAATGTGGCTTTATCTTTTCAGCAATTACAAAATAAACTCACTGCTGATGAACACAGAATATGAATCTTTTCATATCTAGCAGAGGCAGAACAACATCAAGTTTAAGTTTTGTTTCTGGCCACCCTAGAAATTTTACCCAACATGTCAACATCACTCTCCTTTTTTTTTGGTCAAAGCTCAGCTGATAAGACCTGAACTAGACCAATGAGCTGGCCTATAAAGGATGACAAGATAAACAATCAGTAAATACAATCATTTCCTTTGATATGGAGTGCCTGTTGCCTCTAAGATCTATACCACACACATCCAACAGAGTCGTTTTTCTGGCTACCTGATCAATTGAATCTCTATTTTTGGTCTCCACCAACCTGTGTGGGAAATATGTGGCTCCCAACCTGCTAAATGCTCCAGTGCTTTCTCTGGCTGCTTGTCAAAAGTGGGTTTTACTGAGATTTTAATAAAAAAAACAATAAAAATGAAAAAAAGTGGCTTTAAATGTCTAGAATTCTTCTGCGTAATAGTTTCCTCAGCACTTACACCAAAATATTGGCGTGTCAGTGATTTAAAAAATAATCCATTTCAATGGGAGTGTCAGTCTGAGCTAAAAGAAGTTCAAACATGACAGTAGGATTATTTAAATGTTGGGAGTGTTTTGGCCCTATACCATCTCCCCTGTCCTACAGATTATTAATGTCAGCGGGGTGTGGATAAAGAAAGGATAAAGAAAAGACCATATGGTCGGGCTCACCAAAGGATTATGATTTGTTGTTGTTCGCAAAAAAAGAGACAGAGAGAGAGAGAGAGAGGGAGGAAAAGTGACTTCAGCATTGTTAGGCCCTGCAAGGAGAAAGCAGCTTGGCAAAATGGCACGGATTAGTGTGCTGCGAGAGAGAGAGCGAGGCTGCTTTCCTACCAACTGTGATGCTCTGCTGTGTGTTCGGTTAACTCATTGCTGGGGTGTGTGTGTGTGTGTGTGTTTTTGGGGGGGGCATTTATGGTGTTTGCCCAGCGCTTATTCAAGTATGAGCTTTGGAGTCTCAGTTCTTGTCCAAGCACGAGCTGACTTCAGAAGGGGGCGTGGCCGCGTCATCATTCAAAGTAATGATCCGGCAAAAATCTTGAGCCCAGCCTCTGGAACGGGGGCCGGGATTTCACCTTTAATTCCACACGTCCTCCCCTAATTCGCTGTTCATGAACAACTCAAGCAGGCAGAGCACTTAAACATGCAGCACGCACCATCCAAAACACTCCCTTTCCTAAATGTAAGAGTACAACTCATAATTTATTAGTCAGTCTGAAGAGAGGGCTTTCACATCTGTCAAAGTGCGTAAGGAAACATTAAAAGCAGTTTGTTTGAGCTCTCAGCCAACATTCACTCCTTTATTCTGCAGTGCAGAGATGGAACAGCTGCAGTTAAGTGCAACAGACGCAGGAAAAGACTGGATATTAAATATGCAAATTTACTGATCGTTCCTCATCATGTTCTTTAAAAAAGAATTAAATTAAATGTGCGTGCATCTGTCGCGGTGTGTTCGTCATTAGTAACTGTTGCTAGCTGCATTTCAAGCCACTTCTTCTTAAGCCAGAGAAGAAACTGGCATGTTGCACGAGGATTTTACTGCTCGCTTCTCTTGTTGGAAAATGCGTGACAGCACAGAAGGAACTGAGCGGCAGTTTGTGTCTCGATGGCCAGTTGGCTCCTGCATTTTTCTCTCCCTCTCTGCTCGCTCAGTTTCTTCGCTAATGTAGGAAATTCACGAAACGGCATGAAAACTGATCTGTTTCGCCAGACTTTCTGTTCGTAGACGTGAAAAACCACACAGGGATTTGTGGATTTTAGACTTTTTGAACATCCCTCAATCTTATATAAAGGATAGGCTCAATTTATAGTTATAGTATTTCAGTTCAGTTTTACCTTACTCGCATTTCTGATGTCTCTTAATAGCACAAGACAAGGATTATGGGTTTTGTCCTGCATCTCCTACACTGGAGTCGTGTTAGTAAAGGATATATTTGTGTGTGGACGGGATGAATGCTTATAGTGACCAAAAACTGCTTTATTGTTCATACAAGCATGTGGGCATTGTTTGAAAACTGCCATTATCATCTTATATCTCCCACTGTCACTCATTTAATCATCATCATTTGTCTTCCTTTTCCTCACACCCTCATTCTTTTTCTTGATTTTTTTTTTTTTTTGCTGTTTCATTCACCTCTCTTCTTCTTTTGTAACCCTCCCTGGGCCATTTCCTGTTTTTCTCTGTCCCTTTTCTCTCCCCGTCACTCCTTCTTACCATCACTCCTTTTTCTTCCTCCAGCCACGCCTCTCAATCTCTTGTCTAAGGAGAATAGAAAGCGAGAGGAGAGCCCTGCTCTCGCTCCCTCCAACAACACCTCTGTCCTCTCATTTTTCTCCTGATATGATATGAGTGGTTCAGCTGGGAGAAACAAGCTCACTTTACATCGCTTCTTTTCCCTCTCTCCTGCGAGTTTCTCTCCTCCACTTAGTCTCGCAGCTCTCACATCCCTGGAAAATCTGAATCTATCATTTATTGCTCCTCCTCTCACAAAACTTGTTTTTCCCTACTCATAAAGCCTCCCAGACAGTCCTTATAAACGCTTAACAAGGTCAGCTTTAGATTGTGCTTTCCAGCAGCGTCCATCCGTTTGGCTTCGTGTGTTTGTGAGGTTAGAATGGTGGTAAAATGAAAAAAGAGGTTTGTTCTTCTGAGGTTGGTGGAGTAAAATACGCCCTTTCCCTTCGTTTACTGGTCTTACATAACAGAAGAACTGACTCACGACGTTAGTGGCGTGTGATGAAGTTTGTTGCTTGTATATTTTGTAGTTAAATCTCCTGGATACCTTCCTCATTCCATGTGATTTGTGCTCTCAGTGTTTTCGCCTCTCCATTCACTCCTCTGCCTCTTATAATTTATTTCTACTTCCATCCATCCCTCTTGCTCTCTGTTTTTCCCTGAATACTTTTTGCTCTAGCACTTCCCTCCCTCCTTTTGCGCCCTTGCCATGCTAGTCCCGTGGCTCCAGGGTTTCCCTATGTGTATTTATAGAGTATTTATAGGCACTGAGCCCTGTTTTCTATCTGCTTATCAACAGCCACCGTGTACCCCACCCACCAATTTACCAGACACAGCCCTGGGATTTCAGGACACCACAGGCCCTGGCTGCAGTCACTCACAGCTCACCAGACCTTGATGCCTGTCCTCCCCCTCTCTCATTCGCTGCTTTTTACTAAAGTGTTCCCAAATCCCTTGATTTGTGTCCCGCTGATTCAGGTTTTGTTTTTTTTCAGCACTCAGCTTTTTAAAATTTCTTTCTTTTTTTTTAACCGTCGCTTCCTGCTAACCCACTTTTTGGGGTTTCTCTCTCGTCAGTCAGCGCTCTCACCAGACGTCCCTCGCTGCACCTCGGTGGTTCTCTCCAAAAACAACAGCTGGGCACCAGCTTAAACGCTCCTCTCCTCTGTTCCCGTCATGTGTGTATTACTTTAGCTATGAGGTGTGAACCGCGATCCGCACAGATTTGTGTGTCATAAATCAAACATGCTACTCACCTACCTACCAGAGCATGTTGCCAAATCACATCAGTGCACATTTTTGCACAATCTCCTTGTTGCTGCTTTTGCACTAACGCGTGAGTCCAAAGTGGCGACGCACAGAAGCACTCAAGTTGGATCCTGTTTCAGTGGCATGCCACCGCCTTCTTAGACAGGCAGCAAACAGTATAATTAGACTAATTGTCTCAGCAATAAATTTCAATCCAGACATGAAAGAATTTGAGGGGGTTGCATTACTAATTACTCACATAGTTTGCAGCCGATGTTCAGAGCGCCAGGAGAAGACTGGCAGTGGCGGATGGTGGGTAATTTTAAGCTAGGGTTGATTATAGTAAAACTCACAAGTTGCGCCACAGTTAAATGAAATTGCGCACTGCAGCCGCAAGATTACAGTAAGAATAAAAAAAACATCTTGGTAGTTTGCAGGGTGCTGTATGACTCAGTGATAGAGAGAGTGATAGAGACAACGTGGGAGGCGGACCGGATGAAGTGCTGCCTGGCAGAATGGGCCACTTCAACTGGATTTAATGGGACGTTGCTAACGGATGTATGAAGGGTTTATCATCTCACATCTAATTCAGCTGCGCTCTGTCCTCATTGTCAGCCTTTCTGAATGAGGCGAGGCATTACAGGTGAATACGTGGGGGAAAATCCTTTCATCCCATCATAATGACATTTATATATAGGTTAAATATAATGATGTTCTTCATGTATCATGCTTCCCAGAATCAGGTCAGTGACATTTTCATTAAAAATGCACAAATTGGCATTTGAGAACACTAATGGGTGTGTTTCCCAGCTTCAATTTGTTAACAAAACAAGTGTTGCACAATTCAGCAGCGTATAAAAGATCACTGTTATCTATTATAATGCAGCTGGTGTTAAAACAGACATTTTGAACAGGAGTTTTTTTTTACATTTTGGGAAATAAAATCAGATTTAGAGTGAGAAGGTCAATACTGAAGCTCGCTGCTTCCTCATTTGCATTATTTGTACTAAATAAGCGAAGGTAATCATTTCCTCCTGTAGCTTCATAGTTTGCACACTGACATGAGAGTGTATTGAACTCTCCAAACACAGATAAGCATATTTATGCACGGTCAAGTTTTTGATAGTTTTGTTTTTCTTTCTTAGACAAATTTCAGAGAAACATCTGATTAAATCCAAGGAAATTCAGAATTTTTGCATGTGTTATATGTTACACTGATTCAGAAATAATGCTGCTTCCAAACAGCAAGTTTCTCAATCTGATCTCAGGGTCCCATTAAGATGCTGCAGCATTAAACATCTCACTGAACGTTGAAAGACGGCCACTCTGTCTGATTTAGAGCTCTTAACAAATCACTACTTTTACCATCACCAGCATCTTTGTGATTTTTTTTCTTTCTTCTCTCAAGTCCAAAGCCACAGGAAATGAGGAAAATCCATTAGCTGGGTGGTTTTAGTCGCCTCCCCAACACACACACAGTGCTTCAGTCCAGTGGAAGTGTAGTCCTGCCCTGTGGGCCTGCATGACAAGGGCAGAGGAAATGGCCAGGCATTAATGGCAGCTTTGATTACTCTCCTGTCACTAATGTAGCCAACATGAAAGACAAGAAGAGGAGAGGGATGACTTCAGCCCCAATCAGAGGCAATCTGATGGCATCTACATGTAGCCAGGCCATTTGGAGCTCACAGAAAAGCCCTGGGGGGCACACATACATTATTCAATCACGGCGTACCTCCAAGCACACACCTCTCATCTGTATATCTTGATAATGATTAGCTACCAGGGAGGTTACAGTCTCTCTGCTCTCATCGCTGTCCTCTCTCTGCCCTCTAAAGTCAGAAGTGCCGCTGTTTGCTGTAGCTTGTTAGTGTTGTCTGCTGTTGGTTGTGGATATCTGGGCAGCAGAGATGCATGGCATGAAGCTGCAGATGGCGGTGAACACACTGGGCGCCGCATCTGATTATACAACCTCCTCTACGACATGGTGTAGTGTTGCAAGGCTGAAGAAAGTGGAGGTAGAGAAAAGTCTGCGTGGGTATGTTTGATTTTGTGGGGTTTCCATTGCACACCTGTGTTCATACGCGTGAAGTGAACAAGACAAGGCAAAAAATGGTGGGATTATCTACTGAGACTATAACGCCTGCTGGAAATGAAATATCTGATTCAACTTTACTGTTTGGCCATAGCTCACAAAATTTTCTGCTTTCTTGCCAGACTCGGCTTGGCACATATGCACCAATGATACAGTATTATTCAGTTTATCCGTGTAAGCCAGCCAGTTCTGTCCAAAGTCATGAATGTAGAGCTGCACATTTAATTGATTAATGAGTCAAAAAATAATCAGTGACTGTTTCAACTATCAATTCATTTAATTCATTTTCTTTCTTTTCAGAACCCAAAACATTTGGTTTCTCAAATTTATTGCTTGAATTTTTCTTACATTGCAGTAAATTGAATATTTTTGATTACACTAAACACATCATTTTATGGCATCACTTTTAGCTTTTTGATTATGTGTTTTTATGTCATATATACCAATACATGTTTTGCTTTACTTTCTTTCATTAGGCTTCTTTCTTTGCATTACTTTGCAACGCCATTCATCAACTCATCGACTGAGGTACTTCGCCCACCGAGGTTAATCTCCACCAATGAGATTAGTTCCCCCTCCAGGGAAGCTCTGGCTCCTTTAGATGTTTGGATAACTAAATTTCCAATTTACCATATGCACGTCCCCAAGGACATTGGTGTGTCATATAAAACCTGATCATGTGCTCAAAGTGCAGACACGTTGTTATGCACCCAGTTCACTATTGGAGTTTGTGCCCAGCGGAGCCATTTGTGTGTCAACCTGAGTAATATAAGCACAGCAGGGCAGCCCTGCCTGCTCTTACAAACATAGAGGTGCATATAAACTACCTTCAGACTTTAATGCTGAAGGCCGCAATTTAAAGGAAATGACTACATTTAAATTCATATGGTCCCGTGCAATCCATTTTGGAAGAAAAAAAATATGTATATGAACACATATAGATATCTATACATATATTTATATATATATATATATATATGATGGAATGTTTTGCATCAGACTTAATTTTTGTGTGAAAGTATTCCTTCCTTATCAGTAACAAATTATGTCTGCAGTGCTGCAATGGTGAGGAACACACTGTCCCCCTCCAAACTGAGGTGTAATTTGCTTTATTTGCCCAAATTATTGGTGCCACATCTGAGAAGAAAAAGCAAAATACAAAGCTGTCCTCTAAATAGTGGCAAGTGAGCACTTTGTAGAGAGGACGCTGGAGTCAGCAAAGATGTCCGAACCTGCTGTGAAGAGAATTTTTCATTTGGAGCTTAGGTCTAATTTTCATGCCAGCAGTCGTTTTGTGACGAGTGGTATTTGCAGTTTCACATTTTACAACACAACTTGGAAGATAATAACACCTAAATGATTTTTGCACCATAAATTCTTTCTTAATTTAAATTTTATGATGGGATGTTTAGTATCAAAACCCATTCAAAAATAGGCATTTTTAAGCCATATTCGTTCTGTAAATGCATTTTAAATGACCTTAAGCACTTTATGACACAGTTAATCATGTGAGACAGGACCCGGGTGCATTATAAACTATTAAAACACATTGTGTCATGCTACTTACTGAGCCGGTTGACCCCAGTGTGAGGTTGTGTGCTGTGTACTAGCGTTCATTGGCCATGTCCAGCTGTTTCCTGATAGTCTGACTGCTCTGGCCTCAACCTCTCTCCTGGGGAAACACACACTTCAAGCATCACTGTACAAAGATGTGTGTGTATGTACTGAAGACAGCTGGTAGCTTCTGTGTATGTGTATGTGTGTACGATTAGAAATTCAGTTTTTCCACCTGCTCACTCAGCATCAAATCTCTCCCTCTCTTCCTCTCTTGCTCCCCAATCACAGATGTGGATGTGACTCCCTCGGGTGCTCTTACGCTGTGTCTGGGAGTTCATTTAGTGTCAGCCGCGGCCTTATTGACTGGAGTCTGCACAATGGCTACAACATATGTCCGCGAGACCGTCAGCTCCACTGGAAATGAATCGGCTCTCGACAGCAACATCGCTGCCATTTTCCTCGTCTTTCATTCCCTCATAATTCTATTAGCGCGTCCTATTCAGGAACGGTCTGATAAGTCCGTGGCACAATGCAGCGCCGCGATGGAAAGGTTCTTCTGGGGTTTGGATGGCGCTGGCCTGTGTGATGTTTCAGAGAGCCGCGGCTTTGTTCTCTGCAGTGTAGCCTCTAGCAGATACTGCTGCTGGTACAGTAAGCTGCGGCCCTTCAGCTCCGAGAGGCGCTTGATGAGCTTAAGAAAGGACCATATCTTTGACAGTGCTTTCAAACTCTGTTTCTAAGGCCACAAATAGCATGATATAGCATCTTAAGTGTGTGTGTGTGTGTGTGGGCCACTTGCGTACACATAAATGAGCAAACCTAGAGACATATATGCAGATGCACAAGCACATCAGTGTCTCTGCTGCCTTGGGGAGCATGTGCATGTGTGCTTTTATGTGTGTGTGACCAGGACACTCGCTCACAGGAAGATTACTGCCGCCCATGCCCGTCCGCAGTGTGTGTTTGTGCCATTAAGCTGTGTCAAACAGAGAGCCATAATCTGGAATGAACAGTCTCTGGCATGGAGATATTCTGACGGGGTCATCATTAATGTTCAGCCCAGATTTAGAAAAGTCAGCTCACCAACATATGTAACATGAAAGTGTGATGAAAAGCACATGCATTGAATGTCTGAGATTCTTCTTCACAGGCAGAGCAGATTCAGTGCAGAGGAGCAATGATAACACAGGCCAATACTCCTGTTAATACAGACAGCATCATTAAAACATAATCACGTGTGTTGTCATGGGGCACAGATATTAAAAAATGAATTTTAAAGAACACATTCTGCCCCTCGTCTTTCCTGTCTCCCCTCATGAGCGTTACCTCTTGTGTTTCTTCCTCCCGTGTCTGATCCACCTCCTCTCCAAATGCTAATTTTCCCTCTCCGCCTTCCCCCCCTTTCCTCTCCTTCCTGCATTGTGTCCATCAGGATGTAAGCGCAGTAACACCGGGCCTTCTTGGTAATACCTTCTAATAAATCCATTGCACGCTGCGAGAGCAAAAGGGCGGATGAGGGGATTGAGGGAAGGAAGAAGAGAAACTGCGACGAGGAGGAGGGCGGGCATGAATAATGAAAGGCGCCAGAGCTCACGCTGTCCCATCATGCCTGGCGACACCCTGGCATCCTCCTGTGCTGTTTTGGTTACAGGCAGATGAAGGCTACATGTGCAGAGGGAGAGGGAGATAGGACCGGAGAAGAATGGCCTGAAAAGTGAGCGGATGGATGTGTGCTACGTGCTTTGAGTGCTGAGGAGGGCAGAGCAGCTGATAATTAGCAGTAAATGTTGTTCAGGGAGAGGGGGGGTGTAAGGCAATTGGTTTGGATTTCGTCTCAGCCGCTTCTCTGTTTAAGTCGGAGAGTCTCTCCTGTTCTGTTGTTTTAAGTGATACTATATTTCATGTCATACCAGCACCATAGAAAAAGCCTCTGTGGCCATAAAGGAGTTAAAAAAAAAAAAAGTTACACTTGTTACACAGTTACACACAACTGCAGTTAGTTTGCAAAAAAAAAAAAAAAGGCCCCTAAAATTTGTGTAAAATGTAAAATTATACAAATCAGCACTATTGCCTGGATGTGTACAGGTTTCAGGTTTTGGCACAAATAGACATATAATGTAAATAGCGAGCTTTTAAAGTCTTACTGAGGCGATGTTAATGGGGAGCGTCTAGCCTCAGTAATGTGATGTATTTGCATGTGAAACTGGATATGTTGATGGGTATGATCGTTAGAAGGATTTAAATTAGGTCCCTCAGATGCGATTGGTTTGCTGAGAAGAGAGCGTGTCTTCGCAAATGTGGAGCTGTCCGGAGCTGTAGTGAGATACTTGTGTTATTGTTATTGTAAAAACATTTTAATGTTATTCTCTCTTTCAACAAGAAAAGAGAGCAACTTTTATGTATATATGTAGTTCATAATGATAGATTTTTTTTTGTCAAAAAACAGCAATGTGTTAAACGTCTCTTCAGATTTTTACATTTCACAGATATTTGGAGGTGGCTGGATGGTCTTTTGTGCAAAGAACTGCTTGCCAAACTGCCCACAACGAACTCTGACATTTTTACAGAATAACCAGCGATCTAATGATCATGTGAGGAATATTTAATATTAATTTGCATTCGGTTGGATGGAAACAGCAATTACCATTATGGACATAGAAAAGCAGTCTCAGCAAACACACGACACACATCTGAGCAAAAAAAAAAAAAACAAAAGGCACAGAAATACAGACCATGACAGAACTGTAAAAGAGCTGCTTTGTAGGTGCTTACAAAGAAGCCGGGGCCACAAGCTTTAGTTGCTTCACACTGGGAGAAAAGCATGGAGTAGTGCAGGTGAATAAGCTTACAGGAGATGAAGAAAATTGCAATGTAGTGTTGAAGAGGTTGCACAATATGTGAAAAGCTTTCAGTAAGGTTCAAAACTTAAGAGACTGATTCTTAACGAGAATCCCCCTTCAATTATTCATCTTAAAATGTCATAATAAATGTATTTAAAAAGGAATCATTTAGAAATATATTTTGATAGAATATACCAAGCAACATTCCTGTTGAAAATATTCAGTTAAAATATAAATAGACAGAGTAGCACCCTGCAAATGTAATATAAAGCTTTCATACTTTATTCTTAATTGCTCAAAGAGAAATTGTCCCTCAGAAAGTACGCTGCAAAAGAAAACAATGCACATTTTGAAAGAAGTCAAAATGTAAAGTGCAGACACAATTAAAATAAATACACCTGTGAGGACAAAATATTGTATTGACACAATTGTGTAAAAAGTCAAATCTACAATATAAAGAAAAAAATAAACTCTGACTGAGCAGAGAGACATCATATTTAGGGTGGCACCTGAGGTGGCTAATCACATTTCACAGATTGGCCCAAGCCCCCTTGACCACTCCCTGAACACGCCCCTGGAAAACAGCAGTGTGTTTTTCATCCTTATAGTGGCTTGCAATGATTTTTCCCGTGAGTATGATGATGTGTTCCATAACTAACCTTTAACCCTGAGGCGTCAACCTGCATCTCATTATGGCCAACAATAGCAATCGTTTTCTCAACCCTACCTAGCGAGCGGCACGGTTATGTGGATGAGCTGCTCAATTCCAATTACACCGCTGTGATTGCAACGCTGTCGCAAAGCCCACAGAAGCTGCTCAATGGTGCAGGACCACGCACACACACGTACACACATGCACACACACGCACACAAGCACACGCACGATCACGCACACTGGAGAGCAAGAGTGGCCGGCTATTGTTGACGCAAGGAGAATTCAGAGGGGCTACATCAATCTTGTCATCAAAAATCAACATGCTTGTTTGTCTGAGTCTGTGTGTTTGTGTGTGTTCGCACGGGCTCGCACGTGTCTGTGCGTATGTGTGTGTGCGTTTAGAAATGAGATTCACCTTTTGGTCTGAGCGAGGTTTTACTGGACTGTGGGTCGATAGATCAATGTTGAGTGGAAGGGACACACTCAGCAGAGGCAGAATAGCTGTGGAAAGGCCACAGCAATCAGTCTTAGCCGAGCCTGTCCCCTAATCATCCAGTGGAGATTCTCATTCTGAATGGAGGCTATTTTTACAAACTGGCACTTGAAGCTCTTCCAATGAAGTCAAATATGCAGCAATTACAGATATGGATAATTGAATGTGATGACACATTCACTGTCTGTCTCAGGCTGGCTGTTTACTGCTCCTGTTCCTGTTCCTTACCGCCAAAAAGTATGGCATGTTTAAACGTTATACAGCTGGAGGTCAGACTTTAATTTAATCTAACAACACTCAGAGGCAGAAGCCAACAGATATAATCTCAATGCTTGAGTTAAACCTAAATGGGCAGAGCCAAAACCACAGATTGCTAGCTGGCAAGCTTGAATGGCGAACAAATACCACTGATCAAAAAATGGCCAACATTTATCAAGAGAGTGGGGCTTCATAATAATACTTTCGCTGCTTTCGCTCCACCACCGTTTCTGCCTCAGCAAAACAAAAAAAGCTTAGTTTAACCAAAGGTTTACATTTTATAGAAGCCTCGATTAATGTATTTCCTCAACTGCAATAAAAATCAGTCAGCTGTGATTGTTGTTATTACAGCTGTAAGTGTAATTTCTGTATAATTTAATTTAGGGGTATTTAGGAAACGTTGGTCTGTGGTTATTATTACAAATTGATGAAAAAAAGAATCACATTAAGTGTGTTTTTTCAGTTATAGTCTCATCTGATAGGATTTTACACACTAGCGTCGTGTTGGTCAGTGTGTACAAACTGGGATTGTGCTTAAAGTCATTTACTCATTTACTGCTTCCTGTGTAGAGGACAATATAGCGAGCTCATCTGCAAAATGAAAAAGCACTATCGGGCACTACTTGGCTCGTTTTCTCTGCACTGTTAATTATGTCATTGTCAGTTGAAATGTGTCAGATCAACATAGGCTGGGGGACCATCCATAACAAATACCGCCATGCACGTTTGTGATAAATACGTTTATTAAGCGCATTTTCCCAAATAGATAAATACAAAGTTCACCGTGACTGTTTTATGATGTTTTGCTCTGCTGACAGTAAGAGTATTCATTTCACGCCGCAGCACATGGGAATGGGTTTGGAATTAATGGGAATTTGTTTTTGGCATAATGGGCAGACAGATGCACTTTTTGTTCAATGGCACATTGTTTGGTCTACTGAGGTGATGGTCAATTCTACAAACCATTGACCCACAGAGCGTCCAGCACTGCTGTAAACTCTAAAGCTTACAACACCTTATTTAAACCAATCAGAATACAGAAATTACATTTACTTTATGAAACACGGCAGTAACTGTTTCTTTAAGGGAAATCTTTTGAGTTAGCGGTTTGCTTACTCCGGGGGCCCCCGACCTACAAAATAAATCACAGCAAAATCTATGATTTATTCAAATTGTGCAAAGCTGGAGTGCTATATTATCTCATTTTCTCTCCACAAAATGAAGTACTGGATGTTGTACAGCAGAACCACAATACATAGTCGAAAAGGTATAATTTAACTCCCTATACATCCATAGTCTGTGCAGTCGTGTAGCATAATGTGATTATTTGGTCAACATGCAGCCCTGCGTGCTAGACTCCTGAGCAGCTCTGCGTGAGCAGCCTGATGGTGGCACCGCTTCATTGATGCCGTTGGTTTTGAAAACTGAATGAATGGTGCAGATTAAGGATCATCTTTTGTGCCATACGGGGAAATTCATCATCTCCCCTTCCCACTCACTAAGACACATGCATGTGTAATCCACCTCCGCTTTAGAAATGGAGATTAGTTCAGTTGTCCTCTTATATTGTTTATATGGGAATTCAATGATGCATGTTTACACTTCTGTTCAGAGATTCAGTTTAAATCTCCAACACGTTATATCGTGCCTTCGTGTTTCAAGCATGGAAAACAGGATTTATTGTCCCTATGGGAAGCTCAGAAATACATCTATCTATCTATCTATCTATCTATCTATCTATCTATCTATCTATCTATCTATCTATCTATCTATCTATCTA
>JBAJHX010000024.1:17019051-17054439 GCA_037176925.1 Amniataba percoides | reverse complement strand
TCTATCTATCTATCTATCTATCTATCTATCTATCTATCTATCTATCTATCTATCTATCTATCTATCCATCCATCTATCTATCTATCTATCTATTTACATGTATGTATCTCTGTAGTTTTAAACCTTTCATTCATTCATTTTTGCCTCTCCACACTCCATCCATCCACCCATGTTTCATTCTCCCCAAGCTTTTCTCCTCTACCTTCGAAGGTGGAAGGAAAGGCATCAGGCATTTTGCAGTGTTTAATTGCGTTCCCAAGGCAATTTAATTAACTTGGGGCCCATCCTGATTTCCTGCTGGCTCTGATACATTTGACAAAAGAAATAAAAAGTGATTGGATATTTTCAGGAACGTTCTAGCACCGACATGGTGACTCCTGGAAGGGCCTCGCTGGTTGCTGCCTTCTCTCATGTGCGTTTGCCCGCTCAGACCACAAAACACATACCCCCTCCCCCCCTCCCGAACAAAAAAGTACAAGTGTCAGGCCCGGGTATGATTCTATTTTCTGTGAGCAGTAGATCCGGAAGGAGAGAGAGGAGCTGACAGTCAGAGGTAGTGGGGTTGATGTTTTTTGTAAAAACAGTGGTACAGAGACAGTAAGGAAGATAGAGGTGCAGAGATGAGAGGCGGTGGTGTATTAGGATGTGTAACATTGGGAGGAAGCATCCCGCTGTCAGAGGCAGCGGTATATCTGTCTCACGTTATGTTCAAATGATGGCTTCATCTTTATGGCCTGTTTATCTGCCCGGGATATTTACAGGATGACATGACAACAGCAGGGGAGGAAGAGGGCGTCCTAGCTCCTGGGATGCTGTGCCGTCTGTGTGTGTTTACTCCGCACTCCATAAAGGATTAATGCAAAGAGAGTGACATCGCAAATCCTTGTAGGCGCAAACTAATGGCACACGCCTTTCACCTTTCTGTCCCTTGTCTCTTGCCGTCATCTAAAAAGCCTCTCGATAACAATCTAGTTGAACATCCGTCATCCAGTGTCACCGTCCTCCTCCTCCTCCTCCTCCTCCTCCTCCTCCTCACCGGTAACACTCTTCATGGTGTCTTGCCACACGCTAAACCTCTAATAGCTGTGTTTTGCTCAGTGATTTTCATTTAGGACTATTCTTTGCTTAAGCACAGGCCTCTTTGAAGTGGCTCCAGATTAGGGGAGGGAAAAAAAAAGTCTGTTATGCTGTGTGAAGGTGTTGGCTATTTATTCAGGATGGCTTCATTTGCATGGTGCCGGCCCCCGAGGACTCTGAGGCTACACTTTAAATAGAATGTGGTTTTCTTTAAAATCATCTGCGTTGCATAATTCATTATATTAACTTTATCTTTATTCATACGCATTGTGATGCGCGTGAATCATGTCTATGAATTGGTCTCAGACGGAGGTTGCATTTAACATGAATGCTTAGCCACTTTCCATGGAGAATAGTGTGTGTGTGTGTGTGTGTGTGTGTGTGTGTGTGTGTGTGTGTGTGTGTGTGTGTGTGTGTGTGTGTGTGTGTGTGTTATCCTTGTCAGTTCGCTAGCTTCCTATACTTTCATCACTTGCCAGTGTGGGTCTCTTTTTTTGTGTAGTCTATACATGCATATTTGTGCCTCTCCTCTTCTTTCTGTGTGTCTGTCCAAATCTGGCTCACACACCTATATGTATGTGTGTGTTTGTGTGCGTGTGTGTGTGCCAGGAGAGTGAAAGAGAGAAAGAGAGAGAGGAAGAGAGAGAGAGAGAGAGCTTTGCTGGAAGAAAACAGCTGTCTCTCTGTATGTCAGGCCTGCGATCTGAAGGGGTGAGGGAGTAGAGGAGGAGGAGGAGGAGGAGGATGAAGAGCACTGCAGTGCCTGGGGAGCTATGACAGGCATCACACTTAGAAACTGCGACACACATAACCCAAGCCACACACAAAGACATGGCACACACACACACACCTGGATCGCCGTGTGAAGGTTGTTTAAGGAGCCCTAGGGTGTTTTTGTGGTGTGCTAGTTAAAGATCCTTGAGTGAAATTTTTTACTACCTGACTCATTACATCTGTACACACCACGTTCTGATTTTGAGGGGGTTTTGGAGGCTGATATTTTCAGATTAAATTCAGCTGGCGTCTTTTATATTTGGTTTTCAAATAGTTTTCTCAGTAGAGTTTTCTTTCAAACCGCTTAATTGTCAGTGTGGAAAACACTTTCGAAGCAACAGACAACCATCGTGGGTCACTTCAGTGGTGGAGGATATTACTGCGAGTCTTTTAAAGCAGAAGCAAGTGGAGCAAAAGTCAACTGAGCATTTCAGTTAAATAAAACATTTATTATTATTCCTTCACTCAGTTTCTTTCTCTCTGTCCTTTTTTTGTCCATCATAATTTCTTTCTTTCTTTTGTTCTTCGCTGCATTTCTTGTTTCTCTCACTTGGTCTGCCCCCTTTTCTTTACTTACTCTGCTTTCCTGCTTTTCCTTCCTTTCTCGCCCTCTTTCATTTTACATTTACATTTCTTTCTTTCTTTCTTTCTTTCTTTCTTTCTTTCTTTCTTTCTTTCTTTCTTTCTTTCTTTCTTTCTTTCTTTCCTCTCTTTCTTTCCTCTCTTTCTTCCTCTCTTCCTCTTCCCCTCTTTCTGTCTTTTCAGAAACAAAATGTCATCAGCGTGTACCACCCACAGAGCGCTTCCTCATACGAAATAACCTGTCACAGCTCCCCATTTGTGAGCCAGATCCTTGTTTTTGCCAACATAAGATTACAGCGGAGGGTTACGGCAGCGACGCCCGTAAACAGCAACACGAATAATCAGATGCAAACGTGCGGGTACGCCTGTCTCATTTGCTGGTGAAAGTCTTTTTTTTTCTCCCTCAGTTTATCAAATGTCATTGCTCAAAAGGTCAGCCTTCACCTGCGTTATGCTCGAGATAAAACAGTGTCCCGCCTCCTCTCATCCAGTCTCCCTGTGGTGTGTTTTTCTTTTTTTTTTCTCTTTTTTTGTTGACCCTTAGATGGGATTTGCTATCTTACTTTCTCATGCATTTAAAGCTTACCTGCCTCCTTGCAGCTCAACACCTCCCTCTTGAGGTTTTCAAAAAACTCTTTCAACCTCCTCAGTGTGTGTGTGTGGACGTACAGTATGCTTGTGCATGGGTGTATAGATTTGTACGAAAGTTTTGTGTGTGTGTGTGTGTGTGTGTGTGTGTGCGTGTGAGCGTGTGAGCGTGCACGCACTATGCTATGCCCGTGGGTTTGACGGATGATGTGTGACAAGTGTGTGGAGTCAGCCCTTTGGTGGGAACCCGCTGGGGCTGGAAGATGCCCTTGTCCTTTTATATTTTACAGCGTATCTTTTTACTCCTCTGCTCTGCTTCCTCTCTACGCTGTGGCCCGTGCGACCACAGCAGTGGGCTTATGGTGATCGATTGGCAGTTTGACTTTGAAACTATATAAAACCTCCTCTCCGTGCTGTGCTCGAATGCACTGTGACACAGTGATACTTTGGGCCATTATACATTACCTTGGATGAGATATTTGCTCTTATTGTGAAGCCAAACAGCATTTTGATGATGTTTGACACGATTCATCCCAGCTTCATATGAAACAGAACGCAGGGGAAAGATCCGGAGTGTGAGGAGCATTGTTCGAAAGCGAACAGGTTGGATCATGCAAAGCTTGAAAAGAAAAGGGGAAAAAAGGCCACTGTGCATTCAGTTGTGTGGAAGGAATTCAGAGTGCAATGCTTCATGCATAATGCTGAGCTGTCACAACTTTTGGATCCTTCGTAATGAATAAGTTGCAGCCACTGGGATGCAACGCTGGTGTGTTAAAAAAAGAGAAACATGAATTTGGGATGTGCACACCCAGATGTGTTTGACCAAAGGAACATTTTGTACACACTTAGGAAGTTGTTAAATATGTGTAAACAGGACTGCTGCAACCCGTCGCTACGCTATATAATGTCATGTGTCTGTGGCTGTTAAAGGAGCACTACTCCAATTTACACATAAAATTCAATTTACTTATCAGGAGTGCAGTATTGCTAATCCTCTGTGGCTCTGGAGGAGCTTCCTAAAAGCGGTGAGAAAACTGCATAAAACAAATAAATAACAGTGGTAGGGTCTTAGAGTTTGAAAGAGAAATGTAGCCTGTTTGGAGGGTGACCCAAGCAATTGTCTAAAAGTCTAGATATCTTTCCCAGCTTTGTGGAAAAGCAAGGCTAAATCACTACAGTAACTGAACTTTGATACCCAGAAGTCAACAGTGTCAACTGCACACGTCGGACTCCAGCTACAGGTTTGGTCTGTGATGGTTTCATACTGAATAAGACATCGAGTGTGCCTTTCCGTTTCAGCTGATTGACCAACCCCAGAATTTTATTTGCACAGAGTGAATCTGATGAGTGTATTTTTATTTGTAGCTGGAGGCAAAATGGCTTTTTCTGACTTGATGTCAATAACAGGGCAAAAGGAAATGCCTCTTCCTTATTTTTCCCTCTGTCCTCTCCCTCTCCTGCTGGTGTTGCAGAGGTCAGCTATGTCCTGTGTGCACAGGTAGATTTTCCAGATGCGGTGCTCTCATTCACCTTTATATTCTCACATGGCTGTGTGTTTGCCTCTAGACCTCCGCTGCCCCACTGGCTGCAGGGGCCCCTCAGAGCGAGGAGCCGAGCCAAGAAACTGTCTGGCCACCCAGTGTAAACTATGTGTTTACAGCAAGGCCGGGGTCACACTGGGCATGCTCGGCTCGGTACGTCTCACCTGCTGCTGATGATAAAGGATCTGATGTTGGCGTAGACAGGCGGCTATAGTGGCGCCGCCAAATCCTGCTTAAAAAAAAAAAAGAAAAAAGAAAACTGTTTCTGCTGTCCTTACAGAGCCGCATTTGGCAGCTTCACTGTGTCGTGCTGAGGAGGAAAAGAAATGCATGCTTCTTCTGGCAGCTCGGTGCAAGATATCTACTTATCATTCAGCATAAATCCGCTGTGGATTTGTAAATATTTTAAAGGTTAAGCTCAACCAGGCAGTCCAAAGTGAAGGGGACGACTAGCTCTTGAGCTCCCAACATGTCTGCCCCCCCCTCTGTTTTCTCTGAGCTTAGTGCATACTGTGTACTCAAACATTTATAGACTTTATTATGTGGTCATGCATTTATGTATGGTTCCTCTGCTGTATGTTGACGGTACAGCTTCCACGAGACGGCCTGGCCTTAATGGTTTGCTTGATCAGTACACGCTCAGATTTGCCCGAACACAGGTGACGCTGTTAGAGGGTTCAGACATAATGTTACATAACACGTAACAGCTGCATATTTGTTCGTTCAAAGAACACTCACTGTAGTTTGTCCCCTTCAATGTCCCTAGTTATCCTCCCCATTTAACTCCAGGGCCTTTGTCACAGTTTATCTCTTTCTTTACTTCTTCCTTCCTCCTGTGCTCTAAATAACTTTATTGACATTTGAATTGGATGTGGATCACGGTAATTATCCAGCCTTCCTGCTTCCTGGCTGGCATTCACTGAGAGGAGAGCATCAGTGCAGCCACATCTCAAACCGGGGCCACAGGCAGATAAAATTTGCCTCAAATACAAACCCATGGTCATGTTATTCACATGCTTGTTTGCTCATATTGGCATTCATATACTCTCAGGGAAGCAGCGGCACAAAACATGCGCACCTTTTGGAGCATATCAGAGCTTGAGAATACCAGCAGGAATAAAAGAGCTTATTGTGGTATCTTCTCTCTATAGGGACAGCAATGTAGTAAGAATATGTGAAGTATGCTTGTGGATTCCTTTAAGGCCGAATGACCGTGAATCGTGCCACTCGAATGTTTGCTCATGCTTATCCTCCAAGAAATCTCCATGACTCCTGCACAGTCAGCACGGTCATGAAATACTGGCAAGTGCAAGTTTTTTTTATCTTGTGAATGTAAATACATTTTACATTTTTATTTTAAGAAACACGGTCATGCCACACAGTACTGGAAATCAACATTCTTGCTCAGGGGATGGTTAATAAGTACGTGCTCACCTTACTTGTGTTTTATCGCATGTTATAGTGTTGTTAAATGTAAAAACACAGCAATCTGTTGTATCACCCCATGGGGGGTTGAACTGATTGCCCCAAAGATTTACATACCATCATGGAGTCAGGCACCAATTCAAAGGAATAGTTTGACATTTTGGGAAACCACATCGTTGCCAAGAGCTAGATGAGAAGGCTGATACCACTCTTATATTTGTCCATAGAAATAAGGCTGTATCCTAAAGTCAGGTTAGCTGAGCATAAAGAGCAGAAATGTGGATGAACAGCTAGCCTGGCTCTATCCAAACCTAACACATTTGTCTACCAGCATCTCTAAGGCTTAGTAAGACCCTCGCCACTCACAACCTCCTGGAGTCTTCACTAGTTGCCTGGCAACCTCAAGGTGACTGTAAGTCTCGAGCAGGTCACTCTGCATCACTCAGAAATTTCTTGAATCTATGCCTCTAAGTGCTTTCATGAAAATGACAGAATAAAAGACCATGGATAATAAAAGGAAAAGAAGACTAAATTATAAGGCTTGCTGTTCCCTCCTGTGCACAGTCTTTGTGCTGTTTCTTTGTCAAATTTCAGGTTTAGCTTGATTTATCACATATAATCAAACTGGGTATGTATGTCTAATTACATTTTTCTTTTCTTTTTTAATTTTTTTTTTTTTTTTTTTTAGCAAAAATGAGTGTAAAATTTCTGAGCCTGTCAGTGCTGGTCTGATGTATCTGGTATCTTCTTCTTGATCACAGCAGGGAGAAATGGAAATTACCTGGATGGTTGAGATCCTTAACAATACACCTATTCTTATTCTACCACCTGTTATAAATGTCCCTCAGGCAGGGTGGAATGATGCCTATTATTAAATCTACCTGGCAAAGCTTGCAAGGCCTTGTGGTCTTCTTTGCTGCTGCTCTCATACCAGGCAGTGGTGTTCCCTGTCAGGATGCTCTTGATGGTGCAGGAGTAGCAGTTCCTCAGTGGTTCAGGCCCTCTACCCCGTTCAGGTGTGGGCCGCAAAGCTAAGTTACCATCTGTCGGTCATATTTAGCATGCAGTCATGAGAGCGGTTTCAGTCCTCTACTCTAAGACTACAAGAAAGCAAATTATCGACCAGTTCCTTTGAGGCTTTCATCGACCAGCCTGAGAGCTGAAAAAAGAGGAGAAGAGAAATACAACATTTCTCAATAGAAACTGGAGCGTTTTAAACATTTTAGCAATTTTTAAGCTTTCTCATTTGCAGCCACTCTCTTCACTTCCAACCCCAAACTTTTCTCCAAAAAACACAACCGAGACAGAAAATAAATCCGGGATCTGACTTAGCACAACTGTCCCCATCGATATAACAGTCGTAGTCGCCTCACATGGCGGACTGAATGATATAGTCCTGTTGGCGGGCTGAGCGGCGCTGCTGTAAATGGACACCGCTCTCTGCTTTCAAAGCCAGTATCATTTTTCCTTGATGTGGAGTGAGAGCGGTGTCCCTGAAACAAGGCTATCCAGAGGAAGAGAGCAACGATACAATCAACAGTCTGCGCTCGGCCTTTACTGGCAGAGCCTCAATGGGCCGCGAGAAAGAGAGGGATGAGAGAGGAGAGGGGAGTGAGGCCGCCAAGGCTGAGAAATGTAAAAAGGACGTGACACGAGAGTGTTAGCTGAACACCTTTTCCAAATAAAATCCACCAGAAAATGCTGCATCACAGTTTGTTTTTCTGTTCACTTTGCTCAAACGCGGCCACCCAGCTGCGCGTGGCCGTCTGTCAAGGAGATAGAGGATGGAGAAAGATGTGAGAAAGACAGAACGAGAGCGATAAAGAGAGGAAATTGGGGAATTTTTAGCGGATGAGTGTGTTTCTGGGCTCCATGTTGGGTTAGTTAATGACTGGTGCATATGTCAGCCACGCAGCTGTGGAGTCACAATCAGCCAGCCAGCTGAGGAAGGGAGCGACGGGTGGAAAGGAAAGAGAGAGAAAGAGGGAGGCAGACAGATATAAAGTATTAATCCGTGGACGTGCAGGGAAAAAAAGAAAAAAAACGGTGAAAACAGTCCTTGCGCGAGGGAGAGCGGAGGAGCAGGGGAGGTGAGATAGAGGATTTTGAGCGAAATAAACACAGAGCGGCATCCGGAGGGAGTCGGGAGAGAGAAAAGGGAGAAAGAGAAGTTGCCAAGATAGTTTCCATTCTTCTCATCCTCCCTCAACTAGCTGAAGCAGAAATGGCAGAGGCTGCAGTCCAAATCATTACACTCAGCTGCCTTCCTGGAAAGTATTTACTGTTGTCAATAAAAGAGCAAAGAGAAGGCAGCGTTTGTAAAAAAAGAAAAATAACTAAAATATGCAGCTCTTCTGTGGAAAGATTGCAACTTCATGATGGACTGCGCTCCTGTACTTGTATTTTTCAAAGGCATTAACATATCCTCTATACCAGAAGCCTTCTCTGGGAGTCTTTTCACCTCCGCTTCCTTTCACTTCGCCTTTTTACCCCCACCGTCCTGTCTGTCCTGCCCCGTCCTGCCCCATCCTGGCCCGTGTTCCATCAGCTCTGGGATTTAAGCCTTTAAGAGCCTCTTTTTCCCCTCCAGTAAGAGCTTTAAGGCAGAATGTGTGTGGAAAGCAGTTTTTTTGGGGAAGGATCAGAGCTGGACAGAAATAGGTACAGATCGAGAACAGGAGTGGGTGCTTCAGGAGGAAGTCTCTGACCTTCAATTGTCCCCGCTTCTTTCCGCCCCACAAAACACCCACAGTAACTCTGACGGGGGCCTTTTTTGTGAGGCAAGGACATTAGTTTATTGTGCCTTGGTTATTACTCACAAATGCTGTTGGCAGGATTAGGTACACAGGTGTAAAGCCGGCGTGTTTTATCACTGACAGGGCCCCTCTAGAGTGAGACTTTTGAAAGGTGAAGACATCTCAACGAATTCCTCTTAGCACAGCATGTTGTTCCGCCACCTACTTAGTTTTTTACGAAATGTGCAAATTATTATATTAAATCATTTTACTCTGACACACTTAGCAATTAGTGAGTTGTTGAATGAAAGAAAATTAATTCCTCAAATAAAAATAGAACATTTTCTGGGTTTTTTGTGTGTTTCATGAAAGTAAATAAAATATCATTGGCTTTTGGACTGCTGGTCAGACAAAATCAATCGTTTTAAGACCTTTGGAATCACTTTTTCCTACTGACATTCAATACACCTATTGCCACCACTACACTACACCAACTATCAACTGAGAAGTTATCTTTAATATTCTGCATTGTCAGGTTGACACTGAGCCTTTTTAATATCACTGACTAAAAACCTTGGCTTTGTATGATCTGACCTCTAAACCTTTTTATTTTTTTTCCCTTGTGCCTCTGCAGGCAGACCCGGGAACAGGAGACCCCACCAGACTTCTTCTATTTCTCCGATTTTGAGAGACACAACGCCGAGATCGCTGCCTTTCATCTTGACAGGTAAGTCAAATTCAGCCTCTGGCGTGTCTGGGACCTCACGTGTCATGTCTGCTGTTTGAAACCACATGTTAGCCTCATCTATAACAGACTTTTCAGCTCCTTGCTTTACAAAGGGCTGCGAAGAAGATGCACAGATTTTTATAAATCATCTCAGGTGCACTATAATAACTTTATAAAAGTGTGAGCAAATAAAATGGCTGAGCTGAAAACCACAGAAACAGCAGCTTTGGTTGATGATGTGACAGAAACATCAGTGTGTAATGTGAGCTAGGCTGCTTTAGGTTTCAAAAATGGTTGTTTTGCATCTACTTCAGTCACATTTCACCTCAAACACTAGCGTTTAAGTACTTCAGCACTCTCCTGGACATCTAAAAAGAAAAAAAAAACATCAGTGGAGTGGAACTAGAACGTCTTGTTCTTTGCTTAAGGTGTCTAAGCTCACCGGCAGGAGCAGCAGCAGAGTTCTGGTCCAGAAATGATCTCGATGCTGCCAACACTTTGAACTTGAACTAACGAAGGAATGTTCTTCAACCTGCTCTAACTCCTTCAAGCCCAACTACTTCTTTCCAACGTCCTGTGGGTTTTGTTCCTCCGTGATTGCTCATTTGCCTCTCCCCGTGTCGGCTCATTAACCACCTGGGGGAACAAAAACCTGCACAAAACACAGCACCTGAGGGGCCAGAGCTGTGTTCGCTCTGTTCTGTAGTGAGGCTTTCAGATGTGTGTTTGTAAGAGGGAAGTTACGAGCAATACAGACCCACATGTGTCTGCATGCAAGGCCGATTGCAGGCTTTCCCATTTCTCCTCAGCGGATGACTTGCCCTGCGCTTATTTGTACATCTGATTCTCCCTTTCACTCCTTCAGAAACTCGTCTTTTTTCCAGGCTCAGCGAGCGGTGTGAGCGGGGCCCGTACAGTAGAGGCTGTAAGCTCCGAGAGGCCATGAGTCATAGAGGATGAATGCCGCCCTCCCGCAGCTAGCATCTGACTGAACAATGACTGCAGCCTCCTTGCTTTGCTAACCACCACGCTCTCTGACTTCACTGACTTTACAAGGTTAACACTATGTGGCTGGCCGTGCTGGAGAGACTTTAATGAAAAGAGAAAACCTCATGAGGCTCACTGATGGACGGGAGAAAGGGATGAATTGGTCGTGTGGCTATTAAAGTCCAGCTGACGTCACCGTGGCTCTGTGTTATTATGAGCGGAGGGATTGTGCTGTGTTATGAATGCTGGTGATTCAAGATGATACCGAGGTCGCACTCACACACACACAGACCGCTCACATATACGCGCACACACAATGGGGCCACAGAGGGTAGTGATGTTGAATCTGCTTTTCCTTCAGGCACAATGACACAGTTCAGCAGCAATTGCATTAGCAGCAGCTTTCTTCACCAGTCTGCTACACATCTGGTCCTCTATACACACACGCACGAAAATACGCTCACACACTCCCGGCATATGTGTGGGTTAAGGGGAAGAGGAGGAAACCAAAGGCATGAAAGGCCCTGCGCCCATTCTAAATATAAGCCAGGCAGGGTTTGCCAAAAGCAGCGCTTTATTTTTTTTTTCCCTTATTTTGTCTGTTCTAAATTAGAGCCCAGCTACAGAGCTGCTGCTGCTGCTGGTGCAGAGGCTTAGGCTACACTGCCTCCCAGGGGGCCCACAGACACACACGGGCTCTTTTAAAAGCAGCATTCACACAGGCATGTGCACACACCCACACCCACACACACACTCACACACACAGCCACCGTCTTTTTTTGTATAGGCTACACTGCTATAAGCATCATTAATTATGTGATTGGATTTAAATGGGAAGTGCACTTGGTGTTGCTGCATTAGTGGGAAAAAGCAGTCAGCAGCTATAAAGACACACAAGGACCAATATGACCTTAAAATATTCAACTGTATAGCTCCAAATTCATGGGAATAACTTATATATCTTATATATAATTCAGCTGGGAATATGTGAAAAGACTATTCCACACAGCTCTTAGCGGGCCTCACAGTTCTGCCCTGAATATATCGCCAGTTTAAAATGGCCTCCACGGGAATGAGGTGTATCAAAGGGGTAAGGCTGGAAGAGAAAAGCACAGATGATGAACGGAGATCAAGTCGGCCCTTGCTGTCCCCTTTAGCATGGCAGCAGGCCCGGGCCCAGCAGGCCATGCGGTGCTGCGCGGCGCTTCATCCTGTGTCCGAGGAAAGAGACACGACAGCGCGCGTCTGTCTCACTCTGCACCACGCTACTTGATGGCATCATTTGTGCGACCAGCTCTCTTTCTCTCTGCTGCTCCACCGCGTCTTTCCTCTCTCCCTCCCTCTCTTCCCGCGTCTCTCTGCCCTCAGGCCTCGGCCATTAGATGTTGTCGGGGGGTATCAATTTTTAAAGAGCCTGTGCTGATGTTGTAGGCCAGGTGGTGATGACGGCAGGGGGCCACACATGCGTGAAACAGGCATGTGGCACGCAAAGGGGAGACAGCCACGCCATCTTTTAGCAAAAGGCAGCTTTATTAAACCCTCTCTCCCCCATCTAACACACGTACACACCGGCACTAATGCTGGTTTCCTGTCGAGTGACGCAAAGGCACAAAATCACCATGGCCTCGCAAGATGGAACACAAATACCAGCTCCCAGAATGCTCTGGGAACTTTTTATCTTGAAATATATAAAATCAGAGAGCCACGTGGAAGTAAAATATGTGTTTGATGTAGAATCATAGCCACATTAAAAAACACATCAAGGTTTACCACCATGTGCTGTAACTGTCAGGTTAATGGTAATGTCACAGTGCCCCCTATTGGCAGTGATCTTACATTACATCAGCACATCTCACCCTGTCTGCCCCAGTGGCCTAATGAATAAGGCACTGGCCTCCTAAGCCAGGGATTGTGGGTTTGAGTCCCATCTGGGGTGAGCTGCCTTTTCTGTGTAAATCAGTGAAGAAATATGTGGGCTCTTTAGTCCTAACACAGGAGACAATAAAAAGACAAATACTGCAAATATGACATACAATGCTGCACTTTACTGTCAGTCAATAATTGAATTTGAAAGAACAGCTTCTGTTACCATCTGTCTGTCTCCTGCAACTAGCTTTATGGCTCCTGTGATTTTATTACACCCTGATAAAAACAGTTTGTTCCATATTAAAATGATTGCTGATGCATTTGTGACTTTGTTATCTATGTTGTTCATTAGGTATCCACGTTCATCCTTCTGTTTCAAGGTTTTTCCAAACAATTCAACCCCGTGTGATGATTTTTTTATGCAGCTTGTGGCAATTAGGTTAAAGTACGTCAGTAGCCTCTTTGAATCACTCCTGTACATTCTGACTGTGGCGAGAGGCCCGAATCAGCAGCCCAAACTGCAACATTATTCCAGGTATATATATATATATCACATGCAGCTGTCCGTTTCACAGCAGTTTTGCCTCAGGTATCTCCCTTCAGTTTTCCCCTGGGGAGACACGCTTCCCAGTTTGAAAATGTAGCTTTATTCCGAGGGCAGATCGTAACCCTTCACTGTGTGTCTCTGTCCCGTAGGGTCCTGGACTTTCGGCGTGTCCCTCCTGTGGCCGGCAGACTTGTCAACATGACGAAGGAGATTCGAGATGTCACAAGAGACAAAAAGCTCTGGAGGACCTTCTTCATTTCACCAGGTACACACTGATAAAGGGCAGAAATGTTGGTTTTCAGTGACACTTCCAGAAGGAAAAGATTTAAAATCCCTACATAAATTCAGTTCTACTCTTTTATGCATGCACAAAAACTGTGGGACACGCGCTGATTTACAACCATTAATTGAGTTTATGCGATGATCTCAGGGGAGGAAAACAATTAAATGCCATCGGTGCAGTTTCCAGCTATTTTTTTCATCGTGCAAAAGTTAGAACGAAGCAAAAATGAACTCTTTCCTTCTTTGTAATGTAGAGCAAAGCTAGTTCTGTGCCCTGAATTACTGGGATATTCATTTGCATGGGATTAGTATTATCAGGGGACTTTAGCTTGCGCCGAAGCACGACAGTTAATTAGCAATGCAACCTTTACATATTACAGACATGGAAAAGTTTTACAGTATTAAAATTACTGGCAGTCTCAGCAATTAATAGAAGTCACTGCATTTCCCCTGGTCATCTTAATTTTGTGAAAACTGGTCTTTGGATATATGTGGGGTGCATATCAAAAGGGTGGATAGCGAGTGTAGTCACATTTCGACTGTAATACAACACACCAGACAGTCACTTTTGCTGTTTTAACACTTTTAACACTTTTTATGTTTTTAGCCTCAACAGTGTGTGTTCTTTTCCCAAATCTCAGCCAACAACGTGTGTTTCTACGGGGAGTGTTCGTACTACTGCTCTACTGAGCACGCTTTGTGCGGTAAGCCAGACCAGATAGAGGGATCACTGGCAGCTTTCCTCCCAGACCTGGCCCTCGCCAAACGCAAGACCTGGAGGAACCCGTGGAGACGCTCCTACCACAAACGCAAGAAGGCAGAGTAAGAGATCAATCCTGCACTCAGACACCCATAACTGAAGCAGACACTGAGGGATCCACTGCAGTGTGAGAGTCCAGATATCACTTACCAGGGGCTATAACTCATGAGATCCGTGCTGTGTACGACATCAAGTAAACCATGTGTCAGAGCTGCATAGAGAGTAAAACAAACTGCTTTGATCATGACATAGAAGGAAATGCTTAATTGCAATTTTGTCAATTAAAAAAACAACACATCCACATTTTAGTTCAGTAAAAGTATCTCAGGTATAGATTTCTAACAAATTAAAAATGTTCTTCAGGTGGGAGGTGGACCCAGACTACTGTGAGGAAGTAAAACAGACGCCACCTTATGACAGTGGAACGCGACTGCTGGACATCATGGACATGACCATCTTTGACTTCCTCATGGGTGAGCTGACACATCTGACACAGGTTTTGTTGACTGAATAAGCTTATTGTTGGTTGTGCACAGATGCTAATTCACCCAAACAAATAACTGAGGATTTTACTTTCATGAAGGGGTCCAATCATTAGCTCAGAGGTCAATAAATCAGTGAAAACATTGTTGTATGCACACACAGTGTCAGCAGTATATAAAATAGGTATGAATGAATGAACTGTAAACTTATATCCCAACACAGGAAACATGGATCGACATCATTATGAGACATTCGAAAAATTTGGAAATGAGACTTTTATCATCCATCTGGACAATGGCAGAGGGTAAGCCACTTCTATGTTCGTCATTCACAGCTGTCCTCTCTTCATAATTCCACTTGTCTGTTCAGCAAAAATTGATGCATCCAAAAACATGACAAATGACAAAGACAAATACACAATGGGCAGGTGATGTTCCTATAAAGGGGATGCTGAAGAAGCAGGTCAGTAGACAGGCGTGAGTGCGAAAAAGGTGTAAATAGGTCATTTACAGAAATAAGGGAACAAATGTATCCTGGAAATTCTACAAAACTTAATTAAACTTATTGAGTTTTTTGGCCTCTCCTAACTTAGACACACCACTTCCCCAGGTAAGAACAGGGTAAGATGGAGAGAGATTAATTCTATTTTACCTATCTGTCCAACCTGAAACAAGAAAGAAACAAATGAATCAAGCTTGGTGTTATTTCTATAGCTTGATTTATAATGTACCAAATGGACTTAAATTAATCATTAAGCAGACAAAAACAACACGTTAATGAGCTCAGTGAAAAGGGAGAAAAGCTTCTTTACAATGACTTATAACACGCAAGAACTCATTAACCTTAATGTGTCAGCTAAGTTTTACATGCAGTGAGAGTTAATGGGAGCTTCAGCAAACCTCATCATTAGGCTTTAATTCCTTACAGCATATAATCATAATGAGCTCCACTGTACACGAGCTCATACTTTATTTTTTACCACACCATTACCTTTTGTATGAATAACTGTATATTGATTTGATTTTTATTTTTGATATTTTTTATTGTATTTCAATTTCAAATATTTGTGTATCTGTATACAACAGCTTAGACAAACAGTGTGCAGTGAGTTAAGTTTACAAATTATGCATTTGAAGAATAGCTCATAAAATCTGCAAATGTACGCACATTTTTATGGACATGCAGAAAGTACATAAAATTACACATGAGGAAGGAGTGTGCAAGACAACAGAAGTGTATAAGCTGCTGCACAGGAGTCACGCTAATCCAAAAGCACCCATACTTCTATCTTTCACTTCAGCTTTGGAAAACACTCCCACGATGAGATGTCCATTCTGGTGCCGTTGACCCAGTGCTGCAGGTAAGATGAGCAAGATGTGAAGGCTGAATGTAAGCAGATCAAATGGTACAACCGTAAGAAGCCACACTGACTCTCGCCCCTCCTGACCGCTTTCTTTCTGCAGAGTAAGGAAGTCGACCCACTTGCGTCTGCAGCTGCTGGCTAAGGAAGAATACAAGCTGTCCACGCTCATGGCAGAGTCTCTGGTGAGGGACCGCCTCAGTCCCATCCTCATCCAGCCACACCTGGAAGCCATGGACCGACGACTGCGCCAGGTCAGTGCTGCAAACTCAATAAATACAGGGCGCTTTATTGAATAAGAACAGATTGATTTAATTATGTGTATTCACTTTCTTGAAGACGGCAGGTGAGAAGATTCAAATGTGTGTCTCTCATGTGTGTCTGTTACATATTACGCCATAGCCAGGTTAGTTTAGCTTGGCACTAAGACTGGAAACGGTGGGGAAACAACCAGCCAAGCTCTTTCCAAAGGGAAGATCAGCCTAACAAAGCTCTGTCAACTACAAAGTGTATTTTCACACAATATGAGAGTGGTAAAGGTTTTCTCGTTGAATTCTGGACTTTGTTACCATGTTATCCAAAATGTTGAACAAGTCAGTGTGCTCTAGAAAGACGTCACTGAACATTTCCTCTTGTTGTATTTCGATGTCACCAGGTGCTGAATGTGCTGTCGGAGTGCATCGAAAAGGAGGGCTACAGTTACGTGGTAGAGGACGACCTCCAGGGGCGCCAGGGGACAGACCACGCCCACACCGGGCCCCGGCGGAGGTAGCTGTCTGGGGGCGGTCGCAGCTGGACAGGGACTGAATTCCTGGAGACTGGAAGCTGGACTGAGCGGACCCGGTCTCTCTCTTAAAACTGACCTGGCATCCCGTAACACAGATGAGCTCCATCTGTGCTGAATCTCTCAGAGGGCTTGATTTTTTTTTTTGTTGCAGAACTCACAGGGAAGCCCACCTGCCGGAGCTTCGAACATGAGCTGTGTGGAAGCAGAGGCCTGCTGGATAGGACTGGACTTTGACAAACAGTGCATTGACTCGACCTCTCGATGGCGCTCGAGACGCAGGTGATGTCGAAGACTTCTGGACGGATCTGGGACTGGGAACTGAACTGAACCCACCCCCCACGTCACCCAGACTCCTTAACTAAAATATCCAACCCTGACCCTCGTGTAGGATAGTGTCACCGCAGCTGACCCAAACACCCACCGACCCACCGCAGCACTACCAAACCATGAAAGTCTTGCAAGAGACGCCTTCTCTGTCTTGTTCAGGACCCTTTTTTGAATTCAGTGAATTCTGAGGGACTTGTAAAGGATCCCCCAACCCTCCCCTACCCTCTTCACAAGCTGAATTATGTGTTTATACGTATTGTTGGTATTGCAAGTGTTTCAGTTCACGACGGAGGAGGAGGAGGCGTAGGCTGACTTCCTGTTGTCTTAAGATGTTTTAATGATTTACTGAGAAAATGTTTTATTGCATAGTGTCTTTTTTTTGTTTTTATTTTAGCTGAACTGACTCAGCTTCTATCATTGGTATTCAAGATGGAGACATTTGATTGGAGTGCAGGTTTACTCCTGGATTTGTCCATTAAGTTTTGCCCAGAAATGTTACTTGTACTTGAGAGAGTATTTATTAAAATTCATATTTATTGTTTGAAATGAATACTAATCGGTAACACGACACCATCGGTTTCTATTCAGATGAACCATCGAATTTACATCACAGTGGTGAACTTCCTCATTTGTCCAAAAGAGGGCAAACTGAGCTTGTGCAAAAGTAGCTTTCAGGTCCGTGCCTCTCAGTAAATTCAACCTTCTCCATAGTTCATCCCATTCCGAGCAGCAAGCTCATTTTAAAATTGATTTATGGCGATCACAAGTATTGGTTACACTCAAATGAGCAAGTCTCCGCCTGTGTTTACAACATTTAATCCAACTACTGTTTTTATTCCTTTCAGTACAACAGATATGAGGTTAGATTTATGGTACCAAAAGCCAAATGTGACACTAATAGTTTTATATTATTATTTCTTTGTAATATATTTGATGTCCCGATGTTGCTGTTGTGGAGAGATTATTTTTCAGGATGTATATTTCATTCATTAACCAACAGCTGATAGCTTAACTGTTGGTGTCAACGATTCAGTCACTGGCTGAAAGTTAATATATACAGTAGGAAAATCTAGTGCCTGTGCAATGATAGAAATACTTGAATGTCTGGTTTCATAGCGGAAAGGTTTCAGCTCCTCCCAGGTACGAGCTATAGATAAGAGAAGGAGGTCTACATATGTGTGTGTGCTGACTCCATCTGTTCCATAAAGTTTTATTATACAGTCTAAGTTCCCATAGTCCTGTGTCAGGTCAATACGGTGTGTAAGGACATATGGGTGGATCCATGGAGAACCTTTAGATGATGTGTTTTCTTAAAGTGAAAATGCTTCTTTTTTTTCTTTTCTTTTAAATTCAGTTCATCGTTTCTGTGGATTTTTTTTTATTTCTTTGCATCATGGTAAAAGTGCAATAAAACAAATTAAGCAGAGTATTTTTAGTGCTTCCATTTTCTTCAGTAGTAACAACTAATGGTATTCAAGAGGTGATCAGTATGTACATGTGCAATTTTATTGAGTTCAGTTTTGAGGTTTTTTGAGTATTTACTGCCACTGCCACTTTTTACTCTGCTGGTTGAATTTTGGTTAGTAGTTACTTTGCAGACTTAGATTAATAGTTAAAATAAAACATCTACAAACGAATACATTAATAAATTATAAATAACAGAAGTATTATTATAGGTTTAGATAAGACTTTATTGCTTCTCAGGTAAGTTCACAAAATGCCCAACAGCACATACACAGGTCATTACAACATTACAGTGATAAACAGGCCAAAAGTTTGGAAGCAACTCCAAGTTTCAGTTCACAATGCCTTTCTTAAAAAACACTGTGGGGGCCTCCTCAGTCTCCAGACCTCTCTCCAATTCAGCTTGTGTGGGATAAATTAGGATCGATCAGTCAGAAAGTGCATCCCACAAATGAGCAGTTTCTTACTGATGAACTTAAGAAAGCTTTGAATGCATTTTTTGGGACATACCGTAAAAAACGCGTGGAGCAAATGCCTCGTACATGCCATGCTGTATAAGAAAGAAAAAACTCAAATACCTGATAATATAGTAAAATGCCTTCGATAAGTTACTCTTTATATAATATTCATGTTTATTTTGTTGCAAACTATATCAATGAAACTCTAGTCTTTTTTGTACAAATTTGTTTAAATGTATGAATTTTACTCATTATATACTATTTATACCCTTTAGTGTTGCTAGTTTTACGTGCTAGTTTAACAGACTGTATGCTGTCTAAGGTAGAGCCTGAACATTTAGACACAGACTGTTCCTTTCTCTGTTTCCCAGGCTGAATACTTTTTTCTGGTAAATTAATTCTGATATGTAAAATTAGTGGAGAAGAATAAGAATAAGACAGAATCAGACAGGTTAGTAGGTTTTCATGAGCAAGGAATTTGTCTTTGTTTGCTGGTGTATAAGAATAAACATAAGAGATAGATAATATAAGAAAAGGTGAAAGCACATACTGCAGGTCAGAAGCATAAATTAAATATAAAACAGACAATAAGATATATAAAATACTGTAAAATAAAGCTAATGACAATATGTACAGTTTGATTGTTATTTAGGTTACTTTACAGGTTTATGCAGGAAGGTGCAAACATATTTGCCAGTATATGTGCAAAAGTTCACAGTGAGAGTTAGAGTAAAAGAGTATTGTCCTCTAAAGGACGATAACAATAAGTACTTTGACCTTATTTGACCTAAACTGGAGAGCAAATATAAACACAGCTTCTTCTCTCAGTTCAACAACTAGACATCTACTCTTATCCTTCATGCTGTTTCAAGCCTCTAAAAATTGCCACTGATCCTTTCTCAAGTATTTGGACTGATGTTATAACACTTATGCAGCAGTTTACAGCTGGTGGAGGTGGAGCCCATTTGACTAGACTGCCTATACTGCTGATCTACAGCACAGTGTCATATTTTCGATATTGATCATGTTTTTGGTTTGTAAAATCTTAATCTATAAAGTAACAAGTAACTATAGCAGTAAGATTAAAAAAAAGAGTAAAAAAGTGGAAAGTAGCATAACATTTAAATACTCAAGTACCTGAAAATAAACTGCATTAAGATTGTACTTAAGTAAAAATACATTAGTACAAGCATCAAAATATACTTAAAGTACTTATTTTAAGTAACATTACTATCATATATATTAGATTATTGGATTATAATTTTTGATGCATTGGTGTACATGACTTAAATGTTGCAGCTGGTGGAGGCGAGTCTAAAATGAATGACTTTATGTACTGCTACACCAAGTGGCTCGTGAATTTCACCCCTGGGATCAATAAAGTTTCATCTTATCATATCTGAAACCGTTATTATAGATCATAATTTGTTAATTAACTTCCGTATCAGAAATGCAAATCTCCAAATTAACTAAAGTTATCAAACAAATGTAGTGAAGTAAAAAGCACTATATTTGCCTCTGAAATAGTGGAGCAGAAGTAGACAGTAGCAGTGCACTTAAAGTAAAGTATAAGCACCTCAGAACTGTCCTCACGTAGATGTATTTACAGAGCCCAGAGTACTGTACATGTGCTTGGTGTTGGTGCAAAATGAATACTGAGGCTTGTTCTGGAGGTCTTATCTGCAGCACTCACGGTGTAATTTGACAGTGAATGGTGCCAGTGAGGATGGCTGCACAGTACAGTGCAAAGGAAAATGGCCCTCAGCTCCAGCTCTGTGCATAAGCATGTTTACAGTTCCCAGTGCACTGTTGTGTTTTGATAACCTTTCCTCACAGAACAGCCCCCGGAAAAGCTCCTCGGTTGGTTTACATAAATGCATGCACACACACACACACACACACACACACACACACACACAGACACTTGACAAACAGGGCTATGAATGGAGGAAGTCTGAGACAACCATCAGAGGGACGGAGAGTGACCAGAGTATAACTAAGGGCTGTAATTGCCACGGCTGGCCGCAGACAGGACGCCAGAGGAAGCCTCGTCATGGGAGTGAACCATGAGGCGCTTATCAGATCTCAGTTCAAACCAGCCTGATACGGCGACCTCCTCTTCTCCTCTACACTGTGTCTCTCTGTTACAGCCTCACATGAATCAATCCATTTTTCTTGTCTGGAGGAGAACAGGCCCACCGCTGACAGCTGAATGAGCACCTTGATTGCTACTTGTCTAATTCAGTCAATTATGTTGCTTTATACTTAGGTATATAAAACATAAGAAATGGAATAAATTGACCCAGTAATGAAGTATTCAGAAGCAGTGGAATACTGCGATAGGTGGTATTGTAAAAATGGTTAATCACAAGTAAAAGTCCTGCATTGAAAAATGCCAATATCAGTTAAATATTATAGTACTATTATTAATGTACTTATTTACAAAATCAATTAAGTACAAAATCAGAATAATGTCCACTGTGAGATTTATAACACTGTATATCGTATTAGCATTCTCTATTCTGTCAAGATTGCAGTCATTTCAATTAGAATTTATCACTTTATACAATATATTGGTGTAATCTAAACATGTATGTTGTCTTTTATTTCAAAGCAACATGAACTAGTAATACTCAAGGAAAGTAATGAGTGTTTCTTAAATTAGTACATAAGTACATTCCCTGTATAAATGTTCATAGTTCAACAGTATAGTTGTTCATAGTGATAAAAAAAAACATTATTAGAGAACACCAAATAATTCTCAGAAAATTATTGTTAGAACATAATTAGTAGATTACAGAACACATAAGCTGAAGTGGAGAGAAACCTTCTTTAACTCATAAGTCTAATTGTTTGATTATTTGAAAATCTATTTCAAAAAAAGGGAGGAAAACATGTAATGTTGACATATGTTGCAGTCTCAATGTGTTAGACCAGAGAAAATATCCATGAATACTTCAGTAATATTGCTTTTAGTTTGTTTTTACCAATAAGAAAGGTATGCAAATGATTAGACGATGCGTATGTATTCATTCAAAGGCATAAAGGCACAAAAGTAATAGAATTCACAGAAGGAGAATTTTAAAGATGACTGAAATTAACATAATATTTTGTCTTTTAAATGACAGAATATCACCTCATACTCAGCTTCTTAAAACTGCTAAACACATCACTTAAGTGTCCTTAATGGTATCTTCGGCTCTGCACCATCATTGGATCAAAAATAAAATTTTGTATGTAGGAAGAAAAAGATGAAGAAGAAGAAGAGAATATCATTGGGACAGATATGAATAATGTGATGCTGAGACACACTGCAGCTTTTTATGAATCAACTAAATAAGTCTGTTCCTCTTCCTTCGCTTCTTAATTGCGTTGACCTTTTTCGCTGCTTCGTTAGCCTATCACAAATAAGGACTGAATTGCTTTAATGTCTCTGGGTCGACCGATCCAGCGTCCATAGGCCTCTCCTGCAGCGGCGAGGCCACACACAGAGGCCTGTGAGACCTCAGGCTGTTTTCCCGGGCCTCTGTCGCCTCATGGGAGACCTCCAATTGCCCCGTTAAGAGCCCTTTAAAATACACATCCCCCTGTTTTATAGACACGGAAACAATTTATGGTCATTACAGAGCATTATAGATAGCATCTACAAAACTTCCCGTTGTTGACTAAATGTCTGCCAGAGTGGACACACACACCCCAAAAAATTAACGGAGAGAAAAAGAAAACAAAGATGCAAAGGATCTTGTTTGTTGGTTTGGGGCTTAGCTGTTTTAAGTACAGTTGGAGAGATTAGGCTATAAAAAGAAGCAAAATAAAACATGAAGGCGGCCTGCAAGTTTCGCAGACCACCCAGAGTGGAGGTGGGGGGGTGTAGCTGTTTGTCCGGCGTACTCACTCCAAGTCTGAATGACCAGGCTGCTACCGTGAGACTACCTGGTCAAGTCCAAGTTAAAAGGATCACCACGGTTTAAGTGTTGGGGGAAACTACAGCATATGTGAAATAAAAAGACTTTTGGGCTCAGATAAATTGCCTTAAGTGATGTCGCTTGAGTCAGTGTTGGATTGTGCTCAAGACTACGAGTCTGAAAATGAAAAAAAAAAAATCTGGTGATGTGAATTAGAAGGATGTGAGCCAACAAGACCTCTGGAGCTCCTCATCTCAGTTTAAAGCTGAATAATCCACCACCATCAGGGTACCCTTGAATCTCAGACTGTCAAGTTGCATTGTGGGTAGTGTAGGTTCCAGGCTTTAACAAGGGAGAAGAATCTGCAGAATAAAAAGAAACAGAATAGATTTGTCTTTCTTTTGTCTATTGTAAGTTCTGCCAATATTATAGAAGGGTAATGCTCTAAATGGCAGCACATATTTTAAAGACTTGATCTGATTTGAATCAGATGAACAAAGAGGAGAAAAAAGAGAGTCCATTCACTGACAGACCCCACAGCCCAGCTTCGCTGTACGCTACTGAAAACACAAATACATAAAGCAGCAATAGCACGTAGGCGAGGGGATTTTTTGAGAAGCTCGGTGGTGGTGCACGTTAAAGGTTTGCTCTGTATTTTTCAGAGAGAAAACATTCATTAAAAAAACCCCAGTATATTAACATGAAATTTACTTTATTTTTGTAGGCTATATTAATTATTCATTGTAAGTTTCAAACAAATTCAGCTCTTATGTCAAAATGTGTTCAGCTGCAGTTACAAAAACAAAACATGAATCAAAGAAAGTGAATGTAAAATTTATGTGGAGGAGATAAACACTTCAGCT
Source organism: Amniataba percoides (assembly GCA_037176925.1). Classification (NCBI taxonomy): domain Eukaryota; kingdom Metazoa; phylum Chordata; class Actinopteri; order Centrarchiformes; family Terapontidae; genus Amniataba; species Amniataba percoides. The sequence goes on along the minus strand of JBAJHX010000024.1, from coordinate 17,030,901 downwards.
GCGCACAGGACCAGAATAAGAGTTCAAAGACCTCAGAGAGGTGGTCCTTCAAGCCTGGAGACCTTGAGTGGCCGTTCCTGGAGAGCAGCTGGGACGAGGAGGGGGGAGTGGGTGGTTGTGTGGTGTTGGTTAGGGGGGGGCTCATCAGCAGAGCTCAGAGTGAGTGTCAGCTGGCTGAGCAGAGCATGGTGGCAGAGCAGAGCAGAGCAGCAGGACGGGGTGTTGCTGCTGGGCTTTAGCCAGGAGAGTCACTTTGGATCGCACAGCCGACTCCTCCAAGGTGTAGATATGTTTGATAACTCTCACTACCCCTTCAACTGCTTCAACTACGATGGAGACGGATACCCTTCCTCTAGCACGGATGAAGAGAAGAAAATGTGCAGGCCAGCGTACAGGTAGGAATTTTTTTCAGTTTATCATTTATATAACTTTGACAGATGTTTTGTATAACTTTATCTACCAATATGATACACACATTTATCAAGTGGGTTTACAATTTAATGAAATTTAATAAAATTTCTATTGGTTAATACTTTTCCTTTAATGTCTATTATTTTCTATTTTTTTTTCCTTTTAGACTTAAAAGTTTTCTCCAAATGATTTGAGCTTGTCAGTTTGAGGACTTTTAACTATAGTTCATTTTGATATCTTTAATATATAACTTTAAATAAAAATTGACCTCCTTTCAAGAGGCATAGTTAGATATAGAGTGAATGTGACTCTTTATTTAGGCAGTTGCATCAGTTTCCTTCAGTGGTATCTAACACCCAGTTGATTTTATCATTAAGAAATCATAATTGTTTGAAAGACATTAGTCATAAAATTTACATAAAGATGATGTTTAGAACTTTAGTTTTCTCTTGCAGCTCTTGGAAGTGAAAATAAAAATGATATTCAAAACCTCACTAAGTTCACCATGATATTCAGGGGAAAAAAAAAACATTATTTTATCAGCTTGTCTTTTGATATCATTTTCTAACATGACACGTTTCAAAGCTCTGCTACAAAAAATAACTAATTACTTCTCTTCAGTAAAATATCATTTCAGTAGACTTTATATGCTGTATATATGATGGCAACTTCAGAGTAGACTAACATCTCCCTAAACCCAAATAAGTCCATTTAAATGATTAAACATTTAAATATCTTTCATTGGAGTTTTATAATATAAGAGGTTTAACAATGGAAGAGGTATCATAATTCTAAAATCACTCTAAAACATGAAACTGTCTTTTTGATAAATAAAGCATGAATAAAATATTTATTCATTTATTCTTTTGTATAAGTAAAAGCATTGAAAGACAAAAATGTAGCAATTATGACTATTTTACACACGCTGCAGTGTGGTCTGTATGTAAAGTTAAGAGAGAGTCACATCCAGCAGACTTCTATCGTGATGTTTTATCAAACGCTCGTCACTTTTATTACTTGATTAAAGTCTGTGTCTGTCCGTCAGCTACATTGCTCTGATAGCCATGGCCATCCAGCAGAGCCCCGAGCAGCGGGTCACTCTGTCGGGCATCTACGAGTTCATCATGAAAAGATTTCCTTATTACCGCTCCAACCAGAGAGCCTGGCAGAACTCCATCAGACACAACCTGTCTCTCAACAGCTGCTTCATCAAGGTACACAAGGACACACTTCATAGTGTGAATTGTACATTTTCAGTATTTTTCCAAATGTATCTCTTTTATTATGTCAAAGAAGAGAGAGAAACTGTCATAGTTTAGTGTTCTTATTTCTTTCCTTAAACTTGTAATACTGTTTCTTCCCTTTATTTTTATTGGTTGTGCAACATTTTTATTCATTATCAATATCATATAAGAGTTTTTCATATTCTGTGCAGGTTCCTAGAACAGAGGGAAATGAGAAGGGGAAGGGAAACTTCTGGACTTTTGCCACCGGCTGTGAGTCTATGCTTGACCTGTTCGAAAACGGCAACTTCCGGCGTCGCCGGCGCAGGAGGAACATGAAAATTGGCTTCCGTGATTCAGGAGAAACCCCTTTCCACCCGTTGGAGAGCCACAGCAATCAGAACGTACCTGCAGCTCGGCGCCCTGAACCCGAGTCCACGCTGTGCCCTTTGAACCCTGAGAGGCCGAGGCCTGGCCCCCAGCAAAGCCACCTCATCCCAAACCCCATCCAGCAGGGGAAACCGGAGTCAGAGATCAAGTTTAGCATTGACTACATCCTTTCCACTCCCGATCCACCGCTGCCTGGATTCAGATCCTCCCACGGCCCCGTTCACATAGGGCCCACGGGGCCGCCCATACATGTTCTGGAGCCCCAACATCTGAACCTTCACTTCTGGACTCTGTAAGCGGAGAGGAGAGCAGAGACTGAACCTATTCCTTCACTATCATCTGTGTCCAAACTGGAAAGTACTGTGAGGACATCCAAAGACAGAAGAGAAACTCCACATGAGGAATTTTTTCTGACTTGAAAATGTAAATGAGGAACAAAGTACAGAGGTACAGTAGTGTGGGATGAATTCTAGCTGGAAAAAACTCGCCACTTGAAGGAACTTCATGCTATCTAAGAGTTAATCCAAAAGATAAAATGTGAACAACACAGTAAAGCATTCATTATACTGTATGTGCAGTGTCCAGTGCTCATATAGACTAGGTTTACAGTATTCTCTATATGTATATACGCAGGAGTATCATGTGTCTAAAAATGCTTTAAAAGTTAAAACAAACTGCATTTCTTGGATTTATTAGATTATCTTCAGATCAGAAGTTGAGGTGGTTTTCTTCATAAATGAAGAATTTATTCAGAATCTCACAATCTTTTCATCTGTTTGACATTACAGTCTCTTAATCCTGTAAAATTATTCCTCCTACCTTATTTTAGTGAATGTTAGGACAATGAGTTTAACATTTTAAATTGGTAAATGCTCTATAAAGAGGTTTAAGGGTCCGCAAGTGTGTAAATCACATAAAGCCACACACAGTAGGAGCGTGCAACAACCATTAAAATGTTTTTGTAAGATTTTTTGTGGATGACATTTTGACACGTCACGGTGGGAAAAACACATTTGCAAATTATAAAATGAACGATGGCTGAATTCCATTTAGCTGCTTCAGGTTCAGGGTCCTGGTGTTGTACATACGGGGTCAGGCAGGTCCTAAAACACACTTATGCATTACTGTGTATGTTACAAAATATACAGTTTTCGCTGTTAAAATACACTAAAACAATCCCCACTTTACTATTTCATACTGGAAGGAAATGTTACAATGTGTGAAAAGTGTCACTGCAGATTAGACTCAACAAAGAGCGTAATACAGCCAGTTAAGCTTATTTCACACTGAAAAAGTGATACAGAAGACAGTTACAGCCTTAAAAAATGCCTGATTATTTAATATGTTTTTAATGTACTCAGTTCTCCCTCAATGCAATCAACAAAGGCAATGGAGGAGCTGGTCACAGCTGAAAAATTTCAATTACTATTAATTTGTTGATTAAGTTAATCAACAATCAAAAAATCAGATGTATTTAGCATCCTGCCTACTTTAAGTATATTCTGTTGAATCATTTCTCTGTTGTGTTCAGACTACATATAAAAGTTGTTTAAGATGAGTACACAGTATGGATTTGGGACAAGACATCATGACTTTCTGGGACTTTAATAAAGGAGAACCAACTTTATTATATTATTATTAGTAGTAGTTTCCTCCTATATGCAGTTTTCTGTTTAAACTGAGCTAAGTCATTTAAGACCCACACTTTGCTAATTTTTTCACTGACCTTTTGAAATCTTGATTGACTGACACTTAAATTCCAATCCAGTCACCCCTTATTATTATAACGTATCCTATTCACACACTTAAAAAGAGGCCTAACGAAACAGGGGTCTGCTAACATTTCTCGCCTGTACAAGGGAGATCAATCATGGCGTGCTGCTGCACCATTGAAGGGACATTTTTCAATTTAACCTTTATATTATGTCTTGACTACATCAGAGGAGGGTTTCAACACACTTAACATGAGTGGCATTTAATATAGCATAACACTTGCAAGGTGAGGCCGAGATGTGACCCTATTTAAATACAAGGGGCCCCTGCCTAAGCCTTAACAGCAGCACCTCCCCCAACAAACACTCACACACACACACACACAAACCCCATGACGCAAATATAATTAAACACACCTTATGCCTCCTTTGCAAATGCCCCTCATCGATCTGTGGGTTTTTAACATTCATACCTGAACTGCCCCCCAGCGAACGTCTGTGGCGGCACAAACGTTTATGGATCAGCAAGTTTCCATTAACAAAGTTGTTGATGTTGAATAGCAGGGCTGCCGCCGCCTTGATGCCGCGGATATATTTGGGTAAATTAACTTAGCATAAAGTGCTCCGAGGCTACGGGGGTCTTTTGAGGCAGCTAAAGAGAAAGCAAGGCAGCAGTCAGGCCCGAAAAGTCAATGCACATACCGTGTTATCAGTGGATACGCGAAACTGTAGCTACTGGCACAGTGTCCCAGTCAACGGCCTCCATTAAACAGCTATTGTAAATTCATCCGTTTTGTTTCATTCCCAGTTAATCTCTCTAACATCTCGCCTCAGTCGTCTGTAATTACCCACGCAACAATATTTCTCATTTATAGCGTGTGTGGAGATTTGTTTGAGACTTCATTATGTGCAGGCCGCCAGGTAAAATGAGCAGCTCAGGGCGAGGAACGGCGGAATCGCAGGTAGAGGAAATTGGGAAAGCATTGATCTGCGACGTTAATATAAAGTAAATCATAAACACAAATAGGTAATTTAATCTTGAGCACTTGTTTGGCGATTGGACCTCACTGAGGCTGTGGTGAGGATCATGGGGATGAAGATAAATAACAATGTGTTGCTTTCTTCTTTTTATCTCTTTAGTGTAAATTTCTCTGTTCTTAACTGTGTCCTTGGGTGTGAATGATATAAGGGCCTTCAGCGGAAAGACACTGATGCCAGTATGAGCCACCAGCTAATGAAGATCAGTTAAATAGCCTGAGGACTTTGACATTTGCTATATTTTAAGGCTGGAATATGCTATTATTTTTAAATGGTTTTGTGTGTGTGTCTGTGTGTGCGCGCGCGCGCGTGTGTGTGTGTGTGTCAGTAATGAGAAAATCAACACAGCATGTCAATCAATGGCAGTTGGGAGACGTGTTTACATTTCGACCACGAGAAGGAACGATGGGGATACAATAAAAGTGGTTGACTGGAGGTGACCAGAAGGGTTTTTTTTCCAGAAAGAAAATGGAAAATAGCCAATTTAATATTGGAACAGGGCTTGACATTCAAATGAAAATATCACTCAGGAATCTGCCATATATCTGTTTAAATTTGTCAGTTCTCATTTGAACACTCCACCTGTAGTTAAGTTCTCCTGACACTTGAGGGTCCGAATTTGTTCCTTTGACCTGCAGTTTGATATCAACTCAAGCAATATCACAGAATAAAAACACAAGTAAAGGTCCTCAATATCAGCACCAAAACATAACTTGATGTACAAATAGTAAAAATACTCATTATGCAGATTGATTCAGTTCAAAGTAATGATTAATTTCAATATAATGCATATTCATTTATTGTACTAGAATTAGATTGCAGTAGCTATGCAGTTCACAGTGCTTGGAAATAACTGAATATCATCATATCAAAAACAAAAACATGCCTTACAGTAAAAAAAACATTACTACTGCAAAAAATACGACATGTCTCCTCCTGACATATTTAAAATAGATAACGTCAAAGTGTCATTTATACCATTTTGGATTATCTATATGTTTAGTTATTAAAACAAGAAAGGTGTGCCCTGCTGGCCTCCAAGTTAAAATCAACAGAAATGCAACAACCGATTGTTGGATGTTATTCTTCATCTCTCCATTTAACTATGAAATAAAAAATGGCCATGATATTTATTCCTGCCCTCTATGTAGTAAATACAATAACACATATGGCAATTTAAAAGTAGTAAGAATACATGGATAAATAAGCATGTTCCTTGAAATTACAATAATTTCAATGCAAATTACAGACTGTAAAAGAAGACATTTATTGAAGTGCCCTGCACAGGAATACAGATGACATTGTGACTAATTGTACAGTAACATATTATAATTTGATTACATTGGTTGATGCTCATGGTTGAGTTGTTACCAAGTTCTGTGCTGCAGAGCAGATCCATTGCAGCGTGTTAGCAAAACATGCAATGCAACTACAATGCACCACAGCTCCGGCCAGCGATTCCACTCATTTCACATTTGATGGACGGTTCCCAGAGGTCGCCGTGAAGATTTCTGTGTAGTTTTTAGCTGCTTTATGGAGGATACAGATTCCAATTCTGTTATATTGTTGGAAGATCATTTTTCTGTTCATCCAGATCCTCTCCCACTCACACTGACCTCTGACCACGTTGCCATCGAGCTCTATAATCCAGCCAGCAGGGTGTGCTAACTAAAAGCTTGAGGAATCACCATGATGGGTATCAATCTTGGGAAGAGAGCCAGGAGAAAAAGTGGATTTTTTTTTTGCTCTTCAGGCAGCTCCACACAGTCAGACCTTTGAAACAAATGTGATTTTAAAAGTTAATGTGATGCCTGATGACAAAATGTGACCCATGAGCTGTCTTACATTTTTGTCCAGATCACACAAATCATATTGCACTAGTTGTTTTCACATTGCACACTCTTACACCAACAAGCAGAACGTGGTACTTCAGCTTCTGGTGACACAGGACTTGTTTCATGAGTCACCACTATAGTTGAATATGGAAATCAACAATACAAGCTAAAAATTTAACACATTCCTGAAAAGCCACCACTTTTGTTTGAATCCTATTTTCCTTCGGTCATCAGCTTGAAAACATAAAAGCATCCATTTACCTCTTCATGAGAAATCCACCAGCTCTTTTGTGCACTTTAAACAAGATTACGAGGGAGTTACTGGTGTAAAACCAGCACGTTGAGTCAAACAGGGATCCTGTGTACTGGTTGTTTCCAGTCTGCTGTCCCGACGGACACACCCCTCTTTCTTTTTGACCGGGAAAAACGCTCCAGTGACTGAGGCACTATGTGAGGGGCCATGTTGTGGGATGAGGCGATTCGGGAGGACCAATGGGGAAGCCCCTGGTGTGGGGCCCAGGGCCTGCATGAGAGGCAGAGGGGTGGGGGTGGGCGAAGGATGGTATACCAAGGACATGACTTCAGGTTTCAGTGCACTGTAGAGAATAACTGTGAAGAAATATTTGATTCTTATCAACAGCAGACAGGAAAATAAGACAAAAAAACGAGGATGCGGACACACTGCTAATGTTTTATTAGAGTTCATGCAAAAGTCAAACAACGAAATGAGAGATGAGGCAACTCAGGAAAGTAGCAGTCACACAGCACAGCCTCCCTTATCAGCATCTCTTTTCATATAATCCAGAGATGTACAAAGAAACACATTGTTCCTCCGCTAAACAGGTCTGAGATGACTCTGAAGTTTCGGGTACGCTGAGATTCAGTTACACATCACTGATAGAGCTCACACTGATATTAAACCAGGTTGATCCTGGGTCAAAGTAACAACATGTATTCTTTTAACACGCATTTGGAGGCTGCTTCCTCTTTTTTTTTTTTTGCGTTCGACTGAGATAAAATGCTTCTGCGTTACAGAACAACACACGTTGAACACTAAAACAAGGAGAAAGGTTTCCCTTTCAAAATGTGCAATGTTGATGCTTTGTCGAAAGTGTCCAAAGTTAACTATGTCTCCTGTTGTCCTGTGCCAGTCAGTCCATGAAATTATGAGCAAAAACAAAATACGTATCCTTCATGAGACAAATGGGAGAACTCTCTTACAGCTGTGAATCAGTGGTAGACTGCCATATTTTAAGTGCATGGACACATTCAACTGACAGAAATATCCACATAACCAAAAACAACATAACCATGACAAATAAGATACATTAGCCAGCAGCAATGTATAAAAAGGAAAATCTGAACTTCATAAACAAAAGCCAAAAACACTAAAACACAGTTATGACAAATCATTTTGTCCCTAAATATAGTTCACTTCCCATTTTCTTTTCGTACAATAAAATGATTTAAAATACTGATCTGAAGGAAAAAAAAATAGTGCTGAATAAATTATTTCTACGCATCTTCTCAAATATTTCCAAACCACTCTCATTAATTACATCTGGTTAAGTGTTAAGTGATTTACAGTACGAGTTGAAAGGTAATGTGACTGTCAAAAGTGCGTGCTCATTTTAAGCTTGTTGTGATTGTGTAACACGTTGCATTTATTATTGTCAGGAGAGCAAAATGTCTCATTTGTAGCACTACGTCTGCAGCCGGCTCATTTCTGAAAACAAATGTCAGTGTTGAAAGGTCAGGCCTTTTAAGATGTCAGCATAAAGAAATAAAAAGGAGGAACGCGCGACGATAATGTGCAAACAGCGTTTGTAGTGTGGTGCTGAATTCTCATTAGATCCCTGGATATTAAGCCGTGAGTCACAGGAAGGAGCGGACTGTGTAGGAACAACCCAATTATCCAGTTTTTTAACATCCAGAAGAAAGCATAGATTTGGTCCTCTGAACTCAGAACAGAAATCGCACAGCAGGGTGAACTGGGAGAGGACTTCAAACCAATAGTCGGCAAGTAAAAACTGACCAGTGACGGCTAACAGTGAGATAAACTCGGACTGAGGTTCAAAATAAACCTCACGACTCCCCGTGGACTACAAATTCATGACACAAAACATCTGTGTACAGCATAAAGATGGTCAAATAAAAATGATTAGACAGCATTTCTAAGCAGGTGGGATTAAGACCATCTGCCTAAAATATATTCTGAAGAAAATCTCAGCAAAATAATCTCATGACCAGCGTATCACCAAACAACTGCGGTTAGGTTTGTCAAAAAAAAAAAAAAAAAAAAAAATTTGATTCAGAGGAAAGCAAAAAGAACACGTTTGTGGATGTAGTGCGCAATTATGCCAATTACAGAAACTAAAATTCCCTTCTTCTCTTTCCTCATCTTGCTTTTGTAAATGATCAGATATATACGATTCCCTTTTCTCGTGAAACCCCCCAGTGAGGTACATCCCTATCGTCACAGCAGCTGGAAGATAAACCCTTTTCAAAAATCTACATTTAAAATCAACATCTCTTTCATACATTATGTAGCTTAAATATACACATGACTAATAAACTCGACATTTGCCATTTACAGATTTACAATTCAACTCAGACTGACTTGCAAGGGGGCCGATACAAACACCAAAACAATGTCCTCATGGGTACGCCTGTTATGGGCAATGTCAATGCTAATGTTAGTGTTGTTGTTGTTTTTTTTTTTTTTTTAAATTGTAAAAACTGAAATGATCAGGTTTGGTAGTGTCGATGCATGCTTTAAGGGCTTGGGTAAGATTTCCCACTAATGACAAGGACAGCAGGACGCTTCTTTTATAAAACTCTACACGTCTTTTTTTTTTTTCTCTTTAAGGATTAGCTGCAACATGAAGTGAAGCTCTGCAGTCCATAATAGGCGGAGGGAGATTCTTCACACGTAAGAAGAAGAAGGTACAAGCAGGCTGCCTCACAGTCTCTGACAACCCGGCATCAAGTGGGTGAGATCCGTTGACGTGGCGGTGACATATCAAAATAGGCCATTTGTTTGGTTTTTCCCTTTCGAGTGAGAAACTAAGGGAGAATATGGACAATTCCTCCCCCCTTTTTTTTTTTTAAACAAGGAGAGCGTGTAGAAATCTCTGCAGTGGAACTGAAAAGTGAGATGTTTTAGCGTTGGGTCAGTCCGTCCTCGGGTGATGCTGCTCGGCTGGTCGGGTCTCAGGCTGGGGATTGGAGGTCAAAATGTGGGAGGTCTACATGGCGAGCAACGCATCCTCCGGCCTGTCCGGTTTCTTGCGGCTGGGGGTTCCCTGCATTGCGCCAGGATCGCCACTGGGGGGTGACGGTAGGCTGGGGACCATCTCTGCAGCTTTGGCTCTCTCCTCAAGGAACTTGTCGAACTCTGGAAGCAGAGGAAAACAGAAATGGTTGTAAGGATGCTGCAGGGAGGATACGACATGGTGAAAATGTGCATAGAAAATGAGAAAAAAAAGACATTTATGTTTACCTTCACTCGTTACACCCTCCTCGCCTTCGTCTCCTTTCTGTTGAAAAGTAAAAACAGCAATGTCACGTTGGGACTCGACCCAACAGAATTGCAACAGAATCCAGTGCGAACCACCACAAACCAACTACAATTCAGAACCATGTCCCCAAAACCACAAAGAGAACCACCCATGACAGCACCACTCAGTTTTTATCATACAATGAGGAGGAACTTACCGGAAATCCTCGGCTTGTTTCCCAGCCAAAACAGCTGAATATTATAACGCACTCTCATACATTTGTGCAAAATGAGCATGAACTCTTGTAATGCTTTATCACTCCGTCTGGACCACAGACATAAAACTACACTTGCTTTCCTTCCTCTTTTATCACTTTAAGAAGTCGACTGCTGTGTAGGCTTAGGCAGCAATTTGATCAAAGACGGGATACTTCACACTGATGTACAACTACAACTACAAATCTCACACGGTAAAGAAACTTTATCCCTGCTTGTCAACGCTGATGCAGAGAGACTTAGCACTTCTCAACACAGAATTATAATAATGTGTCCACTGGTGGTGGGAAAGCATTATCTCACACATATGTGCATTCAGTAACTCATGCTCATTTTGCAAGATTACATCACAGTAGTGTCCGTTAGACCCCAACACATACTGTTAGTAACTTAACGTGAACAAGGAAATTAATGTGTGATTGATCAGTGAGGAAACGTAAAAGAAATACGTTACTGGCTTTTAAAATAAAGGGTATCCAAACAGAAAAGGAGAGAGAAAGGGAGAGAGAACTGCAGGCAGAAATAAAAATCATGATGGGCTCACCACATCAGTACACAGCCACTCCTCTATGTCATCCATGACAGAGGACTGGCCTCCGACACCCTACAGGGCAGCACGAAGACCGCCACAGGAGGCCCGAGGGGAGGGGGCAGCAATGCCAACAGAAACAAAAAAAGAAAAGAAAAAAACCCGCCCCAAACACAACAAAAATTTTTTGACTTAAATGAACTTCAGTGTTAACTCAAATGCAACTTAAGGATGTAATTTGTGAGGAAAAAATAAAGATGGGATGGAAATCACTCAGAGTGCTTTTTGGTGGGGCAGCACATCACACAGGATGATGGCAGCGAGGCGTGTCAGTAATGCAGTGAAACACTGAGAGCGAGCCAGCTGAGCTGGGAGTGAAGCGTAAAGCTGGTGAAGATAAATGCGGCCCAGCACAGCGGGTCGCTACTTCTGGTCACCACAGAATTCAAAGCTTAGCGTTTCATTTGACCATTTTACTGTCAACAAGCCGCAGAGCTCATTCGCAGACACTTCAGACTCTTTGGATGAAATGGTAACTTGGAAATACAGCACACTCTTACTGGTGTTCATTCCTTCTCCTGCTAGACAGTTTAGTGTGAAATCAAGGTTATGACACTGGACAAGACTAAATCTTTCTAAGTCTTAGTTAATAATGCATGAAAAACAAAAGCCAAACGTGAGTAGCGCTTATGATGCTGAAGAAATTAAATGCACGGGAAGGTTGTTGAAAGCTGAGCCAGAAAAAGTCTCTTTGTTTTTTTCTATCTGTTAACTAACTGGGCGACTGGCAGCATCAGCAGGTTAAAGCACGGGAGAAAGCATCTGCTCCGTCGTGATACAGCTCGCTGCATGGCGCACATACAGACAGACAGACAGACAGACAGACAGACAGACAGACAGACAGACAGACAGACAGACAGACAGACAGACAGACAGA
>JBAJHX010000024.1:16992681-17013676 GCA_037176925.1 Amniataba percoides | reverse complement strand
CTCTCTCTCTCTCTCTCTCTCTCTCTCTCTCTCTCTCTCTCTCTCTCTCTCTCTCTCCCTCTCTCTCTCCCTCTCTCCCTGCCCCCCCTCCACTTGTGGACCCATACTGTAAGCTGGAGTCACATGGCTTCCCTGGTGGAAATAGGAGCAGCCCACATGAGCCTGGCGGGGCTACCTGAGCTGTGACAGGTAACTGGAGCTGCTCCTGGCTGAAGCCCTGGGGACACTGTACTTTACCTGAGGGTCTGCCTGGTGACAAAAGGACATCTTCCCGACTGCTTCACAGCCACACATACTGTAATAACCACCTACACTTCAAATCCGACTGAGCTGGTCAGAAAAAAACTATTTAATCTTACATTGACGTACAGCATTAAATCTGGGGCATATCTGATTGAGCTTTATTGCATGCACTCATGAGGAAACAATTATACACTTTGTGCAAATGATCTGAGCATTATCTTACCTGAATCAGGGCGAGCACTTTATCCTGAACGATCGTAGGCGGGTTGTTTTTAGGGGAGATGATTTTAACAAGCACACCGTCCACAAAGTCCCTGCTAGTAACCAAAGCATGGAAACGATGGCCACAGTTCTTCACACACGTCTCCAGGACCTGGCGGATGCAGAGAAAAGATTGCTGTCGAAATATGCCAAAACAGGTCTGGAAAAAAACGTCAATCCAATCCTGCTCTGATTGAGTGTTTTGCAATGCGGCTATGATACTTTGGATTGCAAACTCTCTGTGAATGCAAATGATGTGATACAATCTAGCTGCAGTGAGTGATTTACTCAACATCAGATTATATTACATGAGAGAAAACACACACACACACACACACACAGCAATACTTAGTGTTACCTGTGACTTCTTTGTCTGATTGTGTCATAAAAAACTAAAGACTACCAGAACAACACGTTCAAAACTTAAACAAGTAGTCACAACACAGCTGCCGTCCACTTGCCCACTTTTTAACTCACCGTTAAAGCCAACATCACTTCCCTGTAGTTCCTGTTGCCATTCAGCCTCTTCTTCACTGCTCTAATAGCATCCTTGGGCCTGCATGCACATAAACATGAGCAAAAAGCACACATTAACACATGCACCAACACTATAGTACTTTATGCACAACTTTTAAATGGACTGTCCAGGCAGAACAAACTAAATTAACCAACAACCTGATGGCCAGAGGCTTTAAGGGGAACTTTGACTGACAGTAGAACAGACACAGCTGCAGAAATTGGAAACAGCAGGTGCAGGGCCACGTCAGTGATTCTTTGATTCTCCACCATATTTTTTTGGTGGCTGCTCTGCTCTAAAATGTGGTAATAATTAACTTTTTCATTCTCTGACCACAACACGCAGATCAAAATCTACCTCACAGCGGTGGGCGTGTGAGAGAAAAGTAGGGCCAGACATCTTTTCACAGCCCGCTCACACACAGCACACTACTCAGGGCCTGACCCACCTGCAGCAAGACAGTTTACAACCCACTAATCAAACAAGACCTGGACTTCACACAGCGGCTTAAACACACAGTGCAAGGTCAGTGCAGGACTGAGATAAGCAAGGAGGCCTTGCACAAATCCACCTTGCACAGTCAGGTCTGGGCTGCTTCTTCTCGTTGAGTTTGGCACAGATAAAGAAAAGAGGGCAAGGGCTGGCCGCAGCTGGGTCGTTATGCAAACAACTCGGGAGCAGGCAAGGCAGAATTAAAACCAAGACAGTTAATCAATAAGACACATCCATTGATTTTCCCTGAGTGTACTCACCCATCCTCTGTTTCATTGATGATGTCACATATTTCCATGTTGAGGGTCCAGTCTTCGCTCTGCAGGGAGCCATCAGTGGCTCTCTCTGAAACATATGGTTAATTAGTTAGTAAAAAAATAACCTTAAAAAAGGGAGTAAAAGACAGCAAGCATATGTAGATCACTAGTGGCTAGCTCTCTGTTAGCTGACTTAGCTATTAGTCCCGCTTTAACATAGAAATAACAGCATCCCTTAATGATTTTAGATGTGATTTAAACGACGATAACGACAGAAATGTATTTCTAGCACCATGACAGCAGATGTTAGCGCTACTGTTAGTTAGCAAGGCGGCTAACAGCTGCAGACAACTCATTCAGGGACGTTAGCATGCTAAAAGGGAGCGAGCCCGCTAATGACTAAGCGCGCAATAAAACACACATTTGTCGGACGTAAGCGTCAAAATTCAGGCGGTGTCGCTTCCTATACTTGAGGTTACGTACCAATGCAGTGCCCCACCGGTGTACTGAAAGGATTTCCCAAAAGGAACTCCATCTTGCTCGACAACAAACAAGTCAGTCCATGAGAAGATGATGATGATACATGAGGAAACGGTCTGTAAGCCCCGCCCTCGCCGCGCTCTCATTGGTGGAGAAGTCCTGACCTTTACCCTGATTGGACAGCTGTAACGCCCGTCATGAGAGCTGAGAGGGATTGTAAATAAAAGCCACCAAAGGTCGCCTCAATAAAACTCAAATCAAAATCTATGGCTGTGGTACCCTTTCTGACATAAGATGTTGCAGAGGCATGAAGTAATTAATCATGACAGACAACTTTTAATGTGTTTAGCCTTGTTTGAGTTTTAATTCACAATAAAGTTTGCAGACACATTTTGTTTACAGTAGGTGGAAAGGGCACAGGACTCAGATAATGGCATCTTTTTTTATTACTTTGATCCATTTCAACTGGAAAAACAACAAAACCTGTCACTGAATGAGGATGAGATGAAGACAGATGAAAACTTTTTCTGTGTACAGTATTCAATCTTTTACCTCATTAGGACACAGAAAAATCCCAACACATTTTATAGAAATAATTTGAATGCAGTATCTTCATGTACTGCAAGTGAAATATTGAGTATATGTACCATTACCAAAACACTCCACACAGCACAAGTAAGTATGGGCGGTGTGCCGTTAGGATAGCATGTGCTCTTTGCGGGATTCAAATGTGGTGCAGAGAGAAAACAGGCACAGAATAAACATTCCACCACCAAACAGACAACATTAGTCACCATTTTCCTGAAACCATGCACATGGTCCAAAATGTCACGGATGACTGAGAACCGACTGGAAACTCAGTGAAGGGCGTCACACTTGGCAGCCTCGCTGTATAAACACTGCAAAAAGACAGCCAATGTGTTTTACAGGAGTGTGATGACTCTACAACAGATCACAGAGACAGCAGTTGTCACTGCTTGGTAGAACAAACAGGATGTGTTGTGTTTGTCTGCATGGATGTAGTAGCATGTGGATAAACAGAGGTTCTCAAGACGCTCAATCTGATTGTAGATCTGTTGCCAATTTGAGTGAATCCTTCTCAGTCCTGCATAAGTTTGCGTTTAATACTTGAACTCTCAGAGGAGAGGTGAACAAAAAGAGTTCCAGCAGCAGTTCGCGCCCTCAGCTCATACATATCATAGTCGTGGGCCCACTCCACGTTTCCCCAGCGCCGAATCTGTGCAGGAGAAAACACATGGTGGGAGAAATGAAAATAATGAGATCTGCAGGAATAGCAGGTAGTCAACATTTGTGTTTTTCAGTTGGTACAATGAAAGAATTATATGCAGCAGTGCAAGACCATAAATCTTTTGTAAACAAGAAAAACTAGGAAATTCAGCCCTCTACGCTGCATTGTACTATTGTACATTGTATGCTGCCAGGTTTCATGGGAAACATGCCGAAAACAGAAGAGGGTGCTGTTCTTCCAAAGGAACCCATTTGAAATGAAAACTTGACAGTAGAAGCTAACACTGTCCTTACAAGAAAAGTACCAGGATTTCTGGGAAATGTGGTTACCAAAAAAACAAACAAACAAAAAAAAACAAACAATAAAAAAACTAGCACTAACAATAAGGCTGAATCCCACTGTCTGGGCTTTATTTGTATGCCCAATATATCCAGTGTACAACAGATCTCAAAGGGACTTTCTGTATGCTTCAGCCTTCAACCTCATGTGCGGACTTCACTGATTTATTTACTCACAATTCAATGTCATCATGGTCATCATTTAAATACATCATGTTGAAGAAGTATGTATTCGTGTAGGCTGTCAAGATCATTAAAATGTAGTAGTTATTGTACTCTTTCAAGTTATGGTCACCAACAGTTGTACAATGCAACACTAAATATATAGGCAAAGCAAAAATAGCTAAGAAAAAGCAAGAGAGGGCCTATATGGATTCTTAGAGAGCTGGATCGTCATTTGGGAGACTTCAATGTAAGTCAGTGTGCCTCGTCTATGATAAGAGGCAATGCTCATGCCCCCATGGACTTGACTTGATGACAGTGAACACATCACAGCATGTACAACTCAAGTCCACAAGGGCTCAATCTGCAAGACCAGTAAGTGGATATTTGCATTCAGTCTAACAGTGTCACAAAATACAGGCCACAGAGGACTCATTTGTGGTTACTGTGAGAAACAAACACAAGAGTTGAAAAATAATTCTGCTACTTTACTACCTGGTATTCCTCCTCCAGTCTGGAGAGCAGCACAGCCTGTTCCACACTCAGATGTCTGTCAATCATCCCCATCGACAGCACAACAGACTTCAACTGGGTGATCACGAACTCAAGCCCTGCACAGGAAAAAAACACATTAATGTGTAGCTCTGCTCTACCACTTTCATAACTTATTATGATAATGTTTACCCAGGCAATAGCATTTATCACCACAACTATTAAAATTTGTCTATAATAAACTCTTATTTCTGCTGTATAATACTATTACCACAGGATCAAAAAAAGAACCTCATTCACATATTAATTTTGTCATCATAATTCTTATCATAATTTTCAGTACAAACATTAGATATATATATATATATATGTCTGTTTCAAAGCAGGTAGATGAATGTTAAACATGCTTGTGTTGGATCAATTCAAAGATTGTCTACCTGTCAGGGACCAGAAGTTGTAAGAATGCAGGTGTTGCCGGAATGTTTCTTTGGTTGCCTCTGGGATCTCAGGACCCAAAATGCTGGAGGATGAGCCGATGGTGACATTATATCTGAAACGTAGTTGTGAGAGATACAGGCAATTAGGAAAGAGCTCACAGGAAAAGAGCAGCATAATTCAAAAGGGCTTGATTGCCATTTCGGAGACTTAAATGTCAGCCACTGTGCCGACTATGATAAGTGGCTGCACTGATAAGAGGCAATGTTGCCGTTACCTGTTTTCAATCCAGTGCAGCACAGGGTCCCACTCATTCTTCTGTAGCTCAACCAAACCGTGGGGCTCATCAACTCTGTAACTGTAAGAAAACCCCCATGATTATCAATATTCAAAACCTTACTTTACTACTATTACTACCAGATCAACACATAATTTTCTCTACAAATAACCAACAACACTTAAAGTCTGTATTTCTTTCTGCGGCAATCAGGTTCAGGATAAAAATATGCAATAAATAATTAATTCCACCCTATTATTGTCTTTATTGTGCTGACTTCTTTGTCTTTAAAATAATGTTTATTTCAATTTTAGAAAATAAAAAAAAATTCAATTCATTCTCCTGCCTTTAAATGCATTTATGTGATAACAGTACTCACAAAGACCTTTAATTACCCCTATTACAGAAGTGTTATGGAAAATTAGCTCTCGCTATGTACGGATGTACAGAATGAATGGAGATGTTGTTGTACTCAAAACAACAGCAAGACCTGTTTTTTTTAAAAACATTAATTTAATAAAAAAAAGGCAATAAGTAAATAAATAGTGTACCAGACAGTATCAGTCTCCAGGAACTTCAGGGCAGCATTGATCATTTGGTCCTTGTTCCGTTGGGTGGGATTGTCTAGGGCTGTGTTGCACAATGTAGTCTGCAGGAAAAGTGTACAAACATTAGCTTTTAGTCAGTTCAATTTATAGTTAAACACATTCTACTAGTGGCATAACAAGACTACAAACATAGTAAAAATTAGCAATATTTTTTCAGAGAATTTGTTCACAGGTTTTTCTGGACTATTTCTAATTTAGAAGTTCTCATACTTTCTGGTAATGACCTACTCTTGCCATCCAAAAAATCTGTCAAGTTGTCATTTCTGTTAGCATGAGGAAAACTAAAATGTTTACTTTCATTTGCACAACTGAACTGCATACGTAACTGAAACATATTAATATAGCCATTTTAAACTTCTCTCAGGGCCAACTCCCAAACCGTACCAGATGCATGGTGTAGAACTTGAGTGTGTCCCTTTGAGCATCCCACTCTGTTGCCACGGCAATGGCCAGGGCTTCATTTGGGACCGTGAACAGCTTCCCTCCAGGAGTTTTCAATTTCCGTCTGTCAAGGTTTATCTCATATAATCCACCTGTTGGAAAATGAAAGACACTGAAAACAAGAGAAGAGAAATCTTCCATCTTCGCTTGCAAAGAACTTTGAATTGCATTTGATTTGTTTGAAAGGTGTAAAAAATCTGATGGACTGACAGAATATAAACAGGTACATACAAAAGTACATACAACATGGGTGTTATAGTTCAGTATTGACGCCTACCTTCTCCTTGCGATATACTGACATCTTGATAAAATTTTTTTCTTTCTGGAAACAGCAGAAAACATTAATAAACACACGCACACAAAGGCTGAAGTGAATAAATTAATTGTTGCTGGAGTTTTCATCCACCTTCATTGCTGATACCTCACCTGCTGTGGCTGTGGAGTATTTCAAAGCATACCTCGAGTGTTGACTTCTTGGGCACACTTTACTGAGTGAAAGACATCTTCCAAACTCACTCTGGAGTCTAACAAGGTTTCTAAACATCGCTGCAGCTATGAGAGTATGCAATGTTTTTAAAAACAGCTAGCTGGTGGACAAAGCTAGCACCTTGTTTCTGATAAGCTATTTGTTTCTCACCGCAGTCCGTTAGTTAATTACATGTGGCATCTTTACACGGGCGTGTTTTTCGTAACAGCATCAATTCTCCTTTATATTATACGGGCTAACTTTATAGAGTATCTATTTGCTGCCGCTCATTCTCAACTGTAGTAGCTTCAGCGTTCAAAACCACGCGTGTGACCTTCTGTTTGACAGTCAGCGTCGTAAATACTTTCAATAGCTGGGAAATGTAGTTTTTTACGCGCCTTTACGCGGCCTTACACAACAGGAACAAACTACACCCAAATATTCCCATAAAGCCTTCCGCAACTCTAACCAATCAGCGTTGGAGATGTTGGCAAGGTGAGCCCAGCCGACCAATGAGAAGGCCGCATTCTGCTGCCCACAGCGCCGCGTAGAAGTCCAGTTACTTTTCTAGGATCTTGGCGCCCGGTAAACGAAACTGTGGAGGTTTGAGGGGGGTTAGTGGATGTTGGCGGACCTCTTCAGCCCTCCTCCGCCTCTCTGTGGACGCTGACAGACTCCATCGCCCCGAGACGGCCCGCGGTAGGTGCCCAGCCAGCGAAGCGGGAGCCATGCCTGTCCCCGCTGGATACCTCAGCGACTCCCCCGCCGCGGCCTTCACATCCTCGGCCTCGCTTATCCCGCCGCCGCCGATAAACACCCAGCAGCCCGGCGTCGTCACATCGCTGCTGTACAGCGGCTCCAAGTTCAGGGGCCACCAGAAGAGCAAGGGGAACTCCTACGACGTAGAGGTGGTTTTGCAGGTGGGTCTCCGGATATTTAGCGGCTCGGGCGGGCTGTCAGGGACATTTTGTGATCCGTTTGGTGATCTGTCAAGCGGGCGATGTGATGATTGACAGCTGGGAGATCAATGAGTCCTGGCCTGCGGTTCAGTAACTCGCCCGGCTAGCTGTGGATGCACCAGTGTCTGCGGCTGTTTACTATCATTTTACACAACGTTATCATCATTAATGCTACTTAATAGAGCTTTAAGCATGGTCTGAATTTATAGAAACACCCTGACAAATCTGCACTTTATGGCTGTTAGATTAATTTCATATAATTCCCAGCTGTGACACTTAGTGGCACAGTCTGGGTACGTGTAATTAGATGTTAACAACCCCTGTTGTTTATTGTGTTTTCTCTAAAAGCATGTCACCATGGAGGATTCCTACTTGTGTGGCTACCTGAAGATAAAAGGGCTGACTGAGGTGAGAGGAGATATTCTTTCTATGATGGCACAAACAGCAATAATTTGAGCAACATCTCACCACTGCTCATTGTATTTTTGTTCATTTTTAGTGACCCTAAACCTAGAGGATGCCATGCTTCACACAGATTCAAGCACAGACACAGTGATCAAGAGATTAATCAAGTAGTAGTAAATCGGCAACTATTTTGATGATCAATTAATTGTTTTGAGTTGTTTTTTGAGTTTGATTTGAGTTTTTTTTAGTTCTCTGAGTCAGTTTTTGTGTTGTTGACAAAATAAGATGAGACCTTGTGGTTTTTGAAACATTGATCATTTTCCAACATTATCTGGGCCAAACATCTAATCGGATAATTGAGAAAATGACCAACAGATGAATTTATGAAAATAATCATGAATTGCAGCCCTAGATTCCAACAGAGAAAAGCTACACTGTAGAGTAAAAACACACTGAAGTTGTGAGTGTCAAATTAAGCATGTTATTATCTAGTGTGGATCAACAACTTGTGATCTTTTAAAGCAGCAGTAAAGCTTGAATGACCATAATATGTTATGGGGAGTCATTGTCTTGATAAATCACAGTGCAGCGTGGATGTCAAAGTCAGACTCTAATGTTGTCTGCCATTCTGTGAGAAATACTGACATTGTTGTTTTCATGTATTCCTGCAGTACAAAACTGTCTGTCGTAATTTACATCATCATAAAAATCTCAGATTTTGGCGACAGTGATGGAAAATAAACACACATATATACATCAGGATATGTACTCCAAAAGTCACTTTCTACCCTATTATTTTGTTTCTGAATGACAACGTTGAACTGACAGACTTAACATTAGCATTGGCTGTGGCATTCTTTCACATACAAAGGGAAAGAAAAAGACAAAGCAACATGTACCAGGTTTCACTTCACCGGAGCAAAACAACAAAACAACTCTGTTTCTCTGTTTCACTCGCTGTTGCAGGAATACCCAACTCTAACCACGTTCTTTGCCGGAGAGATCATCAGCAGGAAGCGGCCGTTTCTCACCCGGAAATGGGATGCGGACGAGGACGTGGACCGTAAGCATTGGGTAAGGTGAAAACTTACATTCGTAATCTACACAAGCGCTCCACTGTGGGCTGGTTTACCTTAACGTAATCAGTTTTGCTTTACTTTTTGTGTCAAGGGCAAGTTTCAGGCCTTCTACCAGTATGCAAAGACATTCAACTCGGATGATTTTGACTACGAAGATCTGAAGAACTCTGACTATATTTTCATGAGGTGGAAGGTAAGGTCCTGCCTAAATTGAGCCCTGAGCATATGTTGGAGCAAGCCACCTCTGAACTCTCAGCTGCTGCTCTCTATCTCTCACTGCTGTCTGTCCCCTCAGGAGCAGTTTCTTGTCCCTGACCACACAATCAAAGACATCAGCGGGGCTTCCTTTGCCGGATTCTACTACATCTGCTTCCAGAAGTCCACGGCAACAATCGAGGGCTACTACTACCACAGGAGCTCTGAATGGTAACGCAGCACAACACTCGTTACTGTGAGGCGAGGTTGAGTAATTTCACGAATCAGCAGCCTTGTGACTGAAGCGCTGCTGGATCAAATCCCAGACCAGCTGGAAAAACTGGGTGGGGAAAGACATCAACAGTCACACTGTCCAGCTCTCTGCAGTTTATGTCAAGGTGCCCTCAATTCTTAATTTCTCCACGGGATGATTAGCAGATGAATGTGGCTTTTCCGAACAGTTCCAGAATAGACCGTGTGTAACCTTAAATGGATGGAGCAGGACAATCGAGCTCACGCACATCTGATTCATATAGCCTGGTTATAAGCAAACTGAGGGCTGCTTGCACTCTATCTTTAGTGTTTTCATTTTTATTTGACATTCTTTGGCATTTCTTTCAACTCCCTCTGCACATAATGGTTTAGCTATTGTTTCAAACTCCCTCTGATTTTCTTCCATTCAGGGTTTTTTATTTCCTTCTCTGACCAAATACTTGGAAGCAGTTTAGTTTCCCTCTCCGACCGCAGAATACCTCTAGATTATTCCATTTTTCAGCCAGTGCTTATATCATACGCACAATGGCTTTGGCTTTTAATGTCACTGTGAGTTTAGAAAATAGTATTAACTTCAATATGAATATACTTATGGGCTTTAGGTAGTTTGTTTATAATGACTCTGTGCTCTTTGTCACTTTTTACCACCTCTTGTGTGCACACTGCAAACCACAGATGAAAAAAAGGCTGAGTTTGTGCATCAGTTCAGACTGTGGTTTGAACCTCAATTCATTTAGTTCCTCAAGTATAATTAACTGTTTCACATTTCAACATCCATCTTACTGTTGTAATTTTGGGGTTGTTTTTGACAAACAGAACAGCAGTTTTGTCAGAAGAGTCAAGTGAAGTCGACCAATGAGCAGTTGGTATTGTTGTCATTTGATCTATTGAACCAGCGTGAAGGAGTAAATGCTTCAGACTTTAAATTATCTCTGACTGATGTGAGCATGGCCAAATTTAGTTTTGCTTGGCAAAATGAACAGGGAAGGATGTTTCCAAAGAAGTGCGTTGCAGTGCTGTTCAGTTAAAACCATGTATCTCTTCTTTGGTCATTCAGTATTAAATAGCAAGTGCAGCTTAATACTTCAGCATACTCTCCTCCACTTACAGAAATACAGCGGAGAAGCTGTCTGTGCAGCTAAACAGACTCACATAGTTTCAATAAATATGCATCTAGACTGCCTTTTCCTTTTATGTTGTGAACAATCGCGATCTGACTTCACACAAGTTTTGTTTTCCACACAAGAACAGGGCGCAGTAAAAGTCGCTTATCTTGCTGAAGAGTTGGGGGTGTGTCACCTGCAGCTCTTCAGTTTTAAAGCCTCTCTACAGCTGCTCCTGCTTGTTACATTGCAAAAATTAGAATTCACCTGCTATTTTAAAAAAAGAAAAATGCTGAAAATGACTGTCGCACATACTAATATAGAAGGACGTAATACTGAACATATTTATACTGAATGGCTAATGTAGTAAATATGCAGGAAAAATGCAGTGTGTATGCTGAAAAACTTGAGAATATGTCATTTACAAACATCATTTACATGATGTTTCTATTTCAGGGTTTGTTATCACAGGGATTGTTCTCATCACATTGTGACTGGTGTTCATCAGAGTGACAGTCAGGGATGCATGATGCATGCTTTTCAGTAAACAGTGAAGTCATGCAGCCTCTATTTCCTAATGACCGTCGACGAATAAGCAGACATGCCTATATGTCATGCTCATGCTTTCTCTCATGCAGTTCACTGTACATTTTTAGCTTAGATTGCTCTGTATGCCTCATTTTTTTTCCCAACATGTCCTTCTGATACATATTCTAACGCATACTGTGTTGTTACTCTGCAGGTACCAGTCTCTAAACCTCACCCATGTTCCCGAGCACAGTGCAGCCATCTATGAGTTCCGGTGACATCGGCCGGCATCGCAGGATCTTTTTTTTTTGATGGACAGAGACTTTAGGGCAAAGCTGAGGTCTGCAGATGCTCCTGAGGAGAACACCTGGGGATGAGAATTTGGGCTTTGGAGAAGTGCAAACTCTTACACGTTCCCGATGAGCGGGAGGATGGCTGATTGAGCGGCAGACGGCGTTATAGGACGAATGAATGTATGCATGGACGAGGGGAGACGAAGGAAAAGGAAGTGAGTGCAGCTCTGCTCCCGCGCTGGAGCTTGTAAAGTTAGAGCCAGCAGCAGAGACTGGGCGTGGCTCCCATAGTGTAGTGTCTGTTGTTTTAATGTCTGGTTTTACAAAAACAAAACGCTTGGCACAGCATCTCGAGACACTTTATAAGCTGAGTTGGGGAAATCCCCTTCTTGTTTTACAACTAGAGACGTTTCCAGCTTTCATCCAGCTGCCGCGGACAGTCGGACAAGGATTCCTCTGAGGCGTCTGCTCTTTCGAACACAGTCTGTAAAGCCTGCGTGGAAGAAAAGCTCGCGAGAAGTTCTTGATCGATTGGAGCTTTAATCAGCCCATAAGCTAGAATGACAGTATTTTTGTAAAGCTGGTCCTTTTGTTTGCCTGCCAAGAGGATATTTTCTTTTCTTTTAAAATGATGGACGCAGAGTGGCACTTTTAAAGGCCGCAATGTGAGTGACACACAAAACAAGCATTT
Source organism: Amniataba percoides (assembly GCA_037176925.1). NCBI lineage: Eukaryota > Metazoa > Chordata > Actinopteri > Centrarchiformes > Terapontidae > Amniataba > Amniataba percoides. The sequence continues at coordinate 17,001,432 of JBAJHX010000024.1, read as the reverse complement.
CCCACCCCCACCCCACCCCACCCCGTGTTCATAAAACCGCTTGGGAGATTAATATCACCTGTGATTGCCGTGGACCTTGTTCTGTTGAGTTACATTTGCACAAAGATGAGCTATATGTTACTGATGCTTGCAGTCAGGATTTTACACTCAAGGTGGTGGGTCAAGCCTTTTCACTAGTTTTAGTTAAGAGTTTGACTGTGTGCGTTGAGGTTGGGGTGGGGTTGGGGGATTAGAACCAAAACAATCACATAAAAGTATTGAAAAAGAAAGTATTTTTTACCCTGCACTCTGCATTAAACAAAGAGCTTTTTACTTCCTAATGTGTCATTTTAAATTAACATCCCCACTTTCCCTACATTTATGTCTCCTCGACTATGCAACACTTTCAACAATAGCACTCTCCAAACATAAAACCTGCAGTTTTCAGAGACAAAATTGTATTCTATCCTTATATTATATGAAACAAAAAGATCAGAATCTATCTTCATTATAGGAAATATTTTTGTTAAATTGCCTATGAAAACACTCCCTATCATGTTCCCTTTCCATGTGACGGTGCCATCTTTCTAAAGCTTATCAGAGTTGTATTATAACAGATCAGAAGTGTGTTTGTTTGAGAATAAGCCTGGATTTGATTGATGATGTGACTGTAAAGAATGGATTATGGATTTAAAAAAAAAAACATATCAAAACACTTCTCTGTGTCTTGCTTATCTGATTTATATACCACATTTTTCTTTCTATTCTCATGACACACCTCACTTCGAAACAAACTGTGAATCATATTTATCCAAAAAAACAAAAAAAGATCTCCTCAAATACCAGATTTGATAATTTACGTGCACGCTCTAAGAACAGATGTAACGCTGCATGGACGCGACGCTGCCTGTCACTTTTTAGCCTGCACTGCCCTCTGGTGTGTTTAAACATTTTATACAGCTTCCTGGTGTTAACTGGTATAAAGAGTCACCGGTGAGATACATACGTAATATGACAGCTGATGCAAGTTAGAAATGAACAAGGAAACTACAAAATTCTTACAAGTGTCATTTTACAGCATTGTGCAAATAGAGCATGTAGTATTACTGAGGCAGCGTCATAATATGAAAATACTGGGCACTGAAGAAATTATGATGAACAATCAGGATTACTTTTTACAGTTCACCCTGTTGGGCAGGTTTCACGGCATATAGTACTCTGTCAAAACCACAAATAACAACTTCATGGTAGCGCCAGAGGATGAGCCACAGTCATGTTCCAGTCCGTCCAGCAGACATTGAGATGTTTAAGTGAGATTAAGTGAAAAGTTTGAACTTTAGATGGCACTAGAGGAAAAATCAGAGGATTATCAAGGTCATTCTGGCACTCTGGATATGTGAAGTAAATGTAGTCCTGAACCGCTGCCTCAGAATGAACTTCATGCTCTACATTTCTGGGCCTCTGTGGTAATCCATATAATAGCTCAAGATGTTTCATTGTATAAAAGTGATGGACCGCTTGTTTGGCTAAAAACACGGCTGGAGCTTCTAGCCAGTGTCTTGCTTTTGAGGTTTTCTACACTTTTCCCTCAGATCATTTGGATGCGTCCACCGTCGACGTGCTGGACTGCATCTGTACGTTTCTCTGTCCAGGAAGTCTCAGACCAGACCTGTCAGGCGTCCCTCTACATTGTTTGACTTGTCTTAATTCTTCAAGGCTTGGTGAGACAGCTTGACCTGAGATTAATGTTGTCAGAGATTGTATGTGCTGGTAAAGCCGACATGGCAACAGCATCACAACACTAACAAACATTCTGGTATAGGATCAGCGTCAGTCGCCAGTAATAATACAAAGATAAAGATTATATTATTAGCCTGGGCTTATTCTGCCATCGTATTGTTTAAATCAGTCATGATAAGAATGTCACCTGGAATTTTAAAGAGGTCAAATCAACTGTGAGGCCACAACAAAGACAAGTACAGTTATATAAAACGCATAAAGGAAAGGTATGAGACCTGCTTACACATACCATCATGTTATTTCTCCAGCGGTGGACTTGGTAAATGTACTGACATTTTGGTGGAAACTGCACAAGTAAAACACATCCAGCTACCACTTTTCAACAACAGAAAGTTACAGTGCTACAGAAAAAAGATCCACTGTGTTTTATAACATGTGTATATTCGTATTGCCTTTACATGTTGAAAAAGTATACAGATCCTTTACCTAGTTTCAAGTATTAATGCCATGCAATGTATCGAGGTCTATACGATCACCATGTTTTTGTAGCGTGACTTTCCTGTCAGAGCCAAAAAACCTTTAAAAAGTCAGAAAAAGCGGAGTCTATTAAGCTCAAGAGGAATGAGACTTTTCTGAATTGATAAAATCACCAAATTTGGACATACAGTGTTTTTGATGGACAGGAAGAGTATGAAAAATAAAATCTTTAAAAAAAAAAAATAAAGCTTTCAAATTTTATGGAGTTAAAAGTAAGTAAAATGAAAATACTCAGCATCTTGAATTCGATCTTAAATAAAGTATTTGAGTAAATGTTCTTAGTTAGAGGAAAGAAAGGAAATATTAGTGGGTTAAGATACTGGTCCTTCCAAGGCCCAGTCATCAAAAAGAAAAACAAGACAAACAAAAAAAAAGTGTCTTACAACATGCCCGCACATTCTTGGTATGTATGATATAGAGGACATGTATGTGCGTATGAACAATTCACCCGAGTGTTTATTTATGTTGCAACAGAACTTGTGTGCACTTGTCTGTTTTGTAGCTTCCACTGACGAGGGGGATGGGATGTCAACTGAGCCATTAAACAAACCAAATGTTGATTATTAAAAAATAATAAAGAGACTAATCTGCTCCTCTCACTTCAGCTCCGATTGTGCAGTTTGGCCTGAGGGTGGCAGCAGAGGAAGCTCTTATTGTTACTCTGTATGAAGTCCAGGACATCTCATACCAAACCTGTCTTTTGTCCATGTAGTATGACTTGGCTGTTCAAGTCTCGGTCAGACAAGTTGACAGGTATCTATTAAAAAGCTGCTGGCTTGACAACAGCACAACAACACAACACAAACACTTTGTCACCAGCAGTATTGGCACACAAAAAAACTCAAGATGTGGTTTTTGCTCATGCTCAGGAGCTTGAACAACTCATTTTACAATGAGAGAGTCATCTGGAAGCTTAAGGAGATCAAATCATCTGTGATGACACGGCAGAAGCCTCGGGCCAAAACCTGCACTGCTCTGTATAAACACTCAAAGGAATGGTGTCATATTCATTTTCCTGTAAGCTGAAAATTAATTGCTGCTTTTACTTCCTGTCTTAGTGAGCTCTGAAGACACTGTGGGCTTTTGTGAGTGTGAGTATGTGTGTCGAGAAGAAAAAAAAACAATGTTACACAACCACAGCCCTGCCAACATACATACCAGCTCTATACCAGAGTTGCTTTTGCCATGGGCAGGGCCGCTTTCCTGCCAGAGGTGTGCTGAACAACACGGTGGAATGCAGAGACAGATGATGAACTCTCATGAGAGAGGTATTTCAGAAAGCCCAATTTCATTTTAATCCTGACACTGTGTTTCATAATGTGTGTCGTCAATTCATATGAACCCAGCGCTATTGATAGATATAAAAAAAAAAATACATCATATCATCATATCATTGATTATATCAGTATGATCAATATGTTAAACCCCGAACTACAGCTGAGAACAGCCATGCTTAGAAATTTTCTGGAAATGACAAGAAAATCAGCCCATTATCATGCTTTGTCTTATTACTGAGGGTTACGTATTTATTTACAGTGTGTTTACAGGTTTCTGTAGAATATGTGGAGAAAATGAGGAGGTCATTTTGCACTTTTAATCTTTGGCCAGTTGCTATAATGACAAAACTATAATATAATACTTTAACAACTTTAATAACTGCATGAAGAAACTGAAGTAACTGAACATTGCTGTTCAGTCACAGATCCTCCTTGAGAGTCAGGACAGTGATCCTGACCGCTAATTTCAAATGACACTCAGAAAACAAAAGTGGTTTTCTTATGAACAATTATCTCTCGAAACTGTCTGGCTTTTGTTCATGCCAGATTACAATGATTGCGAGCAGCTCTTCCTCACTCCTATTGTGTCCTTTGAGTTTCAGTCATGCTAAGAGCATCAAGGTAGAGAGTGTAACAAACTGGATTTTCTACAACACATGGCTGCACGATGAAATGTAAGAAAATTTTTTTCTTGTTTTAGCAAGGAAATCTTGCCACTTGAGGATAGAAATATTTTTGGGAGCTACTGACTCTTGCATCTGTTACTGTGATGGGGCTGTCAGCCGGACATCCACCACCCCTGAACTTTTTCACAAAGTCACAGTCTCAGTTTGTTTGTCTTGTCTATTTAGAAAAAAAATCATGTTAAATAATGTGACGTGTTTCATCATTTCAGTTCCAGTTCCAGATAAAGAACATGTGTGTCATGTCAATTACTTGTCTGTAATTTGTCCTGCATGCCAGGTCAGGTGACTCATGTTTTAAAGCATCAAAGAATGTCTTCCTTGTGCCAACTGATGCTCTTCACTTTCCTTACAACATGTTAAAAGTTCTCATCTTCTTAAAGCCTTTTAAAGCCCCGGTTCCCAAATCAGAATCACTAAACCAAATTAAGGTGAGGTCAGTAATAGCTGAGTTTGATGCAGTTGATTATCAGTTTATCATTTAAAAAGATTGCAGTGTCACTCATTACATAACAGAATAGTTTCCTATGAGAAACCTGAGACTACTTTTAGAGGATCACATTTATCATATGATACAATAATAGTCACTGCCATCTAAAAATCAGTAAAAGTAACGAGCTTTAGGTGAACAACCAGAAGAACAGGAAGCTCCCCGTCTTGCTGTCATCCAGGACGAGGAAATACAGAGGGTGGACTCATAAAAGCATCTTGGTGTGCCAATCAATAAAAACAAAAATCTGTTCAAGCCCTCTTCGGGAAAGCACAGCTTTTTTCTCCTTGTGGCAGCTGGGCGGCCCTTTCTGCCACCTTGTCATTTCACCAGTGTGTGTAAAACAGGGTGATTCAGGGGCCCACTGCTATCATACTGTACAACAGCAGTTGCGGGAAAAAAATGGACAAAAACGTGTTTTGTGAGGTCATAGTGACCTTGCCCTTTGACCTTTGACCACCAACTTCAAACCAGTTCATCCTTAAGTCCCAATGGGCATCTACGCCAAAATCTGTAAAGGTCCCTGGAGATCTTCCTGGGATGTCGAGTGCATGATGACCCAAATACCAGAATATGCATAAAACAAATAGAGGGTTAAAATAGAAACTGAATGAATTCTTAATACAACATCTACAGGAATAGTGAATCACATGGGCAATTCAATTTCAGCATTCCCTGTTATTTTTTCAGTGACTCAGAGGGATGACATCCAACAAACACAGATACATTGTAAACTGAGAGTTGCTGCGTACGTGCGTTTGCAACTCCAAGCGCAAGATTTCCTGACAAAGGCTATAAAGTTTCAGTCTCCAGTGTGTTAGATCCTGCACAGCTTCCGTCTCTGTCTGATAAGAACTATTTCTATACTTCTCAGAAGTTCTACACCCTTATCTGTAGGCTCCACTCCCAGTCACGTGTTCAAAAACTGTGATTTATCATGTATCATTACCAGCATGGCATCACTTACAGCAGCAGCTTTATGCTACAGTCAACTAGCTGCAAGTGGCGAGAACTTCATCTGCAGCTTCCTTGAAGTAGAGTTTATAAATCGTGGGTTATCTTTAATGGCTATCAAACACTGTTATACTGGCACAATTCCTGGATGTGGATCAAACACACTTAATCTAATCAGTATTTTGTTGCCTGGAGGTCAGTCTGTACAGTAAAATGGGTCCGTTTTGGCGCCTATAGATGCCCATGTGTTGTTGTTTTTTTTTTTAAATCACAGATTAGTAGAAAATAAAATCCAGGATCTTGTGTTTTGCAGAGAGTGGAAGCCAATCTGTTTTTTCATTCCCTGTGGTTCCCCAAAAAGAGCAAACTCAAACAGTTGTTTCCTCAAGATCCATTAATATTACACCCTATGCTGCTTTTACACCCTGAAGACTGTACTTCAAATGTACTTAAAAGCCATAAAATATGCTTTGTGTCACGTCCTCACCTGCATGGTTAGTACTGCTTTCCTGATGTGACACACTGAAAATTCTAACTTGTTTGTGTGTGATTACACCCACAACACAACTGACCTCCTCCCTCATTATATTTTTGCTTCCTTCTCGCTGCTTGTAATTAGTCACTTTTACCATGAAACAGGTGTGGCGGGGACATCAATAGTGTAATATTTCAGGATTTAAAGAATTTGTTGACATTACACAACAACTTACATCAGCAGTCATTGATAATGAAATTCGTAAATCTCAGGCTGCTAAAAATATATTAACAAGAATAGAGGCACTCAACAAAAAGAAAAATTAGGAGATAAAAATATTTTTCAAAATTAAAATAAATAATAAGACCATATAAATCATACAATTAAACTAAGCAATGTACAACTAAATAGAGATATACAATAAAATATATCCATCCATTTTCTAAACCGGCTTATCCTGAGCACACACAGCTTCGAAGGGTGCTGGAGCTTAATAAAATATATACAATAGAAATATATATATATAAACAATAGAAATGATGGTACAAAAGATTTGACGTACAGTCACGCTGTATGAAGATGGAAAGGAATATCTCACAAATGTGTGCAATGGTTTTGTTTTCCGGCAAGCTGGTGGCTCAAACACATATTCCTTTATCTTCAGAAAATGAAAGCTATGAGCCATGCACCTGGACGATTCCTATTGTCAGCTTCAAGGGACGCCAGACAAAGAGGTGATTGTGAAGCCAGTCCAAATCAAACAAGATGATGCCGAGTGGCGCTATGTGGAAAATCCTGGTGAACGAATTTGTCTTCTTAAGACGGGAAGGATGGTTCGTTCCAGAGAAGGAGCTATTAATTCCGCCTGGTAAGTTAAATTGGCACACAGAGACCCCGTGCATAGCTAAACTGTGACTTGATCCTCACAGAGGTCTTATTATCTACCAGCCTTCGGATGATCTTCATGAGTCCACTGTCTCTAAGCTCTAAGAGGAATGCACACGGACAAATAACAGAGAAAGTGCTATTACAAGGAACAGAAAGCAGAAAAACATGACATTTCTTGTAGTTTACACAGATCATAGGATCTCACGGAGGACTAGGGTCGTGGGTTTTTAAAGGGTGCGTCATCAATTGGATGCTGCTCATCAATAACAAAGTGATTCAAGATACGCAGGTACTAAGGATAGGTTTGTTTCCTGTAACGCCACATGTCTGTTTCAGATCACTTTCAAAAAGCATAAAACAATGATCATATAATTGAACTCTTAATTAAAAACATATTTCATGTTTCAGATGTTTAAATAGTGTTAAATGCTGTTCAGGTTTGTTTTTTATTGCAACTTTCCTACTCTTTATTTCTAATTCCTGTTCATTGACATATTAAGAAAATGTAAAGTATGCACATTTACCTAGATCAAATACAATACATCAAATACATCAACTACATTTCAGGGTAGGTGCTGTTGCATAAATGCTCCTTGTAAATGATGGCAAATTACAAACTATTTCCACAATTTCTTACAACAAGTAAATAAAACATATGGCACATCCATCCATTTTGTAATTCCGCTTATCCTGAGCACACAGGGTTGTGGGGGTGCTGGAGCCTATCCCAGCTATCTTGGGCCAAGAGGCGGGGTACAACCCGGACTAGACGCCAGTCTAGACTGCCATTTACACTCACACCTAGGAGCAATTCAGAGTTGTCAGATGTCAACTGACCTAACCTGGTTTGGACACAGACACATGCAGACAGAGAACATGCAAACTCCACACAGAAGGACCTGCCTCAACTGGGGATTGACAGAACCCTCCTGCTGTGAGGCGACAGTGCTAACCACTACACCACTCTGCTGCCCGATATGGCTGCTGTCAGATTCAAAATCCAGTCTGACGTGTTCAAGTACTGTGGACTTATCACAAGTAGAAAATGAATATAGGCTCAGCAAGGGGAGTGGGAGGGGGGGGGGCATAAAGACGAAAAAGAAGAAAAATGGGTGAACTTGGACTCCACTCTATTCATATTGTGTACTGTACTTACTTACTTACTGATGTTCATGCTTGTTGTACGTCACAAAGGTGGGGGGGGGACTCCACTCAAGTAATTTTCATGTTGACATACTTTTCTGGAACAACTGACGTCACTTCATCGCCCCCGGTGTGAGCGGAGATCTGGGAGGGTTTGCGAGGACACGTTGCACCACAGCTGAATTCCTTCTTTTATGAAGACACTGTACTCAGGGAAAGAGGGCATCTGAAACTAGCAGACAGTCACAGCTACTTTGAAAAGACTTTAAAGACTGTAAACGTCTTTTCAAAACAGCAGGCCAACATGTTCTCATGCATGAACAGGGCGTGGAGATGCATCATTTCAAGAACCTGTTTCTGTGTTCTTGTGAGGAGAACTACAGGGAGAACTTGCCTGTTCAAAACCACACGTCAAATTCATATCATACAGTCCTATTCATATGGTATCTGGTGTGTAATATCTATTTGAACAGCGTGTTTGACACGCCAGGTAGTTTTTTATTGTGCCTGAAAGGTCAAGATCACAGGGATGTCAGAGTTACAACTATTTGTGTGTGTGTGTGTGTGTGTGTGTGTATATATATA
>JBAJHX010000024.1:16954070-16992581 GCA_037176925.1 Amniataba percoides | reverse complement strand
TATATATATGCTGATATATAATGTGCATGACAATTTGCTTTATGATGTGTGCACCAGTGTGATTGTGTCCATGGACAGCTGTATTGGGACCAATCACATATCGTGTATGTTTCAGTGTGTTTTGGTCCCACATTTCTCTCTGTGCCTTTACCTTTTCTTGTGGCATCAACAGATTTCCAAAAACTAAAGAGTCACGGTCCTCTTGTTTAATGTGAGAAACATCATGTGGCTTTACACCCAGGTGATGACATCCTCTTAGGATGTACGCAAAGCTGGATAGTCCTGACCTTTCACACCACAGCGCTGTGTGTGTGTGTGTGTGTGTGTGTGATGAAATCCTGGCACTGCTTCAGACAAGGACTCCACACCCACATCCATCTGATGAGTGGCTGGGATAACCCCCAATGGCTCTGGCTCCCTCATGCAATCCTCACTTTGAAGGAACACCTGCTGCACGAAATGCACACACACACACACACACACACACACACACACACACACACACACACACACACACACAAACACACATGGCCTTGCCTGTTTGGTCATTCTCAGCAAACACACAGGGCTTTCCTCACCAGCACCTGATAAGGGATATTGCTGCCAGATGACAAGTGTGAAGTGATTGCACGTGCAACAAAGTTTCAATTATGGGAGTTGAGAATGCAGAGAGCACCAGGAAACAAATGAGGAAGACAGGCGTGGATCAGCTGAGATTGTAATAAACTCTTGAGAAAATAATAAAATGTCTGCTTCTTACAAAGGCAGAGCTTTGTTTTTCAACAGGTGCACAAAAGCAGAAACGTTGAAAAATGTCAGCTTTCAGAGGGAAGGCTTTATTTTTCTTCTTGCAGAAACGCGATGACATTGAAACCACTGTCATGTACGGCCCCTAAATATGAGGCTACAGATGATTAGCTTAACTTAGCATAGAGACTGGAACAACTGGGAACAGATGGCTCTGTCCAAATGTAACATAATTTATCATGAACACTTGTTAATAAGTTCACTTATTAAAGTGTATTTTCCAAAAATGTCAACCTGTTCCTTTAAATTTGCTGACAATTTCCCAATGTGTCATAGAATACACGACTTAATGGCTTTAAGTTAATTATATCATAACATCCCAAATTTTTTGTTAACGTGCAGCTCTCTTACTTTAGAAACAGACATTCTGTACATATTTTATAAATGCATTTCTTCTATTTTCTATACAAGTTTCTTGATTTTTACAGTACTTACTTATTCCCATCCTAATTCTTCTTATTGTGTCTTTACTGTTATGCATGATTGCAATATGGAGGATCAACAAACACAACACAAAGAAGTACTGTGTTCTCTTGCTTCTTTCCCCTCATTTATCAGCTCTGACACACACAGAGAGCACAGCCTGAAGGAATGTGCATCCTGTCCTCCAGCCCTCAGGTGTTTTCCCCTCCTGACTCCGCCTCTGCTCCCACTCTGTGTATGTGGGAGGTGTGTATGTATGTATAAAAGTACTGCCCTGTTGTTGGGCTGGCAGACCAGGGAAGGCAGGTCACACTGAAGGTCACCACAGCAGCAGCCTCTTTCCATCCTGAGACGCAGAGAAGTGCACTATGGCCGGTGAACAGCGCTTTGTGATCAGAGCCCGCATTATCGGAGCGGTGCGCAGAGACACACCAAAACTCAAGGTGAGCTCAGACCCCAGACAAGAAGCTTTTTTATTTTATTTTTTTCTTATTTTTTTTTTACTTCTTTAAGATCTTTGCTGTATTCTCCTCTGATCCTTTGTCTTTACTGTCTCCACAGATGTTCATGTTATCTGTGCTGTGGTCTGACGAGACTGAAGTGATCGTCTACAGGTCGTTCCAGGATTTCAAGAAATTTCATGTAAGCCCAAAAAAAAAGAGGCACTCAGTGTGTGAACATGACATTTGCTCAAGTACTAGACTCAAATACAAAATTCTTGTATAATACTTATAATACTGAACACTGCTTTTACCACTGTGAAGGAAAGAAAACTAATGATAAATATTTTGTTTTTCATCCAAACAGAGGCAGCTGAAAAAGAGGTTCCCGAATCTGAACCCCCTTCGTAAAAATGACAGAATGATCCCCAAATTCAGTGGTAAGATTTCACCTTTCACACCTGATCACTTTTTATGTGTTTCCAGAAAATATTGTTTGCATTTATGAAAAAGGAAATGACATTAAGCTGCATTAAAAATATCATGAAAAGGGTTCTTTTGCTTATCCTGTGGTATTAAAACCGTTTCCTCTCTTCTTTCCAGGAGAGGCCAGGAGGAGCAGCCTGCAGCAGAAGGGATCCAAGCGATCCATCGAACGCATGAGGTTCCTGGAGAGCTACTGCGACAAACTGCTGAAGTGCGACCAAACCGTGACTCAGAGCTCAGAGGTCACACAGTTCTTCATGCCCAAAGACCACGACCTGCAGCCAGACTTCACCCGCAACAGGTAGGCTCCCAGTGCTAGTTGAAATGATTCAAAAGGTTGATAGATGTTCTGTATTTAACACGACTGCTCTCCCATGCAGTGTCATGATCCTGCTGTCTGATGATATGCCCGATGGCGGAGGCGGTGGCGATGTGGGCCGCCAGCCTGCAGGCAACATCACTCACCCATTTGTCACCCAGACTTACCGCTGCGTGGCTTCTTATGAGACCAAGGACACCAAGAATCGCCCATTTAAGGTTGCTCTGGACGAGAAGCTGGATGTCCTGATCAAAGACCCCGCAGGTCTGTTGACCACTGATGATCTTAACATTTACAGACCTTCTCTGAACATTTACTTTTTTTTCTGTTACGCTAAAATTACGTTTTATTTCCTCACCAGGTTGGTGGCTGGTGGAGAATGAGGCGAAGCGCTTGGCTTGGTTCCCCGCTCCTTATCTGGAGCTTTTGGAAGAAGAGGAGGAGGACGACGCTGGATTCCAGCTTGGAGGTGAGACATTCACTCGTAGTCAGTTTCAGCTTCATTCTGGCAGAGTACAAAAAGTACATTCAATATGACACACATCTTGATTATGTAACAGGAACATATTTTCATGTGCCTGAAATTGCCATGAACTTTGGCATGAGTTGGCATTAATTCCTGCCAGATGTCCACGCTTCCCATGACAGTTACAAATAGTCAACACTGGGCAGTGCTCTTTCACCATTTTTATGAAGAAGATCTTTGTAGTTGCCCTTATTTTAAAAAATGCATCTAGAAAAATGTGAGTATCTTTCAAGACAGATTATAGATATTTAGCTTTTTCCTTTTTTTTAACCCTCAGGTGCCCTATACTGTGCCGTGAGGAGCTACTCGACTAAGAAGAATGACGAGGTGTCTGTGCCCATTGGCTCTGTGGTTGAGGTGCTGAGGAAATCTGATGACGGCTGGTGGCTTGTCAGGTATCGCAGTCTTATCTGTCTTCACTGCAGACAATAGAGAAGGGAATAATGAACACATTAGTAAAGGGTGGGGTGAAGTTTGCATCCTCCGTTGTCTTTTTTCTGTTTCTTAGACAAATCGATTCCAGAAGTTTTACCACAGTTGGTAGAGATGAATTGCAGTTTGAAATAAATGACTTTTTCCTTGCATCTTCTCTTCAGATTCAATGGCAAGGCTGGTTACATCCCCTCCATGTACCTGCAACCATACAACAACCCTCGGACAGGCCTTTACAGCCTGCAGAGAAAGCTGCATAGCTCCACTCTGAACCTGGAAACTAGCAGGGAGGTTCAGCTCTCTCAGCCACTGAGGATTGACGAGGAAAACAGCCCACCACGGGGCCCTGCAGGTCAGTCCGGAGGAGAGCCCATGCCTGGGCGTCTCCATAAGCCCCGATCCCTCGACGTTCTCTCCGAGACCTGGACACAAACACAGGCGGAGGGAGAAGCTTCCACCTCAGACGGCCGCGTCCGCAGCATGAGCAACACGAGCACCGAGCTGAGCTTCTCCAGCTTCTCTGACAGCGAGTCGTCCTCCAGTCTGAAAGACGAGCCTCAGCAGGTCGATGCCAGCGAGCGCAGCATCCCTGACCTCTCCCAGCATGCAGACCGCCGCGGCTCCGACACAAGCTCTGAGAGCTCCGGATCCGTCACATCCAAGGCCAATGAGACTGCCTCGGTCGCTCCCAGGGTCCCACCCAGACCCAAAACTGAGGAGATCCTGACCCGCTGCACCACCATGACCCGCAAGGCTGCCCTTGCCACCAAGGCCCGGCTCCAGATTCAGCCAGAGTCAGTCCACAGCCGCTAGGCAACAGCACTTTAAACTATGAATCCTGAAATAAGTTCTGTTCTTAATCACACTCTCATGTCCAGTTGAAGTCTCTCTGATTTATTATGTATTCATGTAAAATATTTAACCTGTTCAACCCTCCAGATGTCTCCATGTCAGATGGATTTTGTTTTGTTTGGGTATATCTCATATTTCTTATAAAAGCAATGAAGGATGAGGTAGCAACCATGACAAAGTAAATGTATGCTGAACTCCATAAGATGAGTGCTGCCATCTTAGGTTTGAATTTTTCACTCAGTATAAGAATAATGTAGCTTCAGTGAAGCGTTAGACAGAGTAAGCACAAGGAAACGTGACATTTTCGTACAGTAGAAAAAATATTGATATTTTAGCTTTGAAGCCACTTAAGAAGATATTTAAGTGTATTGTTGGAGTTGAACAGGTTGAATATTCTCACTGAACTGTATTTTATGTACACTGTTTTTAACATATGGAAATCAACGACTGTAAGTTCTGAACTTTTATTTCCTAGATCTTTCACTGCAATAACTTTTACTATGTTGTATTGTACAAGCATATATACTGCAAGTAGATATTTTGTTTTAATAAATTAAGTTATGACCTCCATCAGGTCAACACAAGAAGAACACAAGCGAGGCCTTTAGATCAGCTGCCATATGAAGGCATCAAAATTAAAATACCTTAGGTGTGGTAAAGAAACTGTCAGCAGACAGAAAAGGATGATTACAAGTTTGCTCTAACAGCATGTTCTTATTTAATGACTACCTACTGCTTATTGTATAAAGATGTTGTTGTACTTGTGTGAACAGTATGTACTCAATCTGTAAGATTTCACGTGTTCCACATTAAACAGGTCAATAAAAGAAAATTTGCACTGCATATCAGAATGAGTGAGCTTCAGTCATGAGAGAGTAATGAAAAGAGCAAGTGTGTGTTTCAATACCCATGACTTTTCAAGCACATTATAGGTTTAAAATATAATTCAGAGCAAATAAAATGTTTTCAGAATCTTAATAGGAAAATATGCTAACACCACAGCTACTGCTGCCTTCTAAACCTTTATTCCATTTATCTTTTTGATGTCTTCTTTTTTTTTTTGGAGATAACTAGCCAACAACAATGATAATTAACATTATTATATACTGTCTTTCTTAATAAGACAAGATTACAATGTGCTGCACAAATGAAAACAACAACTGTTACTAAAACAAAAGAAAATACTGGCACAAGTATGAGTAAAATCATTTAAGCAAACCATGATAACAAATATAGCTGGCGAAAAATACACTGAATGCATGAAATCTATCTATCTAATGAAAGGTTATTAAAAAAAAATCAAAGCGATTAAGACACAAATACATAATTAATGTGGGTGGGTGCTCGCTCAAGCATCAGAGTACCCCCATAATTTGCACTGCAGATGCATTTTGTGTTACTTGTAAATAGTGCATGCTATTTTCACAAAGATACAAGTCTAATGTTTTTAAGTGAAGCAAATGAGACAAAACTGGGGGAATTTACTGCTCTGGAGGCACCTTTGAGGGAGGAATAATTTTCATTTTGAAAGACACCTCATTTAGAGAACACTGGCTGGACATCATGTCAAAAAGCACATCCACATGTTCTGTTTTTTCAGGGAAATTCAGCAGACAGGTTTGCAGGTTTACTTCGGAGAATTAGTTTGTCTTCAGGAGGATCGAATAAAAGAATCTCTTTGTCCAGCAAGTTTCAAGTAACATGATAGATAGATACAGTTAAAAGGCTTTTTTGTTAAAACTGCTATGAGTAACACATCTGTCATAAAGGAGAGTGGTGCTGGCACTCAATCCTTGTTTTAAAATGGACAGTTCTGACCAAATTTGTAAAATCTGCATTTTATGGGATCAAAGTGGTTCAATAAGCCATCTACTGTTTTAAATGTTCCTGAATGCAGCAAGGCCGATTGCATGTGTTTGATATCCCTGTGTGTTTTCCTCTGTTTTCTCTCCCCTTCTCCCTTGTGTGTGTGTCTGTTTGTCTCCCTCTGTCTGTCATTGTCTGCCTGTCTGCCCAGCAGGATGAGGAGGTTACCCCGGGTCAGTCATCTCCACACTTGGCTTCACCTTCACACTTCTCTCTGACCTGTCGCCTCTTACTCCACTGCTGTATAAAGACAGGCGTTTTCATCCGCTCTATGCCAGACCGTCTGCAAACCACCGTCGGTAAACTAGCGGTACTGGCTTGTTTCCTGCTTTCCTGCCAGTGATTGTCTCTCTGCCTGATTCCAGCCAGAAACCAGCCACTCATTCCTTTGTCCGACTGCAACTCCTCATCCTTCTCACGGCATCATCAGCCGCTTCTCTGCCTCGCTTTTTCCATGCCTGGTCCTTTTACTCTGGTCTGCATTTCTGGAGATCCTTAAATCTGCCTGTGTGAATACTTGTCATCTTTTCCTCTTCCCTTACAGTCTAAATCAGGCCGACATCCTCTAAGCTACTTTTAACATTCCAGTTACACCACATGAAAGACTACATTTATCTAAAGCAGGAAGTCTAAATGTTAAAGCATTTGACCAAGTGTTATGTGCCAAGTACACACACACACACACACAATAGGGATCTCATGCATGCAGCATGTGAATGCATTGTGGAATCAAGCACGAGCGACAGTGCCATGAAGTTACATAAAAGGAGGACTGAAGAGGAAGAAGCTCATCAGTTACAGAGCAGAGCTGGCAAAGTGTTCCCACAAGCAGGTTCAGCAAACAGCAAACATTCACGTGAATCAACTGAACCACAGTCGCGTTTTACTGCTGAGATCAAAGATGCAGAGAATATCACTAATGTTGAACTGATATTATAGTTCATAGGCAAGTTGTTTTAGGGCCGCCATTATGATTGCCTGTGTCAGGTTCAAGTTCATGGGTTCTTTTAATTACCATTTTATAACACAAGGCTCTATAAACAAATCTTAATGCGCTGCAATTAAGCTTTTCATTTTGTGTTGATTTTGGCAGCCCCTGAGGACAAAGGTCAACTTTAGGTCATAAGTTCCCTCTACTTTACTCCACATTGCAGGGGCAGTACTTCACTGATCACCTTCTGAGGCCGACCTTCAGTTGAAGCAGCTGGAATCCAGCCTGTGTGAAGCCCAGCACCTTTAAGTCTGACTGCAGGGAAGAATCTGACCCGGTGGCAGGCATCAAGAATAAGAATTATAAACTAATAGAAACAGCCCCATCTTCTCACTGTTACTTTTGTTTGCTTATGCAGCTCTTGTAGAAGCAACGGTATTAAATTGGCACCCCTTTATAACTACTTATTACCACGGTAAAATGAGTCAAATGGATAAGGTGTGTGTGTGTGTGTGTGTGTGGTACAATGCCTTGCAACATAGCCCTGGCATGAACTAAAGATAATATAGCATAATAATGACATAATTAATACAATATAATAGATAAGATTATATGGATTGATAGTATAAAATAAGCAGCATTTATATTTATCATATTAATTCTGCATAGTCTGTACTGCATATTCTGTACTGTACAAATTCTGTTTTCTTTTTTTTTTCCATTTATTTTTTATCAGGAAGAGATATACAGCAGCATATCACCACAATCATATACTGGCGACAAAGGAAATAAACATGTTTGGAATATCATATTCTCCTAATACTCTCCCTGTAATTTTACAATCTAAAGTAACATAAAAACAATTGAACAGTGGGTGTCACATTTCCTCATTTCCCTGTCAGGATCCAGAAAAAGGAAGAAAAAGGGATGTTTAACAAAGTTCAGGTCTCCATGTTCTTATGTATCTGGTCCATTTTAACCACCATCTCTCAAATGTTTCTGATTGTAATTTCAACGCAAAAGTCAGTCTCTCCATTATGTAAATTTCATGAACAATTTTTTGCCAGTCCTCCAGTGTGGGAGGAACATTTCTATCTCTTCTAAACATTTACCCAGAGCATCAGAATTATATGGTCTACTGGCCAAATTATAAATCTCACAGCAAAGAGGCTTTGCATCATCCTGTACTCCCATCACTTACGTGAAGAGCTCGGTCTGTTTCTCAAAATTAGCCAAGCAATATCCGAGCACATATCTGAAGACAATCTAAATCCAGTCAAATTCCTTAAGTAATACTTGCGTGAACTTATCTTGAGGATCATGGAAGCCTCCGGAGCCGTTCTAGCAGCGTCTCAGGTGGTTTAAGCATCGTAACCTGTAGCCCCTTCTCTGCCATCTCCTTCGTTGCTTCCTCGGCCGTGTTGTAGGTGCGTGTCCCTTCCATGTAAAAAACTCTTAGTCTCTTAGAAAAGGTGTCTGGAAACGGATACCTTTTTCCTTCAAAACCGTCTTAGCTTCCATGTACTGCTGCCTTCTCTTCAACACACTCGGTGCATAATCATTGTCCAGATTAATTTGTTTGTTTTCCCACATGAATCCCCTTTTCTGCCACGCTGTTCATACAATTTTTCTGTAGCTCAAAAACTTGATGATGATCGACCGTGGAGGTGCTCCTTCTTTTGGCACAGGTCCAAGTGCCCGGTGAGCTCGTACAATGTAAGGATCCATATCTTAGACAAAGACAAGCCCTGAGTAAGCAGTTTCCCAACAAACTCCATAATCGATGAGGATTTGTTTTCGGAACCCTCCGGGATGGAATAAACTCGAATGTTTTTTCGTCTAGATCTTCCCTCCTGGTCCTCTTGTTTTTCCTCCAGGAGGGCTTAAAGTTTTATTAGCTCCTCCGTCGCTTCTGCTATGGACTGCAGTCTTTCCTCTGCGTCCGAAACACGCTCCTCTACTTCATCGAGTCTCTTGTTAGTTTTATTTATTTCTTCTTTAATTTCCTCGAGTTGTTGTTTATTGTCTTGTCGAAAGTCTTTTATCTCCGCAAGAATGATTTCCAGGCTAGCTTCCATGTTAGCTTCGCCTTCCTCTCCGTTGCCATTAGCCGACGAGCTACAGCTAATTGGGGAAGATGCTAAGCTCTGGTTACCGTGTACCTCGGTGTTCTGTGCAGTCTTCTTGGGTTTAACTTTGCTTTGCCTATCGCGCAACGAAGTCTTGCCCTTATCCATGTTTTACATCTGTTTTTACTTAAGTTCGTCAAGTTAGCGGGCACTTAAATCTTAGTTGTCGGGGAAGATTTTCTTTCAAGCTGCCATCTTGTCGGCCGCTAAACCGGAAAACCACAAATTCTGTTTTTATTGTATTTTTGTACATTTCTGTTGTGTTTAGAGCAGCTGGAACACTACATTTCCCATCTTGGAGAAGTAAAGTATTCTGATTCTGATTCTGGAAGATCACACATGGATGACAGTAAAAAAATAGCTGTACTGTTTCCTGCTCTTCTTCCATCATAAATCACTTCTCTCTAACCTACTTTGTACATTTTGGTTATGTCAGAGTGTGTATTCATAAAAAAGTCTTTATGCACACACTGCACTTGCAGGTTCTCATGTGTCACCTAGACTCACATTCCAAAAGAGGCATCATGTAGTCGAGCAGCTTCAACAATGTATTTATTTACACAAAGGGGGACAGAAGAGAAGGAAATAGGTTGAAATTACAGAGCGTGAATGAAGTGATCTCATCGCAGTTATATAAAAACTCTGATGATTCTGGTAAAGAAACCAAACCTCAAGCGAGAGCTGTGAGCTTACGTAAACGAAAAACTTGGCACCAGAGTTTTACTTTTTACATAAGTGAGAGACAAAAAAAAAAAAAAAAAAGAAACTCTAAATCTCTTCCTTCTCTGAAAAACATGCTGATGATGGACTAAACCAGTGAAACTAAGAGAACTCTTTTACTCACACTGTAATCACATTAAGTATATTTTTACTCCCTTCTTGAACTTTGTAGCTGGGAGGTCTATAGTTTTGTGTTTGGACCCTTTGCTTTCCTTTCATAAAACATTTGCACCAATCAGTGCTGACGGGTGAGTACAGGGGCATTTCATGCATCCATAATGTTGCATCCTTGTGAATTACCATCAAAAACATTTTGGGGGGATTTTAGGCAGTGTACATAAAATGTGTTTTCATTCGTGAGAAAGAGGCTGAGAGTGAGTTTAACTGAGATGGTAGCTGTGGGAGTTGGTTGTGTTACTGATTGAAAACAGTTGGCGTATTTCCTTTTAAATGCAGCACAAAGCACATGTTGAAGTCAAGACTGAAGTAAAAAATGAGAATTGGTGTTCTGTCTTGACTTAACCAACAAAATCTGACTGAAATATCTCAAGAACTACTGGTGACCCCTTAAAGTCTCTTAACTTTATATGTTGTGCTAACATCAGGTTAAAATCATGATTTGACATTCCCATCAGCCTATCTGTTCTTCATGTTTACCACCAATTACAGGCGCTCTCTTTGCTATGTTCACAATTCCCAAATTCGTAAAACATAGAAACAACTTTTGCAATACAATATAAAAGTTCCTTCCTTAATAACGGTCATTTTCATGAAACGCAGAATTCACCACATGCTTGAATGAATGCACAGTGACGTCAAAGATGAAAGGAGATTTTTGAGATTTCACAGGTCAAACGAGATATTATCAGCTGACAGATGAGCAATAAACTTGTCCAGCTGTCTTGTTCTTGTGCAATGATGGAAGTTTGAGTCACAAAGGAGCCATTACAGCATGTAAAGTACACAATATCTCTTGAAACACAGGTCATATTTGATCAGTACTCACAAAGCACTTAGCCAACAGCAGGTTAGTCAGTGTTTTGGGCATTCTCTGCATTCATTGGTGAGTGAGCAAATTCAAGTCAGGGGTTTGTTTCAGTGCTTATCTTCTAAAGACAACAGTATCCGTACGCAAAACGCCTTTTAAGAGACTTATTACCTTTGTCATTATGAGGAAATCTGCAACCTGAAGCTGAACCGTGAAATGTCTCATCAGCTTACTTAATGTGTTGTCAGATAAGCTCATACAACAACGTCATTATATCATATTCTTATATTAACTTTATAAAATGCAGCAATAATAAATAAATATGACCAAAGTTATGTTTACATGATTTGAACAAGCGGTTGAATGAAATAGGCCTACCACACGAATCCCAGTAACTCCCATTTACTTCAACAGGGACAGGTATCATCAGAGGGAAGTTTTACTGTTTACAGACCACAACAAGGAAACCTCGGGTGAATAATTAATCAGAAACGTGCCCCTTATGGGAATAATGCCCTGTGGTTAGATTAGTGGCACAGTTTACACAACCACAAGACCTGTTTTACTGCATGGGTGAGTGGCTGCTTGTGTGTCTTGTGTATTTACAGTAACCAGGAAATGGCATGAGGTGTGTTTTTGGAAAGTCGTAGAGGTGTTGAGGAAGGTGCACGAGACTCTGCTGCACACTACACACTGCCATTCCCATTGCGTGTAATTACCTTTAATGCCAATGAACAGAAACATCCCTTCTGTTTGTATTTATTCTGGGAGAAAAGCTGATAAAGTGCCCATTAACTGGAAATGTATGTTTGATCAGTGTACCTGAAAGGATAAGGTTTACCTGTAAGAGGTGGACCTGTAAGAGCTCTGCAGCACAATGGTCAACCATTTATTTGCTGATGATCTGATAAAAGAGATTATTCACTTGGAAGGAGTCAGACATAATTCCTTCAGGGAATCAGATTCATTTTTAAACAAACTAACAAAGACAGTCCCTTGGCACACATCAAGTATGATTATTACTGTAATACCTATATGGCCCCTAGTGAAAAAAGTAGTTGCATAGCAGACAGACTTATAAAGAGCACACAGTTATTTTTGTATTTTAGTATACCAGTTGGACAAAAGTATTATAAAAGCATAAGAGTATTCAGTGTATTTGACCGTACTAAAATGGGACTATTATAAGAATACTTCGGTACGCTACAGATTGTATTGTATTTTATTTTCATACATGCTGTACATGTACTTGCAATGAAACTAAAATAGATTTTATGAGGATAACAATTTTGAGAATAATACATTTATATTAGTATTAGGAATGAAAACCAAAGATAACGACTTTCACTCATAACTTTCATATCATAACCCATAACCCTAACGCTTCATCATAGTCAAAACCATATGTTGTTCCCAAACAGAAGGTCACAGGTCTGCTCCCACATCACAGTGTAACATATTATGTGGCCCATGCAGTAGTTACAAAGGGCATTGGTCAGCACATGTCAAAGCATATAGAGAAACACTTAGAGAAACACTGAGAGTGTACTCAGTAATCTTGCTTAAAGTTGACTGAAATTACAAAAATAGTTATACCCTGTAACTCTTTGAAATATGTAACAATAGACTTGGAAAATGTAATTTATGGTATTTCATTTTTATGTAACTATGTCCTACTTTCTAATTATTATCAGGGTACTTCACCAACATAAAACTACATATGAAACTGACTTTATATTACATATACACTTACAGAATGTATTTTATTTTTATGTATAATATATAAGTGTGTCAAAATACATTTGAAAAATATCATCACTATTTTGACTGGACACTTTTTGTCAAATGCTTTTAATGCGGTACAAAATTATGCTGCTCTTTCAACAGTCGAAATAGTCCATGAAATGACTTCATTTAACAGAAAGCTGCTAACATAGAGCTTCTTTCACTTCTTCCACCTCTCTTCCACGTCTCTGGCCAAAACATGTTCACTGTTGTCCTCTAAAGACTGTCCCCTCGATCTCAAACGTAGGTGGACTGTGAGTCCTGAGCTGTGGAGGTGGCTCTCCTGTGTCGGGCCGTATGTTTGTGAAGCGGTTGTTTGGTTTCCTCGGTTTACACGTCTGAGCATTCCTTGCACACACCCCATTTCTCTGCTCTGTGTTTTGCCCTCAGAGTGGGGTGACCTGTGTCAGTGTGTAACGGAGCTTGTAATGCAGAAGAATGTCACAGTCATTGAAAATCCTATTACAAGTATGTCTGACAAGTATGTCTGACAGTCCTGAAATGTAGAAGATGACAATGTTGCTGCAATTATCACCTTTCTCGTCTCTGTTTTTTTGTGTGTGTGTCTGTGTTTGTGCTTTGCACAGAAGCCCAGTTTGGATATTCCTGTGTTTCTAGTGTGTCCTTCTCCTTTCCTTCTGCCCCTGTGGACACTCTCTCTGGTGTTGGGCTCTGATAACCCCCAGCTTGTGCTGCAGTGGATGATGTGAATCAGAGAGTAGATACTGATCCGTATGTCGTGGTTTTCTGCACAGCTTCGATGTTCAGACTTCAGCCAGCTTCGATGTGTACCACAGAGTCCAAGGAGACCAGTGAGGTGTAGTTCACTGTGCTGATGAGATGTCTCAAGGCCTCTGTTTTTTTTTTTGTTTTTTTTTTACTGGAGTCAACAAATCTGCAGTCTGGATTTGAGCTTTACTTTAATTAAATTCAACTGTGGACGAGTTGGAAGTACCTTAGTGTGCCCCAGTAAGCCAGCATGAACAACACCAGATATAAATAACCACAATACAGTACTCTCTATCTACCTTAGTAGGTAAACAGTGTTTTAGATATTAGAGGGAATATTTACATTAATATTTATGGTCATGGGGTTCTGTTTCGAGTAACCTTTGAACCTTTGGATAACAAATGTCAGAATTACTCTGTTTGTTATTTGTTGTCTTCATCGTGAGACTTGTTTATGATGAGGTTTTTACAGACACAGTGGGTGACGTTTCTATTTCATCATTTCATTTCTATTTATCTCAAAAGTTCTAAACTTTGCATAATCAGGAGCTTGCGTCATCTAGAACCCTTGGCAGTTTCGAGAGGACGATAGCAAGAAGACAAGACAATGTCATATCCGAAACTAATAGACTTACATAAATGTATTGGAACTGAAGCAGCTAAATGCAATTCGGACATCATTTTACTTTGATTTTAATACCGACACCTGTGCTCTTCTTCATGTCAGAATGTCTCAAGTGGAAAAGGTCTACAGCCTGAAAACATCTGTATCAAACTTATTGTGAAATACCTTGATGTGCAGAAGTAAGTTCCCATGTATTTATGGGTCTTTAGGTCTGATTTATTCATTTTGGTTTTATTTATTTATTTAAGTGTACATTTGTTAACTACCAAGACTCATTTTTGAAGATTAATTAATTAATTACTTAAGTTCAGTAATGTTATATAGTCTCTGCGTGTCAGAGTTAATTCACAAATTCAGTCTTAGCAAGGTTAGGTAAAGCAAATAATTACTTATCTTTTATAGCTCTGGAGTATTTTTGTCCCCACAATCATGCAGCTCCTGTTGACTTTACTCATTTGAACACATCATTTAGGACCAGGCCAGACTTCAGTGCAAATAGTTTCAATTGAAGGAGGAACAGACTGACATAAGTCCACTGGAGCTGGCTGAAATAATGCACCACCCACATCAAACCACAGTTCCTGGTAGAAATGGGAATTATGCAACAGATACATTCCTTGTAAGATTACACCCTGAGATTATACTAACCTGATTCAAAATGTCCATCCACATATTCTGCATTGTGCACTGTATTTACCTTTCTTGATATCTAATGAAATGCAAACATGGGTTTATCATCATCATAGTACATAATGTGGAGATGATTTGACGAATATGATTAACATATTTTATTTATCCAAAAAAATACTGCCATTTTGACACCTTGATTACTGAATCAGGTCAAATAAATTTTTACAGACATACATGGGATTTACCTTGAGGCATTGGTGTAGTGACTATAACTTTAAAACTATGAAAAAAAAACATTGTAAGATGATAAAATTAAATATAAAATCAGAGAAAAATATATTGCTAAATTATACAAAAAAGATGTACAATAGGACTGTTGTTTACTGTGCAGTTTTGAGCCGTGATGTGCAAAACTGAAAGGATTTGTCAAGGTGATTGTTCCTCTCTTTTAAAAGATCACTTCCCAAGCTATTTCAGTGTTTCAGTGATGAGGAAGAAAACCTGCAGAAGATTTGTTGTGCATATGCATAAAATAAATGCATAAAACTAAAAAAAAAAAAAAAACCACTTCAGCCGACCAAGTAAGTAAAATCAAGGCCCACTGACTGCTCCCTGCTGAGGCTTGAATGAGGAACAGAAAATCTGTTCTAAAAAGGCACTGCTCCCATAAACCCCCATCACTGCCCCTGCGAACAGCGCCATCCTCTGATGACACTCGTGATGTAGAAAGAGGCCATGGAGTGCACTTAGCATCTCCTTAAAGGATGAGAGTGCGAGGTAAGAGGATGGCGGCATCAGTCCCTGTTAAATAATGAACAGGTGCTGCCCTCTATTGCATGCCTGCAGACTCTGCTCAGTGTGGGAACAGTTTCAGAGACTTTGTGGAGAATCGAAGTTCAGTGTTTGGGCTTTAGGGGTAATGAATTGAGAACCACTTTATATGCAGTGTTGAGCATTTTAGAAGGTGTCGTACCGTACCATACATCCCACTGCGCTCCCTGACTACTGAGAACTCTGGTGTAAAGACTAAAAAACACAGTTGGGATGAAGATATGCCCATGTTTTCCTTGAGTTTTTACATCCAAGCTCTGATGACTTGCAGACCTAATCAATCAATAAATCAGACACAATAATCAATGATAATATGTGCACGCAGTCAGAGAATCATGGGAAACCAGTATTGAGAAACTTGTAAATCTAGATAATAAATTGTTCACAGTTATTATAAATTACTTCAACAATGTAGATTATTTCCACGGTGGAATAATTTCATCTCACTGCAGCGGTGGATTTGCATCTCATAGCAGCTGCAAACAGAGACCCTGAGTCTGTTTAATGAACCATACTGCAAATAACTGCAGCAGTATCCCGCAGAGTGACATGTGCACACAGCCCCACACGCCATCACACTTCTTTCCAATGCGATTTCGTTTCATGCATCAGGACTCTCCCTCTGATCCGCGCAGGCTGTGCGTTTTCCGCCATGTCATCGAGCAGTTCATTTGACTCTTTGCTGTTCGTGTCACTGGTGAACTTGTGTGATGTTTAATCATTGGGCTGCCATTATCTTCTGTAGCTGCATTTTCATTTTCAGTTTGCTCCATGCTGAAACATTTCCTGGTCAGCCAACCTTTGTTAAATATTCTCTTTTAAATGTCTTTTTCTTTTGTTTTCCTTCAGCTTTAAATTCAGAGTTACATATCTGAGTGAATCCTGAGGTAATGAGATGTGTTTTCTGGAAGCATCAGAGCTCAGAAAGCGCTTTCAAGCGCAAAGGAACACATTTCCCCTGACTTACTATTCACTTTATCTCTCCAGTTAAATGAAGCTGCGCCTATGAGGTGATGGAAGACGGTCATTTGAACTCCGAAACTGAAATTCTTCTCCTGTTATTTCAGTAACACGATCCAGAGCGTGTCCCAGTATACAAAACAAACCAGGAAAACAACTAAAATCGCTGAAATACGGTCTCCTAAAAGAGTCACAAACATTTAATCTTCACTTCACAGAAGAGCTCACAAGGAACTGTAAGATTTATGGAGGATGTTAACTATACTCAAGGATGTGTCACATTCACTCTGTGCCTGAACACAATGTGAGAGGAGAATAAAACTGGCAGCACTTTTTTTTTCAAGCTCTTATTTAATAATGTCCATCATCTTATATCCAAAGTGACACTGAGCTGTAAACATCAAAGCAGCAAGTAAATATAAATGTATATATACATATATATGTAATCTCATAGGGATCATTCACATGTAAACATTTGCAAAAGGTATCACTTGTAGTAATCTGTTACATCTGACAGCAGCTGAGTTAATGACATATGATCAAGGTATTCTCTTTTAGATGATGATACATGATGATACAGACAGACCTTTAGAAACTCTTGGTTCAGACGGAAACACAAGGGTTAGTAAGTCTGCGTAAGAGTTACTGAAGTCTATCGAGGCAAAACGTTTATGTGGTATAGTGACAACGCTGCTTCTTCCCCTCCTCTCACTATCAGTGTGTGATGTGCGGGGTCAGCGCTCCTTTTGATCATCGACAGCGAGGCACTAGTCAGACTCCGGCCCAGAGATCTCAGGTGGGATCCTCTCTATGGACTCCGTGGAGGAGCTTTGGGACCGTAAGGACCTGGATAACGGACCCTGCGATGCTTGAGGGCTGTCTGTCCCAGAGTGCATCAGGGGTAGGTAGATGTCGTCCATGTTTGGCAGCACAAACACTTTCTGGGGAATAAAAATAAACAATTGTGAGAGATTGAACTTTGCATGATAAGGGGGGGCAGCACAGTGGTGCAGTGGTTAACACTGTCGCCTCACAGCAAGAGGGTTCTGGGTTCGACTCCTGGTTGAGGCAAGCCCCTCTGTGTGGAGCTTGCATGTCTTGCAATGCAAGATATGCATTAGGTGAATTGGCAACTCTAAATTGGCCTTAGGTGTGAATGTGAGAGTGAATGGTTGTTTGTCTTGTATGTGGCCCTGCGACTGACTGGCTACCCCGCCTTCGCTCTAAGACAGCTGGGATAGGCTCCAGCACCCCCGTGACCCTGAGTGCAGGATACAGCGGGTTAGAAAATGGATGGATGGATAGATGATAAGAGGGGTTTTTCTTTTTCTTTTTTTTTTTACCTGGAACTCATCCTGCAGTTTCTTTTCAATCCATTCAGTCACGTGACAAAACGTCACCTCCCTCTCCCCTAGTTTGGGACGCACGTGCAGGTCCAACTTGGGAGGCGTGCAGAAGCTGTACCTGCATCATCAGAGAGAAAAAACACCATTTAATGTGTCACACGTTGCTTTTCTCAGTCACATTTCTGTCTCATGTGTTCTTTTGGCAGGAAAAAGTGCTTCAACATGCTGCAGTTGAATTAGTACTGTTTCTGAAGTTGCATTTATGAGTGTAATTATTAAAAAATGGATGTATATATAAATATGGTTTGAAAAAAAGTAAATAATATCTATGTATACTTTAAAAGTAGGGCTAGACAGATGAATCAGTAACTATTAGCTAGCTGCAGATGTATCTGTATCTACAGTAATGCCAAAATAGATTTTAGGTCAGCATTATATAGTTTTTCCAGCAGAGAGCAGTTCAAGTCTATCAACCAATATGTCACAATCACATTTTGTATTTAATTGCTAAATATGAATATTAGTATCAGCTTTTAAATTGGAATGAAATGCAGTGCCTCTACAATGGCAACAAATCCGAAACTCTAATTTGGATTTGGATTTTGGAGTTAATCTCCAAAATCTTTGATGGATAAATTCTAAAATCAGCATTATCTCTTTTGCATTTCTACAAAGAATTTTATTTACCTACGCATGACTTACACATTCTATTTCTTAAACACAAAAAAGAGGTTTTATGAAAATTAGACAACTAAAGAAACTAAGAAAAATAGCTGAATTATATCAAAAATGTAACTTATTGTAGTCTCGCAGTTAAAGCCACAACTTCCAATATAGACTTCATGTCAATATAATCACATATAATGACATATATGACCAGGCTGCAGAGTAAAAGTGAGCTGTGCTTACTTTAAACATTCAATCCCCTTCAGTCTTTAATCTGGCCTCGCTCTAATGCCTCGGCACCTACCATATCCTGTCTGTGGGGGGCGGCGGGATGTTGACGACCAGAGGCCCCGACAGCTCCTGAACCTCCACAGTGAGCAGCAGGGGCGTGTTGGACATCTCCTCAAACTTCTTCCTAATGAACTCGTTCTCCGTCGCCTTCTGGAAATACTTGGATTTGGCGATTTTGTCCACAAATCTCAAAATCTTCCTCCCAGTCCTTCCACCCCCCGTCCTGTAAGAGAGGATTAGAGGAGGGTGGGGAGGGTGTGGGGGGAGTTATGCATGTGAGTAGATTTAGCATTCAAAATCTGAGGGAGAGCTGAAAGTCAGAAATGTAAATGAAAATGAAAGCAGCAGCCATCTGGAGTGTGAGTTTCTGCTTTAGAAAAGTGAGCATTCGCAACCCAGAAGGGCTGAAGTAACACTTCATGGTGTCGCTTACTAAAAGTTACACACTCTCCCTTACGTACATGTTTGTTTGCTTCATTATCGCACAAAGGCAGTAGCTGCTTGCACATTTAAATTGGACATCTTTTGGTGTTGGAAAAAAAAAAGTCATTTGTTTACTTTCTTCTATCAGTCAGTATTTACCCATCAGTAGCTTGTGTGGATCCCTTGTCCCCGACTGGACCCTGAGGCTCGGAGAGGAGCGGCTCCTCCTCATCAGATGAACCAGCGCTGGAGGACTCCTCGTCGCTGTCCGCCAGCACACTGAAGATAGGCCTGCAGCTGGAGGAGGGTACAGATGTGGAAGTTAGGTTTACCCAGATGGACGAGGTACCGGTGGGAGCATGAAAACGGCTAAATTTTTGGTGTAAAATTAAAAAAAAGTGACATTTAACAACGCAGCCTTAAACTCTAATCCGTGGACTTACAGACAGATGGCAGGTTGCTGTGAAAGTGACACACAAGTAACACACACGTTCTCTGTCTTTCCGCGATGCTTCAGATGAGCCAAAGACAGCTAACGTAAAGCTCTGCCTGGACTCTATGATAATCCCACCACTGTGGGTCTGTGATGAGCATGTCTACGCTTATCAGTGTAATGTGGGGCTCTGCTGTGTGGATCAGAGAAGAGAGGGATCAGGGGATAGAAGGACAGGTGTGTACGTCTGTGTTTGTGTGTGCTGTGGTAGGAATGATCGAGCAATATGATGAAATCCACCTTCAGATGACGGACATACTGAGGTGTTGACTTTTCAAAGGGCTCGCAGCAGATTTTAATCATAAAGGGCATTTTACTTATCACAAAGATTACGACTCAACATGTAAAAGTCTAAAGGCCATCAGGGTATCAGGGAAGGCGTAATTAAAGAGGTGCACTATGGGGATTGTAGGCTCCGTGGGTTTTGTAGCATGTGTGAAGACTAAATGTCAGGATATATCTCCCTTCAAAAAAATCTGTCTCTCATTTCCAATAATCCAGCACCCTCACTGAGGTGGAATATTAAACCACTGGAGTAAAATCTCTTTAATATCTCAGGGCGCACGAGGCAGATAATGCTGCAAGTCAAAAACTGTTTTCTTGGACTGATATGATTTTGTATCAAAGTGATCTTGATTTCTCAAGTTTTAACAGTGAGGGAAAGTAACTAGTAACTAGTAACCTATTTACTTACTGTTACTCACTTACTCACTTACTTATTACATTAAATACCGTTCTTTAGTACACGTTTGAACTGCTTGTAGTTTCATGTTTTGCCATTTTCTGCTACCACCTACTTCCACCCCATTACATTTATATGGTACCTCTACACACTAGTTACTTTGAAGATTAATAATACAAACTACAATCATTGTGTTAATCAGAATAAGATATTTATTGATCCCTGTGGGGAAATTCAAAAGCCACCCAGCAGTTAAAGTAAATTAAAATGAGCTCAATGTATCCCAGCAGTGACATTAAAGTGATGAACACATTAATGCATCAGTAATTATGAATCAATAATAAAAATATGCATTATTCTGAAGTGGGCCATTCTGTATGACAAGTAATTTCACTTCTGGTATTTTAAAAAATGTTTTGATGACTGTGACACTGCAGCACTTTCACTCAAGTGAAAGCACAGAGATCAGAGAGATCTTTCTTCACCACTGGAAATTTAATGGATTGCACATCTTTTTTATCCACAAAATGAGATTTTTTTTTTAAAAAAAGAGAAACACTGCATGCGGTGTGTGTGTGTGTGTGTGTGTGGCTTTTTGTATTGTTCTGACCGTGGGCTACCAGTTTCAGTCATGCAGTCAGTGTCCTGGCCGCCCTCTTTACCCAGCTTGGACAGGTTGAATTTGGTCTGCAGGGTCATCTGCAGGGCACCGCTGTAGACCAGCTGCAGCTCCACCCACAGTCCTGCAGGGGGCAGCACAAAGAGGTCCACGTCAGAACCGCCAAAATTAAGACAAAGCTCATGCGCACAGCCTAATCTGAACACACAACTGCTTAGTGGGCAGATTAAACAGCTTTAACTGTGATTATCTAGCCGGGAAATTGAATTTATGATAAATTATGGCAGATTATAAATGCCCTTTAGGAGCTGACACACGAAAAAAAAAGGGAGGAAAAGATGGAAACAGGATAATTTGTTGACGGGCAGTTGTGTAACAGCAAAGTGGGCGGAGAAACTGAAAAATCACGACACATGAAAATTCCTGTCGTCATTAAGAGTGTTATGTGCCAGATTGCACGATTTAAACACACACACACATGCACACACACAAGCCAATATGCTCTGAATGTTGAAGTCCAAGCGTAATGGCCTCCTCTCTTGCTCTGTGAGATTACAACAGGATAACAGCGTCTGATCTGATGCTCTGCAGCTTTCAGCTGTAATCACATGAACAACAGGTCATCTTCCGACTCCAATCTCGCTGTGTGTATTTGTTTGTCTGTATTCACCTCTGTGGTTGACCTCTGGTCTGGAGGTAGTGATGATTTGCGGCATCGAGCTGCCCATATCCAGCTCAGTTAGAGTCAGCTCATTCATAAAGTAAGGCAGCTGTGAAGAAAATGCCACATTATAGTTTTAAAAAGTGGTGTTTTGCATCTTTTTGCAGCTTAAGACTGACACAGTAACTTTCAATAAAACTGTTCGCACTCTGATTTTGCTCAGCTTCTTCTGGATCTTGTGGGAAACCACGTCGGCCCAGTGTTTCTCCCGCAGGAAGTCCCAGAAGATTCGACCAATTAGAGCGTTAGCCCACGCAGTCTGACACATCCCAGGGTATTCAGCTAGATCACAGGTACACTTTGAAAAAAAACACACCTGAGTGAGGTCTGAGTTTAGAACAATTCAGAGCTAAAAAAAACAAAGGGAGTGGAATTATTTTATAAGTGCTGGAGAATTTTCATAACATCATGTTTTATTCAGTTAACTTTGCAGATGTGCTCTCTTACTTTACTGTTTCATTCCAGAAGGTGTCTTTGACACAAACCAGCTCAGTTTAATGTATGTTTGAAGCCATTTTAACCCTCACTTCATTTGCTTCACATTTTATCTGTAAACGTGACGTACATCTTTGATGGTGGGGCTTGTCTCCGCGCTGCTGGCTCCAGCACTTGAAAGGGGACTTAAGTCGTCTGCCACCAGCAGACGAGCCATGTAGCCCGGGTAGTCAAGCAGCGAAGGGCCTCTGGTGCTGCTGGAGGACTGACTGACGCAGGGGACAGGAGGTACGGACGGGCCGTCGTCATCGCTGCTGCCCATTCTGCTGCCCGAGCCGCTAATGCTCTGTACGGGTGCTGCGTCACCTGGGAGAGGCAGGAGACATTTACCTGGTAAAGGAATGTTGTTGTTTTTATTGTTTTTTTATTAAGCAAATTCTAAATTCTAATTTTTTTAGATGGCAAGAGAGCACACATCCATTTTTTTAAGATGCAATGAGAAAATATTTCATTGGAATATTCCAACTTCGTGAAGGAACAGTTTGACATTTTTTTTCATTCAATTTGTTTTCTTGACTGACATGATATCAGTGCCCTCACCATGATATTGGTTGGTGGTGAAAAAGGAATAGCATTTTGATTGATTATTAAAAGCAGGAAAAACATTAGCTAGCCAGATGTAAATAAAACAAATAACAAAAGTTTAGATTAGGCCAATGTAGACACCTAGGTCACTAATATTGTGTTGTGTCTTCTTTGTTAAAGTGATATGAAAGTGTCGCTACAACCTGAAAAGTGAGGGTCAGATGTCCGACAGAAGCCGGTGCTACATTTTGAGTTAAAAATGTTTTCAAAATGGAGAGGTTTCAGGAGGTATTTAGTACTGAAAATCAACTGTCCTTATTAAAATGGTGAAAAGTTGTAAAGCCTTGCCACACTGACGCGAAAAAAAAAACACCTGTTGTTCAAAGGTCTTAGGTCATAATCAGGATTTTTGCTCTAAGAATGCATGAATGTTTGAATGACAATTCATCAAACTAAAGAGGAGAAAGATTTACCAAAGGAAGACAATGCACACATAATTTTAACATGTTGTAGCATGTCATAGCAGTCTATGAACAGACCTTTGGACAGAACCAAACAACCTGTTTTCCTCTACTTTCAGGCCTTATGCTGAGATAAGCTATATTTAGACCGGACAGACATGTACTGACAGGAGAGCGATATCAGTTCTCTCATCTAGCTCTGCAGAAAAGCTCTGCAAATTCCCAAGAGTGGCAGACAACGGCTGTTTTCATGCAATATGGTGGTGGAAAAATAAAGTGTGATGGATGACAAATCAAATGACACATAAGAAAAGGAAAAAAAATAGTAATGTGTTCTCTCTTGCAACTCAGTAATTTTCCCCAAAACAAAGACGGCGCCTGTGATAGATTTGCTTCTGATGGCTTTGCTCTGTCAGGTCACCAAACAACTGAGGGATCTGTGCGTTCCCTCCAAAGGGATTGGCTTTGAAATGCAAAGAATTGGAGCATGTAATCCATAATCCACACATATATGGTATTTGTATAGATGCCTTATCTCGAAGCCTTCTCTTCTCTAATGCATTATTAACGTTTCTCATACCCGATCTGGACACACATCTGCCAGGCTTCTGTCTGTCCCTCTCCTTTTCCCTCTCTGTATCCATGGACGCAGACAGGAAGTGACTAAACCACTCCTCTTTCTCTCGTCCCGTGCGGCCGAAGAGGTAAAGAGTGGTGGGAGAGTCTTGGCCGTGTTGGGAGGAACTTGTCGGCTCGGCTCCAGCCTCCTCTACCCGACTCTCCTCAGACTTCCCTCCCTCATCCTCCTGGGAGTTTGCTCCCCCTGCCAGTTGGATGCAGATGGGGTATTTTGGGTTCCACATCCTCTTCCGAGCCAGCACAGATGGCAGCAGGAATACCTTTGGGGAACAGAGTTTTATTGTGTCAAAGCAAAAGACAACTTTTAAATGGGCAATGCGGTCAGATTAACGCTGAAGAGTTTAACCAATATTAGAAGTTGATTTAGCTGTTTCTATCCTGTTCCAATCAACCACTGTGGCCCAGACTGAAGAACCTCCACCACTTTTTATGTGCCTTGACATTTAGCAGAGACATTTTTGTGGAGGGTAAGATGGGGAGAGATTTTCGTTCCTGTTCCATCTATCTTCATATTGATTCCTTTCCAAAACACTCTCATATACTTATTTTCCTGTTTTATCCCAGTTACATAATAACCCTAACCCACAGGATTCATTCATGGTGCAGAGATGCTAAATCTTTAGGACCTTTTTCTAGCACCACTATGGTGTTGGCCTTGTTTTGAGTGAAATGTCTCAACAACTACGTGCTGGGTTTGCATTAAATTTGGTACAGATATGAACTGTGAAAATTTAGGCTATCTTTTGACTTTTTATCTAGCTCCATCAGTTGGGTCATTGTGTCCTTATTTTGTCTGCTTTTGTGATTTGCAGCTCTGCACTGATAACATACACCATCAGAACATAACCAGAATACCTAAATATTTTAGCTTTTCGCTTTCTTTTGCATAGAAAATACAACATCCTCAGATACAATGAAAATATTCCCTTAAGACAGTCATCATACTTTGCTCTTTGCAAGCTGAAAGGAGCGTGACTTGACAAAGGTGGCCTCCTGGACCCTCTCATTGTACGTGGCCCTCCGGCTAATGTTGGTACGCGGGGAGTCCAGACGGAGACAGGAGCCCTCCAGGGTGGCAAACACGGAATGAGTCAGAGCTGGATGGTAGGTTTCTGGGTCGTAATCATATATCTCATTCATCCAGCCCTGAGATGGCAGAAAGTAAAGTGTTGGTTGCAATCAGCACAGGGCAAAGTTTCAAGTGAGCAGTAAACACTTGATCTGGAATTAATTCAAACTGGAACAGCATGTTATTTTTGTGTTCTTAAAAGCTTTTTTCAGTTATGAAAAGGTTGGTGCAAACTACCAAACATAAACTTACTTTAACAGATTTTAACATTAATGATTATTACCATGTACGTGCACAGAGCTGACAGCAGTTTAGGGGAGTTACCATCAGTGAGTATTAGACAATATGCAGAGAATTTACTTAATTGCTTTGCGGGTGCTAAATGTTCCCTGGATTCGCCTTCTCAGGCAAAGCATCATTGCAGGCTTCATACGGCTGTCAACAAACCCTTCAGAGGCCTTAAGTTACAGATGGTGAAGGTTAGGATTAGATGCAAGGTTGATATTAAAGTAAATCAATCCTAGCAAAGTGACTTAAGACCAAATCAACCCCTGTCCCTCATATTCACATTCACTGTCACTGTAATGGGTAAGAACTAGTGACCATTTTGGGAAATGTGAATATTCCCTTACTGCAATCAACTTCCTGACTTGGCTAATGTTAATCAAGTGAGGTACATACTAAGTTAAATGCTTCTCTGAATGCAATTCTGAAATACTTTCAGAATATAATCCCATTAAACCACAATACATTTCTGTTTGTGTGTAAAACAAAGTGTTAAGTTAAGTTGGCACCCAAGGATGCAGACGAGGTCTGCAATGTAGATTGAAAGACTCTTTATTCCAGAACACGGGGTACAGGAACAGACGGGCAAAATAAGGCAGGCAGGAACAAGACAGGCAGGAGCACAGGACAGCAGAAACACAGGGGCGAACTGGCAACAAAACACAGGCTAGTGACATACACAGACAACACAAAAGAGAACAAAGGAAACAGACCGGTATATATACACACTGCGAGGGGCGGGGGAGTGGAAACAGGTGAGGAGACTAACAGGGGACAGGTGAAACTAATTGGGGCAGAGCAGGTCATGTCAGAATCTAGAAAAGATTAACTCAAAAACAAGAGATCAGAAACAACTAAACACAAAAACCACAAGACAGCATAACACCAGGAACATTTTGCACAGGATACAGAAAAACAGGGCATAAGAAGTTAAACTAAACGGGGCAGGAACACAGGGCAGGGAAACAAGGCACAAGAAACACAGCAAAATGCAAACCACAACACAAAGAGGATCTATGTGTTAGCGTTGTTAGCTTAAGAAGAACTTTTTGGTGCATTTTTTTATCTTTGTTGATCTTAAATAATTAGTATTAGTATTTTTTTTATATCTGGGCCAATAGGGTTAGCTACTTGAAAAACCCACACTTCTGACAGACATAAAAGGATAATTTAATTCGTATATGCTGAATAGCTTTTTGTGAGCTGAATGTTGTCATGCGATCCAACTAAAGAGCTTAATGCTCCCACTTAATGCTCCAATAAGCAATGTATCACACTTACATTTTATTTGTAATTAACAGTGGTGTCAGCCTCTGCCCTCATCCCAGAAGTGTGCACACACTAAAACAGAACTGCTGTCAGTCTGTCACCTGATTAACCAACGACCTCTGAGAACAAAACTTGTGCCCCTGACTTCCACGTTTAACAGCCCTCAGGCAGAAACTAAACTGCTAATGATCAAACAAGGGAATTATCTCAACAGTAAAGCCCCCATTTCCACCCATCACCACCACTCTCCACTCTGCCTTGAATCCTCTCCTGTTACTCTGTGTCAAACTCAGCCAAGAGAAGGACAGTAAACACTCCTGCAGCTCAGGCATTTTTTTTATTATTGAAGGTTTTAATTGCATTCTGGGCATCTTTCGTGGTAGTCAGCAGAGATGCCGAGGTGACTCGCTGACTTGACACTATTTTAGAACAAATTGGCAGGACTGAAAAGTAATTACTCTTGGTACTATATTTGAAGTAGCTTGTAGTTTTCTGGTGAATTTTAGTGCTTGTGTTACTTTGAAATATTTAATTCAGACAATGCAGTTGTGCTATTATGACATAGTCAGAAAAATATAAAATCTTCAGCTTGTTTTGAGCCTTTTTTTCACCCAAATGCAATATTTGAATGGGTTCTCTTGCACCTCTTTGTTCAGGCTTAAGGAAAGCACTGATTGGAAAAACGTTCATTGATGGTATGTTTTTAAGATGCTATAGTCAGTAACCAACACAAACAGGTGTATTTCCATCCACCTTTTTTTTCACATAAATACTTTGGACATCAAAAAACGTCGTATAAAAAACTTTAATACATTTTAAAAAGTACTCTTGATTGTGTTGGAAAAGTCTCTACATCAGTAAGAGGAAATGGGAGAAAGTGCAATGGAAACTAACTTAGCTAATAAATAATAACATAAACAAGAAACCCTCTGGATATCTCTCCTGAAACCTAATTTTTGTGCTAAGATAAGCTAACCCTAACCAGTTTGTAGCCTTATATTTAATGTACAGAGACCAGAGGGAGTGTTGATTTAGTCATCCAAGTGTCAAATATATAACTAAACAAAGGTTGGGTGGAACAAATATGTCAAAAGTCTGATGATCCTTTGTGACACCATATGAGGTCTTTCTGTTATTATCTGTTATTATTTAGTATTTATGGTAGACCTGTTGAGCAATGTGTGAGTATTAGAGTGAGGGCACAGTTGCTGAAAATAAGGTGAAAGCAAACATGTAACTTACCCTGAGGGTGTCAGGCTCGGTGCTGACAGTGCCACTTGTAAGAATCCCGTCTCCCAACACAGTCTTTGCCGGTCTGTGTGGAAGATCAGAGCTGCAATACCTGGAGGAACCCATCCTAATGAGCAATAATCCTAGCAAGAAGCCCATTGCCAGTCCAAGA
This sequence comes from Amniataba percoides, assembly GCA_037176925.1. Lineage (NCBI taxonomy): Eukaryota > Metazoa > Chordata > Actinopteri > Centrarchiformes > Terapontidae > Amniataba > Amniataba percoides. The sequence continues at coordinate 16,964,716 of JBAJHX010000024.1, read as the reverse complement.
GCAAGGCCAGAGAAGTACGGACTGAGAGGAAGGATGAAATAGCCATAGGACAGCACTGCCACGCAGAATAAACTCATGCATGGCAGAGGATGCGGAGGCTGGGAAATGGGAGAAGTCCTAATCAGGGGTGCTGCAAGGACCTGGGGACCAGCGGGTGATCTCCTCACCTGAGTCTTGATAGCAAATACTTGCATCATGTCATCATCTGCACATGTTTCTAGCTCCTCATCCCTGTGATGCCTGTTGTGATGCAAAGGGCAGAGGCTGCGGTGGCTTTTCCCGGGAGGTCTAACAGAAGGCCAGTCAAAGACAGGCAAAGCTTCGGCATCCGGCTTTCTAGTGTTCCTCACAGGAGACTCAGAAAGAACTGTGTCTGTGCTGCCTTCACGTCCCAAACCTCTGGCTGCCTGGGTCTTACTCAGGTGTTTGGGGCTACCCGAGCTCTCCTCTCTCATGATCTTACTGAACATGCTGCTCAGAGGCTCGTGCACTGCCTCTGAGAGCTTCCTCTTGGTGTCCTCCAGCTCCATTTTAAAGAAGCCCCCTTTCAGACCCTCGGCGCCGGGGGAGAGTGAGCTAGGGGACGGGGGCGCAGTGCGGGAGTCGCCATTGCTGCGAGTTTTTGGTTGGGTAAGCTGCTTCCACAAGTGGAGGTTGAGGCGGGAGTCTGATTTTGACTGCGACACCTCGGGCTCTGAACGAGAGATCTCAGTGGAGATCGACTTCACGAGGCTGAGCAGAGGCTTTGGTCTGAGGGTGGAGCCTTCTTTGAGCTCCAGCTCTGTGGAGAGGGACTTGACGAGGCTCGCAAGGGGTCGGTGGGTGGGCGAAGAAGAGCCTGGGGAGAGGAAGCTGGGGCCAGTGGCGGAACAGTTGCCCAGAGAGCTGGGGGACGAGGGGGAAAGAGGGACGTGGAAAGCCTGGGACTGCAGGCCTCTGTCATCCTCTACAGAAAGCTGCCTCTCCTTGGAGAGAGATATAGATGGGTAGTCATCATCATGGTCGAGGGAGAAGATGAGCTCACTGTCATCCAGGCTGTCCCATTGTCCTTCGGTCCCAGTCAGCTGGATCACAATCCCTCGAGGGAGATGCCTCTTGGTCCCAAGGGAGGGGGCAGCACCGGTGGGAAGACCAAGATCCGGGCTGTGGGGCTCCTGAAGAGGTCTGCTACCTCCTTTCCCTTTGTCCTCGCCACTGCTTTCCCCATTTGTTCCACTCTCTGCCATTTCGTGACTTTACATTTCACAGCCAAGGCACCTAAGTGTCAGTGAAAGAGAATAAATAAAGAACACGGTCAGCGACATTATTAAGCCTCCGAGGCAGAACAAACAAAAACAGTGAGGGGATGAGCCACGGAGAGAGAGAAAAAGGCGTCTTTTCTGTGCCTCATTTTCACAGAAACTGCTTACCAGTGCCAACGACGCATTAACGTGTGAATGTCACTTAGTTTAGCTCCAAAGAGTCGTGGAAATCTACATTAATCTGGAGACTAGTGAGCCCGAATCAGAACCAAGTAAGCACCTCTCCCCTAGCTGTCGCTCCATATACTGAATGAGTTTCAGAGGCAAAAATAGACAAGACAGTCTGTCTCCCCTTAAATGTTGTACAAACTGGGGCAGCTCAGGCTCAGATCTCATGTCTTTTTGGGGCTGATTGGATGTAGGATTCATTCAGTTTCTGCGCAGGGACTTTCTGTGCTCATGAAGACGAGACGAAAAGTAGGATTTGAGGAGAGCTGCAGACACTCAGTATTAAACAAAGAGAGCATGTTTTTAGCTTTGAAAATTAAAATCCTGAAAACAAATAACAAAAAAAGAAGGCATTACTCACACTCCCTGAAGTAATATTCACCTCCCCGAGGAAATAACTTCCAGTCTCATCCCCTGAAGAGCTAACTGTCAGAGTCACAACCCTCCCTCTGATCTTCTCAAGCTGTTTAAGGAGTTACTTATATAACTCTAGTATAGAATAGTGAGGGGAGTTCAAAGATGCTCTCCGTCACCCCCCGCATGTGTTTTTTGTGTGTCAGCTACGTGTTTCCACATAAACGCATTATACAGCCACCCTCCTACTTACTTGGCATAATGATAGCAGCAATACACCGACACAGAACAGAGAGGCAACATGTACTATCAGCTGTCGTTTTGTGGGAGAAAGGAGCAGTCCTGCATCGCTGGATACAAGCTGCGAAACAGCGCAAAGACCCAGTGGGGGCTCTTTCATTCGCTGTCTCTCTGGGTCAAGTGCCCTGCTCTTTATGCAAGTTAAACCCTACCTCTGACTGGTCAGATTTACGTAACTGTATTACAGCGCTGTGTGGCACAATTTCAACCAATTCCACAGCAGCTGGTGGATTCTGACTAATCTGCTCTCACCCAAAATGGACGGTGGGGAGATAAACCTCGCAGACACACATGCAGCTGGGCAGCATTAAACCTTCGTCAGAGCTTTTCACGGGATGGGAAGAGGGACCAGAACCTGCGAGGTGCCAGAAAAAACAGACACACAAACGCAGGCAGGCACGCACACGCATTCACGTCAGGCAGGATAAAGTGCTGTTAAGCTAACAACGTTATGTCTGAGTTAATTGTAGAACGCCAAATAATGCCATATTGTCACGCTAGTTATGAAAGTGCTGTCTGCTCACTCCAGATGCTGCTGTGTTTTGTCACTAATCCAAACATTCTTATGTCGAATCTCCGCAGCTTCAAGTCAGACTTTCTACATTAAGTATGCAACTGGATATGAAGTAAACCTTTTCTCTGTTTGTTTCTCGCTCTTTTTTTCTCCCAAGCCTAAGGGGGTGCAGGGGCATACTTTCCAATTTTCTGCAGGTATATGCACCATTTTTCAAGCCAACTGAGATAACAGAGTGCCTAAGAGCATAATTTGAGAAAAACATGACACTTCGTCCTGAAAAACAATATCATCCAGGAGAGTCTACATATTTTGTATCTAATCGTTCTCTGAGTGTCTTCATCATTCTGAACTCACAACAAATGCTGAGAATGACTCATTTTTGCCACTGCCACCTAAAAAGAGGAAAAAATAGGTGCTAATAATTTAGGTTACATAGCATAGGAATTTGGTGTAAACAGAACTACTAATCTTGGGAGCTTTTTTTTTGTTATACTAAAACTACAGTGAGATTTAAATTCATGCCATAATAAACTGAAGTTAATATTATGAGAACAGTAAGATTTTTCTTTAGAGAATACATTGTGACCAACATGGACATATATTATACTGAAGGGAAATGACACAAAGTTAAAGTTATCTAAAATGAACCTAAAAGAAGTCCCATCGAATGTCTTGATTTCTCCTGCCAGTAGCCAAAGCCCATGTATTTTCTAATGCATGTTTCATATTTGAGAAACTTGAACAATCATATTGTGTGAATTTGTTTTGAAGAAATAACTTTAACTGTTAGCTGATTATCAAAGTAGTGGCAGATCCAAGCTGTTTGCAGAGCTAAAAATATGATCCAATTAATGTTTTAAGTACTAAACAAGCCGCATAGCAGTCAGTGCATAAATTACTGCTCTTTTTTAAATGTTTCATTAGCAGAAGTATTATCTTAATTTCTTCCCCCAGAAAATCCCTAATATGTTGTAATAAGTGTTTGTGTGAGCTCTGCTGACTCCCCCGACTCCGTCCTTTGGGTTTTTCGTTTAACTGTGTTGTTGAAAGTACTCAGCTGTGACGACCCCACAGGCCACAGAAAGCTGAGCAAAACTATGGTTTAAACAAGGACAACCAAAGAAAAGCAAGAGGCGAGGGAAGACTGAGGCGAATGTGGTGCAAATATACATGCAAGTATTTGCTTTAATTAGTATCTGCTTGATTTAAGAACTCCGGGGGCAAATCACATTTTCTATTCTGCTATTTGCAGGGCCAACCAGTCATTTCAGGCCTCTGACCTGCAGCATGTAATGTCAGTGGTAAGCTACTGTAAAACAAGTATAGGAGAGCTGTTACGTTTTCCTTATGGCCGGAAAACAGAGTGATCATGTGACAGCAGGACACATCTGCACTTCAACGTGTTCAATCAATCCATCAGATTCTCAATCAGTCACAGTGTCGGCATAACGGCTCGTCTGTGACTTGTGTGTGTGTGTGTGTGTGTGTGCGTTTTGTTTGTGTGCCGCCCTCTGATCAGACACGAACAGTAACAATCTCAGATGAACATTAATGCAGGGTTTTACTGTGAAATCTGACAAATCACACAGCCGGATTATGAGCTCAACCAACGTTTGGTGGGGTGTGTTTCCAAGCTAGCTCATCTCCTTGACCCGGTGTTGATTGTTGTTATTAGTGGCATCACAAGCCATCAGAGCCCTTTGCCATCAGCACTCTTATTCTTATGCTAAAAGACAAATACTGATGTGCGACATATGAAAGGAAACTAAGACCATTACAATGACTATTACTATGCGGGCTGCAGAACGATGCAGTCAACCCTTGTTTTATTACAAAGTAGGCTTTAGGTATGTAGACCGTTATATGTAGCATCACTTATTCCAATACAGTCTTTCACTTTAAATGGTACAATTAAACATAAATATGTCCATCTCAATGAAAAACACTGCAAAGGTAAGCAAACTGTATAAAAAGATTTTTCTTACCATTCAGTGAGATTTAAAATAATCACAATGTGTCCCTTGTGTGTGTGCATGAAAGTCAATATAGAATTTGCCTTTTTATTACTTATACTACACATACTTAATGGACACATGTGCCTGTTGCTCTCCTGTCTGCTTCCTGTATTTATCCATCTATATTGGTACATTATAAAGTATTTACATTGTAACTACAAATCAAAGCATTCACTTGACCAAGCAGCAAAATGAAATGTGCCTTTAAAATATCTGGGAATATGTATGTAACAGTATGGTGTGCCACACACAATGTATGGATTAGCCAGTCACAAAATGTACCTGCAACTTTTCTGAAAAACAATTAGGCTAAATTCGATCATTCAGCTTTTATACACTATGGTTCCAGCTCTTCTAATGTGAGTATTTTCTGCTTTTCTTTGTCACTAACGACAGCAAACTCAGTCAAATCAATAAATATATCACTTGAGGGTTTTGGGGAATCTCTAATTCATGGGGTCTGATAAAGAAAATTATTCAATTAATTGAAAAAATAATCAACAGCTGAATACATAATGAAAATACTTGTTAGCTGCAGCCATGGTTACACCACAGTGGGTGAACTATGGACAGACGGACCTCCTCAGTGTGGCACAATCCAAAAACAGTAGGCTCATATGATAAAATATAAAAGCACACAACACAGTGAGAGCCCTACAGGTTTGCTCATATAGTAAATGTGTAAGTAAAATTCATGCATACAGACACTGACTGCCTGTAAAGACGTCTTTTGTGCGCGCTTTACGCACCGGACCTGCACATTTCTCTTCTCACCGTACTTCTGAATGAAATTGCAAAATGTCCGCAGCGCTGGCGGTGCTGTGCCAAAAGAGAACAGCAACAGAAATAAATGCAGATGAGGAATCGTCACACTTACCGGAAAAAAACACAACTCACGCGTGGAAATGTGACTAAACCCGCCGGTCTGCACCGTCTTCTGCCACTTCCCTCTCCATTAGTGTGCGCAAGGAGCGTCAAAGCCTCCTCTCTGTCTCTGTCCCTCTCTCTCTCTCTCTCTCTCTCTGTCTCTGTCTCACACACACACACACACACACCTCCCCTGCGTCCATCCAGATGTGTCATGCGCTGCCGAGAATCACAGCTCACCAAACTGATTATGAAAAGCACGGCTGCGCTGCGTGGTAATCCAGATTAAGAGTCCTGCAGCCCCAACAGACGCGCACAAACTCTGCCGCACGGCTGCGAGCCCGGACTGCCTTAATTGTGCAGAAAACGGTGACAGCTGAAGTTTAGCCCGGGGGGTTAAATAGTATTATTTCCTATTCCGAGGATGCAAAAACACAAGCACTCACTTTGTTATCAAGTGCAGCAGAGCTACAGGTCAACGTTTCTGTTTTTTTCTTCCTTCATTAATAGCAAAGAAGTTGTGCTGGGAATATTCTCCTGATGATAATTTTAAAAAAGAGAGATAGAAGAGGATAAAAGAATGAATTTACCACCTCCCCATCTCCTTCTCCTCCTCCCTCCCTCCATCTTGGCCTACATAAAACACAGTGGAAGCCCTAGAAATGACAATATGAAGAAGGGGCAGGGTGGTGTGCAGGCTGCAGCTGGGCTGACACACAATAACCCTCATCCATCACTGACTGGAGGAGGTGTTCCTGAGCCAGCCCGCCTCTGACGATACTCAGTCAGGACCACATTTAATGTAGACTGTGTGTACAGTTTGCTAATTTTAATCATTTATATTTTACTCAAACATCGTGTGATCTGTTGGCCTCATATTCTGATGATTTATCTTTATATCAGTAGTTTAATTGGTTTGTGTTTAAGCAGGGGCGTAGTGTAAAAAAGAGGTATTTACTTAGTAAGTAAAGGGGGCATTAAAAGTTCTTTTTTTCTCATTTTGACCTTTTACATACTCTTGATGCACTATAATGTTCTAAATCCTCATTGTAAGAGCTTCACATCATCACTTAAGTCTGCTGAGAATGGAGGGCTGAAATGTGTGAAGACTTTCTTAAATGTGTTATAAATCCTATAACCACCTTAGCTGCATGTGGTAACTTGCTGACTAAGGTGTGACAATGATTACATTACAGAAGAACAGATGTTTGTGCTGCACCTCTTAGAAATAATTTATTCTGTTGTTCTGCAGTGATGAGACTCTGTGTAATTTTCATTAGTACATTCATTATTGCCTATTACATTCATCTGACAGATGTTAGTTACTGTAAGGATAAACCTGAAATTAGAGTGAATATTGGACTTATTTGTCAGGAGGCCTGAAACATGACAGAATAAATTCTAATCGTATTATGTTACTAATGAATGTGTGAATAGACAACTACTTACACAGCCATATTAAGACAGTCGAGCAATAATATGTCAGTGTTGTCTTTACAGTTTTGTTAAAACATCACCACAGTGAAGAGGCTCAGTCACCAAACTCTGATAAACTCATCTTTTTGGAGACGGAGGGTTAAAGTTATCTTCTCCATGACATGAATATCACTTCATTTGTCCATCTGTCAGTTAGGATGCACTTAAATCAACATCAACATATTTGAAGTGAGCAGAAAATGCTTTTTTAAAAAAAAGGTTTCATAGTTAGTGGTGGAGGAAATAATAATTTTATGAAGAGTCTTGATGTTTTGTTGAATGATTCCTCATTAAGTAAAGTCTGTAATCAATTATCCGATCAGTTTTCTGGAGTTTGGTGCTGCTACGTAGAACGAGTCGCAGTGTTTACATTGTAAAATCATGATAAGATGTCAGAGCAGCTGCAGAAACAAAAGAAATCAAACCACCGCGGCTTTTTAAAAGACAAAGTTTGTGCTGACGGAAAAAAAGAAACATGGAGAGAAATCTGAAACTGAAAATCGTTTGATGATCGAATCGTCCCAGTTCAGGTGTTGTTCTCCGACTCTTCTGGTTCCTCTGGTTCCTCCTCAGGGTTTTGTCAGCGATAACCCCACGGCCCCCTTCCAGCTGGTGCGGAGACGAGCTCCCCCCCTGCCTGAACAAGTTCTGCCGGCTGGGCTGCGTCTGCTCCAGCCTGTCTCACTGCTCCAGGATCAGCCACTGCGGCCGGCCCGCCTGCATGCTGGGCTGCAGCTGCCTCAAACAGAAGGTGGTTCTCCTCAAGAACCCCCCCCCCCATGCTCTCTTTCATTTCTAACATCCCTAATCTTTATTTTATACTGATTCTAATTAAAATAATCATTAAGATCAGTCATTAAGTGTTTGGTGTTTGTTTCCAGGAGAGGCGAGAAGACGCCGGCAGCTGTGCCCGGGTCAGAGGCTACAGAGGGAAGAAGAGCAGGAAGCGGAAGCAGAAGGTAAAGCTCTTGATTGGACAGCGTGTTTCCTCGTGTCAGGTCAGGTGATCTGATGTCCGGCTTATTAACTAGTCAGTGGTTTTGTGTGGAGCTGAACAGGAAGACCTGACATCACTTTGTAGAAACTAACGTGAATAAAGATCAGAGGATGAAGTGAGTGCAGGTGAAGCTCCTTCTCTCACCTGAGTCACACCAAACGTGGATCTTTTCTGCATCTCATGGCAGCTTTGGAGCAGTTTGAGGGAAAGAAGAAGGAGAAGAAACGAGCAGCATTAGTTAGAAATTTTGAGGTCAGTTAACATTTATTCAGCCCCCCTGCAAAAAGTTCAAATATATAGAAGACATGTGAGTCTTTAACTCAGAGACTGATCGATGAGAGCAGGAAAGGTCTGTTTGTTAGTTTGACTCGTGTTTTCTAGTCTTCATATTTATAAAGAGGACAAATATGGAGCTTAGATCAAAGATCTGCATCACTACATCCTTTATTTGGATTTATACCTCACCCATTGAAGCAGATATTTAAATGACGTCTGATGTTTTTCCTCCTGGAGACGTCTAAAGAAGTGAAGTCTAAAGGCGCCCGGCTGAAACCTCTGAAACACAGAGACCTGATGCTGCAGGACTCAAAGACCAAACCCTCGAGACCTCCAGGTGAGTTTGGTGACGGCAGCTCCTCCGTGTGGCTCAGAGAAGCAGCTCTCATTAACAGACTGAAACCTGCTGCTCCTCGTGTCTGTGGTGTTTCTCTTCAGCAGGTTGGCCGGTTGCAGCCGACCTTCCTCCCAGCCCGTCAGCGGAGCTGGTGTCGAAGCCGTCGAAGCGTCTGATCATCTTGACAGAGTGTAAGTGGACTAGCGACATCGATCGGAGCCACGTGTTGAAGAAGCTGTGTGAGAGGATGGCTCAGGACCAGCTGGACGAACCCTTCTGGATAAAAAAACTACCCGATCAGCCCGATGAGTCAGGCGGTGAAGGAGAGCGACACCGACCGCTGCACCCAGTACAAGATCCACATCTCCAGACCCAACGTGGACCGGCAGAGCGACACCCGAGGGAGGCCAGAGACCAGCAGGTACAACTGAAAGTCTGTGAGGACAGTCAGAGTCAATATCAGTCAATCAGTCAATCAATAAATTACCTGTCAGGCAATTAATGAGGAGCTGATGACTTAAACAGTGATGTTGAAGTGACACATGACCTGACATGATGATGATGATGACGTCATTGATGGTAAAACACTTCCTGTCTCTGAAGCAGGTGGTCGGGGAGGCGGAGCCTGCTGAAGACTGGCAGGGAGAAATGACGGTGGAAGAGGCGGGACCTATCGAGGATTGGCAGCAAGAGGTGGAGGAAGGTGATCTTGAGAAGGAGGCGGGGCTGACCGTTCACCAGGTGCATGATGGGAGAGAGAGCAGCAGAGAGAAAATGACAGTGAGGACGCTGAAGAAGAAGGAGAGGGTCTGCATGGCGCTGCCTTTCCTGACTCTCCCCCGCCGGCTTCCTGTCGGCCAAAAGGAAGCAGCCGGGAGGGACAGAGCACCTGGTGGAGGTCATTCACCACATTTTATACAAATAACACCTTCATCATTCGGTGCAGGTCACTGTCTTGCACCCCCCCTTGAACACTGATGATGGAGCCAGGCTGTGACGCTCACCTGTGGTTTGTTCGTCGTTTGGTGTCTGCAGGTGAACGGGAAGCTGTACCCGCTGGCCAAGATCCAGCTGGGGAAGATGGGGGCGCTCCATCCTGCCAACAGGCTGGCGGCGTATCTCACCGGCCGGGTGGGGTCCAACAGGAACCAGCAAGGCTCTTGCCTTGCGTCTCTGTGGCCCCGCCTGTAGATCCGAAAGGCTCTCAGCTGTTCATAATTCAGGTCCCAGGTCCCAGGTCCTCGTGGGAACCTTCCTGTTCCAGGTCTAAGACTGCCCCCCTTCCCCCTGCCGCCTCTGGCCAGCAGTCAGCGGATGTTCCTGAAGCCAGTGCAGGCAGCCTCGGGCGTGCAGAAAACCAGACGGGAAACTGGTCCAGCTGGTTCCCGTCAGCCAGCTGAGAGCAGCGCCGCCATCAGAACAGGAAGGAAGTCTTCCGTCCGTTATTAAGTCATTAAGCTGTCAGATCATTTGAGCTCAGATGTTTTCTTCTTCTCCTCTGAACTGCTGTGAATGATGGTGTCCCCCCCCCCCCCCACCACCACAGTCCTCCCAGCGACATCACGACTCAGATCATCTCCATTGTGAACCCGACACCACCTCGGACCATCGTGGCCACCCCCCCATCCTCCTCTCTGTCCTGCTTCCAGTCCCTCCCTGTCCCCCCCTCTCCCCCACCTCTGGTTTCCTCCCTGAGAAGGAGATGTGCTCCTATAAATCCTCCCCTCCAGCTCAGGCCCGGAGCCAGTCATTGTCACCTGCCCTGAAGTGCCCCCCCAGCCCCACACCATGACGGCCGAAGGTGCCTTCAACATGCAACAGCCCCCCCCCCCACCACCACCACTCCAGTGAACTTCATGTCCGTCAGACCCCCCACAGGGCGGCGGGCCGAGCTCGGGGTCCAATCACTGACAGTGTCTTCGGCCTCTGTGAGTCCGAGTGGAGTGTTGATCCCTCAAAGCGGAGGGGGGGGGGGGGGGGGGGGGGGGGGGGGGGGGGGGGGGGGGGGGGGGGGGGGGGGGGGGGGGGGGGGGAGGGG